>CM028366.1:15279071-15879071 GCA_016624345.1 Platycodon grandiflorus
ATACTTGATGATGCACAAAATTATACTTGACGATGCACATTTCTTAACACAAATTACATTGACAATCCACATTTTATACTTGACGATGCACATTTCTTAGCACAAAATCACAAAATTACATTGAAGATACTATACTTCACGATGCACATTTCTTAATAGAAAATCACAAAATTACATTGACGATACTATACTTCACGATGCACATTTCTTAACACAAATTCACAAATAACATTGACGATGTATATTTTATACTTGACGATAGGGGTGGGCAATCGGTTTGGTATTCGGGTCACGATCGAACCGTTCGATATTACCCGATCGGTTTGGGTAATGGTCACATAATTTGATTTTCGGTTAAACCCGACTTTTAATTCCCGGGTCGATTTTCAGTTAGTTTGATACCTACCCGATACCCGTTCGGATACCCAATGTTTTAGACATGTACACTTGCTCAATTTCTCATTTACGGCTTCCACATCTGCTTGCTTCTCACTACCCTTCAACACTCAACAAATCTAGGGTTTTCCAAGTGCGGCCACACCCCACGATCTCTACCGGTGCCGGCTACCAGGCCTACCACACACTACCAGCGCACCCCTACTTTAGTCCTGCTCTGCTCGCAGCTTCTTTAACTCTGGCAATGGCCTGTGGATGAGATCGAGACTAAGAGTCAGCGCATCTATCTTCTCTAATCCGAAGCTTTTGCTCTCATGATGCTTCTCCTGGCAATAATAAAGGTTTCAACTTTGAAGCTGACCTAGCTGAGAAAGTCTAATATTGATGCGCAAAGTGCTTGACTCTCCATTCTTATGAAAGATATTGCTGGTGCTTTTAATTTTCTGACTGAAATAATTAGAGAAAAGATTTTCTTGCATACTATACAATATTTTGAGTGAACGAGAAAATGGGAAGAGAATAGGATTTAATGGAGGTATTTAGTTGACTGTTATCATGGATTAGGATTTAGTGTGTGTGTAAATGGGTCTGTGTTTTGTTGAGAGAAGGATGGAGGTGAAAAGGGTAGTGTCTACTTTTCCAAATTCTTTTTTCTTAATTTATGCAAGAGTTGCCCTCTTTTATTTGGTAGTGGTTCACTTTAAAAAAAAGTAAAAGTAATCATTCATTTGAAATTTTTTTGAATATCAGGTGACCCGAACCGATCTATCAAATACCCGAAATTTTTTGGTATTCGATATGTCGGGTTTTGCACACTCGAATCGATTTCGGTTAGTTAAATTTGTCACCGATATTTTGGATACGACCTAAAAAGCCGACCCATTGCCCTTGCTTGACGATGCACATTTCTTAACACAAATTACGTTAATAATGCACATTTTATACTTTATGATGCACATTTCTTAACACAAATTTATAAATTACATTGACGATGCACATTTTATACTTCACGATACACATTTCTTAACACAAATTCACAAATTACATTGACGATGCACATTTTGCACACATGACGATGCACAAATTACACTTAAAAACGTCATATGTTATAACGATGGTAGTTTTGGAACAAATAATTAATTTATCACTTAATATGGACTTAATCGTTTGAAAATAATTATAGTAGACTTAAGCGGTTGAAAATTGTTAAAGTGAACAAATAGTCAATTTTGTTAGGAAATTGACCAATATTATCTAAATCCTATTATGAGTAGGAAATGATCACTTATCCCATATTGGTTAGGAGAAGGAATAGTAATTCGATATCGGTTAGAAAAGGAAAAGTGGGTGTGTCTCCCCTATATAAATAGGCTTCACTAGTTAGGGTTTTTGGTGTGAACTTGAGTGAACTCGAGTGAACAGAGAACAGAGAGTTAGCATAGGTTTACAATTTAGAGAGAGAAATTGTACGCTTGTATGTGATTGGTGAGGATATTCAAGAGTGTTGAGTGAGAGGGTGTCTCCATTCTTGTAATAACAAGAAATATATAGAAGTTATATTTTGGGTGGAGTAGGCTTTTAGCCGAACCACGAAATATTGTGTATTTTGTCTTTATTTCGTGTGTGTGTTGTTTGATTTCTCTTGTTGCAGATTTCTTGTATGAGTTGATTCACTAGCTTGACCATCCCTCGGTTCTATATAGAGCGTTCCATTTAGAGGTGTCTCGTCTTAGACTCTCGCAAGTCACAAAGTACAAATTTTCTTAGACCAAGACAACAAACTCAATATTGCGAGCGAGAATGTGTTTAAGAACTCCTTACGGTAACCAAAATTAAACACAAATGGAAAATCCAGACACCGATTTTCCCAACGCAAGATTTAGGATCATATTTATATACCTTTGTTTAGAACAATATTTTAAAAATGCCAAATAGCGTCTCTTAGAAATATATATATATATATATATATATATATATATTTATATGATATTTTCTTGATTCTAGATAAAGAGTACACTATTCTATTTTGAGATATTTTATTTAAAGTGTCAACTTTTAAAAATTATGAATACAATCTCTAAAAACTTTGCAACTTTACACTCCATACGTAATAAGAGTATCTTGCATTGTTCAAACATTTTTGTAATTATAACAAACTCTAATGACACTTATATATTCCTTAATTATTAAACTTTTCAAACATGGACTCTTTGGGTGAAAAGAAGGGAGTATTAAATTCAAGCTAGCTAAGGAACTTGTAATCTTTTACAGTTTTGAAGGCAACAGAAAATTTATGAGGATTGCTATTTACACCTTAAAAATTACATAGTACACAATCAATTAAGTACACCCCACCCCAATATTTTCAATCCTCAAAATACTAGGTATGCTCCCACTAATTTTCTATTCTACCCTTACCAATATTTTCCCAAAATACTACATACACCCCACCCCAAACACACCTCACCCCATCCTACTCTTTCTGGTTCCACCCCTTCCTCCCCGTTTCCCCCTCCTTCCTTCCACGCGCCTCCTTCCTCCCCCCCACACGCCGCCTCCTTCCTCCTCCCTTCCCCCCACGCCCACCCACCCACCCACCCGGCCTCACCTTTGCTTTGATTTTTATTTGAACACCCCATTTCCTCCTCCTTCCCCCACCCCACACACAGCCCGTCCCCTTCCTCTTTTTTTTTTAAACAGTTTGTTTAGCACTGGGTTACCAAACACCCATAGTGGTGTTCGGTACCCCTACTGAATATCATTATGGGTATTCGGCACCCCTACCGAATATTAATATGGGTGTTTGGTAGGGGTACCAAACAATTATAGTGATGTTCGATAGGGGTGCCGAACAGCCTAAAAAAATGAAAAAAAAAAAGAAGGGTATTTAGGTCTAAATTTATAATGACATTTTTGTAATTTTTGTTAGGAGTGTACTCAGCAATTTTATGGGTGTAAATAACAATTCTCAAAATTTATAAAACTAAACAATTTCAATAAAAGGATGATTGGAGGAAACCCACAGGAACTGTCCGTGGCATTTCCCCTAGTTTCTCCAAAAACTTCAACTTAATGTGTTTGCAAAGCGATGTAGAATAGTTTTCCTGATAATTTTGCAACAATATTGGGCACGCCAAGATGGGGAAATTAACATGAAAAATCTACATAATAACCTCAGTTTCAGAAGCCATCGCCATTTCAACCAATGAGAGCCAAGGGCCAGAAAATGACGTTCACGACATAAAAGCGTGCACAAACACACAGACTCAGAGATAAGATTGGAGGGAAATTGATCATGAAAGTGATGATGGTTAACAATGAATCATCCTCCTTGCTGATCACAATCAAGTTTGATGGACAAACAAGATGAAAGAGCTAAAGAACTCTCAAGTACTAATCAAATTATGAGTTTCTTTGAAGACGTAGCTCATACAAGAAGTTGCCCTCGACTAGACTAAATTCTCAACCAAATCTGATATAGGTTGCACGCCATAGAAGTGGATTGTAAAAGCATTATAGTGATCATCATATAATATGACAGGCCAGGAAACTCCAATACAACCAACACAAAAGCTCTCTGGGTAACTGTTATGAACTGCAAAATGCATTCAGGCTCCTCAAACCCCCATATCATCATAGGCTCTAGGATCAGTGCTCAGGAGAAGAAAGAGGGGGGTAAATGGGGAAGAAACTGACGAGATGCTGTAGGGGAAACACGAAATTCACAAAACTTCAACTTAAAAGTCCTCTCAAATGAATTTCATAACATTAATAAAAAAACAAACCATTTTAAGGTAAGCTTGCAAAAAAACAATAAGTGTTCCACACAAGATTACTGTAAACAACAATATGCAAAATGAACTTCCACTCGCGGCAATAGTAGTCAACAGTTATTTAATCCTCGGTAAACAATCAAAATTTCCTGGTTTGATTGGCCTTACATCTCAACGAAACTAAACCTAACAATCCTTGGTGCCAGACTCCCCAAAGAGGACTCCATGAAAGAAGTTCCGATAAAATGACCAGGAAAAAGATGTGCCCCAATGAATAATTTATTGGAACTGACAAGAATGTATACAATACAAATAAAAATGCTAATCTCACCTATGTGTTTCCTCATTGACCCAATAGACAGAACATAAACAATCCGGAAAAAGTTCCTGCATCTTGCTTAACTTATCTCCTCGTATGTCAGCAAGTCACAATAGTTATCTGAAGGAGGTATCATGGGTACAACAGTGGGAAAAATTGGAAGCCTATTCATGTATCTCAGGTAATACTGCTGTTGCTATTAGTACTGTTTAATTCTTGAAAGAAGGATTTTCCAGCTTCATATGTAGACCAGCAGATGGCAGCAGCAGGAGCATGGAAAAGCATCCTTGGCATCCATCCCCTCACGAGCCCTCTGTAACCGTCTTTCCTCACAATTGTTTTAGAACATCTTTAATAGAACCATCCACATATCTGTCACATCCACATACGCCCTGCACAGCGAGTTCAGTTATAAGTTAAACCATAAGATAAACGCTACGTAAAACTCTAGCCTAGGTTGATGAGCCTCCATCCAGAAGCCTTGCACTGCCAAATAGAAAATAAAGAAGTGATGCAATGATTAAGAACACATACATATTAACTACTCCTTCCGTCCTAAAATGAGTTTTATTTTTAAAATTTTCTTGTCCCAAAATGTGTTCATTTGTGTAACTTTACTAAAATTCATCATTGCTAACTACCATTTCCTCGTGTTCACTTGCACTCATATAGGATAGACACTAAGGGTATTCTTGTATATGTGCTACTAAACTAGCCTAAAAGTCAACTTCCTTAATTTCCGTGATAAACAAAAAATGGACACTCATTTTGGGACGGGGAGTAATAAAAAGAAAGAGGATACTCCAGGCAAAGTGGCACCCACCAAGCCAGCACTAGAAATCTCGGTAAGGTCAAATATACACAATACTCCCACTTGCCGAGAGGATGCACTCCTGCCTCAAATCTGAGATGCACAAGTGAAACATGACACGAGCAACATTACTTTCTCATTGATGCCAGCCCCTACCAACTAATCCATGAAATTGTTTAAAATTTCCCCTTTAATTTGTAGCAAACTATAGTCTAATCATCCAAGGAACAAGTGCAAATCCACCTTTCAACATCAGATTTGAAACCTTAGTGGCATTTGGTTTTCAGATTAATATTCACCTTGTTGAAACTGGAACAAGTTGGGCTACCAAACATTATCAAAAACTTGATCACGACATTCCACTCAAAAGCAGGAGTGCTCCTTGAAGTCTCAAGTTAGACTCGTTAAGTTTAGGGTCTGAAGAAAAGATAAAATTAAAGCTTTTGACCACCTAAGCCTACAGCAAAAGCTAGGCAAATTGAGGAACTTTTCCAGCTATCCAAAACCAACCAAATATAAACTCTAAATTTCATCACCTGAAAACATCCCACATCATGCAAGACAACTAAAGAACAATTGGCACATACCAGAGCATTCATTCAATGCTATCAAACTTTTAACTAAGCAAGTAGAGCTAAGCAATACCTGACACTGTAATTGAGTCTTCACCACATCGAGTGGCGTAGTCACAGCAGCTGCCAAAGCCCCAGCAGCAGCCCCAGCAGTAGCATGAACAACCAACCTCTCGTCGTCCGCACTGCCCGGAGAAATTTCCATCAACCCCTCTTCACAGCCTCGTAAGTAGAAAAATGCACAGCCGTAAACGGCGCATTCATCAACACAGTAGTCCTATACGACGCATAAAACGCCCCAACCCCTTCTTCCCTGACCACCGTTCTAAAACAATCCAAAACCCCTTGTACGGACTACTACTCAATTGTAACCTCTGTTTCACCACATCCATCGGTGTAAACACTGCATCACTCGCCACCGTGGCAAACACTCCGGACACCGCGTGAGCCGTCGAATTATTAGGGTTCCCGCCGGAAAACGCCTTCTTACACATCTCGTAGACGGAGAAATAGACAGCGTGAGCGGGGCCGGCGCCGAGGCCCATAGCGCCAATACCTCGGTAAAGGCCAGCAGGGCCTTCGGTCTTGAGAATAGATTGTAGAGCCTGACGAAGGCCCACGGATTTGATAGGGCAGGAGCCGAGGATTTGCATACGGGTCTTGATTGTATCGACGGGGAACATGGCCATGTGTTCGACCATGCCGGCGACTGAGCCGGAGATCATGAACTGCCAGAAATGGAGGCCGTCGTGAGCCGGCGAGACGGTAATGGACGGGTGGTAATCGGGGGTTGTGGGATCGGGATGAGGTCGGGGTTTTGGAATTTGGCGTTTGTGGCCATAAATTAGGGATTGGGATTGGGATTGGGATTTGGGAATTTGAGTTGAAATTGGGACTGAAATGGGTTGTCGACATACACGGTTTAGGAATCTAGAGAGAGAGAAACATATGATTTTTAGGAGAGAGAAGCTGATGAAGTAAAGGGTAGACAAAGGTTTTCTGTTGTGTTGTGGTTCTGCCTGCGGTTCGAGCAACTGGATTAGGGTTCCCAATTTCGTGGGGGGTTTAACCGTTTAATACACTTTAGCAATGAAATGAAACAGCGTCGTTTCGGTTTTACGTTACAAATTTGGAAAAAGGAAGACATTTGGTCCATATTGGGATGGGGACAAAGAATCTACAAAAATGGATTCAACCACCAAGAAGATAAAATGTGATAATTAGTTTTTTTCTTTTTCTTTTGAAATTAATTAGTTAGTCAAAGAGTTATTTATCTCAGATTTAAAATATTTTTTGGTCCCTCAACTTTAACTAATATTTTTATTTGATCCTACCGTTTTAAAACATATTTATTTAGTCCTATATATTGCATTTCTTCGTTAGATTCATCATTTCTGCCGTTACTGTTAGAATTTCTATCTAATATATTTAAATACAACTAAATTACCCTTACTAAAAATTATTTATAAACATACTTTTCAAAAAATAAAAAATATAAGGCCCCTTTCTTAACAAATGATAACTCCGACATCCGATCCATCTCTCTCTCTAAAACTATCATCATATGATATACATACACACAATATATCTATATATCCTAAAATTCATAATTAAAAAATAAAAAACAGATAGATCTCTCATTTTCCTTCGATCTCAACTAATCATTGTACTAGCAGCCACCTCCACTTCCAATTCCACTCTTCAAATTGAAAAAATAAAACAAATCTCCAAGCAAGGCCGATTCACAACAAGGTAATAGTTTAATGAGCTCGATTAAGCTCTGTGTGTGTGTGTGTGTGTAAAAGAAGTAGCCGAATTTGAGCTTGATTTTCGTGTTTACAGAACCCTAGAAAAACATCAATTAGGGGATGAGAGAGAGAGATACCCTAGAAGTAGCAAAAAATTAGGAGTACAAAAAATTTGAATCTCCCTTTCCACTATTTTCCTGATTCTATTTGTTATTATTCAAGTGTTGTTGAATTAAAGTTTCTGAATTTGGGGGATTGATGTGGGGAACTAAATTTGGAGTTTGGTTTAGTTGAGCATTGAAATTTGTGAGAGAAAGATGATAATCAATCAAAACTTGAAATTGATAATACCGAGTTTCAAGCGGTGTCGAGTTAGCGAGTCGGTGGTGACGACGAGGAGAGCACCGGGAATCGGAAGAAAATAAAGGTTAGCAGCAGCAAGCATAATTCTGTTTACTGACTTCGGATGCTTCGCCGCCTCCGTCGCCGCCGGTGGGATTGGTGTAATTTCGAGCTGTCTCAATGGAATCCTGATGTGGATAGAGGAGGTGTGAATGGGGAGAATGATTCGGATGACCTAATTTTTGATTGTCAAATTGACCCCCTGTAATTTGGATTTTTTGAAAAATCAGTCCATAAAGAATTTTTTAGTAAGGGTAATTTAGTCATACTAAAAATATTTGACGAACGGTAACGGCAGGGAGGGAATTTAACCAAGAAATGGAACATGTAGGACCAAATGGATATATTTTAAAACGGTAGGACCTAACAAAAACATTAATCAAAGTCGAGAGACCAAAAAATATTTTACATCTTTATCTGATTATCTCATTTAGATGGTTGACTTTTCATTAGTTTTTTAGATTATCGTATCAATTCTTGATTGAATATTTTAGAGAATTATATAATTATTTGGTCCTTCGGTTTAACGAAAACTATGCGTTTGGTCCCTCCGGATCAAAAAAATGCAATCTGGTCACTCGATTTACATTTCTTTGTAAAATTGTCCCTTTGAGCCGTTACCGTCATTTTTTCCGTCTGTTTTTAAAAAAAATCCCAAACTACTCCATCTTCCTCTTCTCCCTATTTCTCTTCATCTTCTTTTTCAACCTCCCCTATTTTTGAAGCTTCTATGCAATCCTTTGTGTAAAGCTTCAGAACACACACACACACACACACACACACACACACACACACACACACTCTCTCTCTCTCTCAGTTTAATCGAACCGCATAAGACCTCCGCCGTCAAGACCTCCATGCCCTAAAGCACAAGACCTCCGTAGTCGATAGCGTCCTCCCCGGCCACGTCGCTAGAAACGTCGTCCAAATCACCGACTCCGTCCCTCTTCCACTCTCAAATCGGCCTCCTCCTCCCCTTGAGATCGCCCTAATTATGGTGCCCCTTTCCTCGAGAACGAGGTTGATCTTTGAAATGAGAAAGATGGGTGGACCCTAATGGGATATTTTGCAATATCATTGGGAAGATCCGGAATTAGGGCTAGGGTTTGATCCGTATGGTCGTCATGGCATTTATCGATCCCTTCGGCACTACTCTTCCCTAAAGATCGCAACCTCTCCATGGTCTCTTTTCTTTCCGCAACTTCAATCTCTACCACAAGCCCCCCATCGACGTTGACTTGGCGACATCTTGACTTTCTCATGTTCAAATCCACTGTTGCGGTCTCCTATGGCCTTCTCCAACTCGATATCAAGAAAAACGACGTCGTCCTCATCTTCGCCCCAATTCAATCCCCCATCTCTTTATTCTCAATCATAGCTCTAGCGCTATCGCCAACACTCGACCCCATGTACACCGTCCAAGAAATTTCCAAACAGATTAAAGATTGTAACCCAAAACTCATCATCACTGTTAGCCGCTTAAGGATAAAGTCAAAGGGGTTGACTTACCTATTATGATTTTGGGTTCTCCGATTCAATTCCAACCGGTTCGAGAATTACTTTGTTCGCCAACTTGGTTAAGAATTCAGTCTGTCTCGGATTTGCCAAATGTTTCCATTAAACGGAGTGATACGTCGACACTTTTGTATTCTTCGGGAACCACTGGACTAGTAAGGGGTTATACTATGATGATGAATGATCAAGATGTCAAGGGAGATATGCACTGTGTGTTCTTGTGTGTGCTTCCAATATTTCATGTGTTTGTAATTGGGATTTTGGAATTGGGATTTTTCTTTGCTTGAAAATGACGAATTGGGATCTTTGATTTTGGCATTGGTGGTGGACTAACAGTGGTGGTGGGGTGGCGTTGGGAAAGAGGAGGATTTAGTTTAGAGATGGAAGCCATGGAGGGTTTGAGATGGAGAAGGAGGAGATGGCGGTGGTTCTGGGTTGGGATTGGGCGGGGGATGGTGGTGGGATTGAGATGAGGACTAGTAGCTATGGCAAACACATACATTGATTTCATGTGTGGTCGTGTGTGTATGTACGTGTGTGTGTGTGAGAGAGAGAAAGGTAGCCTTGATACAATCTTTCGTGAGGAGGAGAGAGAAGAAAAAGAGATTTTGAAAGAGAAAGAGAGATTAAGGTTTTGGATTTAATACTTTGGTACCTACGTATTTGTATTTTAAAAAGGGAGGTTGAAGAAGAAGATGAGGAAATAGGGAAAAGAAGAAGATGAGGGTAGTTTGGACATTTTTTAAAAAACAGAGACGGAAAAATTGACGGTAACGGCTCAAAGGGGCAATCTCACAAAGTAATGTAAATTGAGTGATCAGATTGCATTTTTTTAATGCGGAAGGACCAAATGCATAGTTTTCGTTAAGCCGAGGGACCAAATAATTATATAATTCTATTTTAGTTGCATTACACTGTAATAAGTTTCCCAATGATCTACTGTATTAAGTACAAACTGAAGCCGTTTAGGTGCTAATTGAATATTTTAATTGCAATATTTCTTCCAATCTCATACGTACAAACTCGGGTCGTTTCGATTTTGACGTGCGATTTTGCAATTTTGAGGTATTTTTCATATTTTTACTTCGTTCCTCTTGAATTTCATTATATTTTTATATTTTTCCTACTTTTTGATTAAATTATTACAAAATCACAAAAAAAAAAAAAAAGTTACTAACTACAAAACATATAATATATCCATATGGGACCTGCCTTTTAAGCCTAGAGTGAATCTTTATTTCTAACCCATGGAAATCATTTTATATACTACAAATTTGTTAATTATTGTTTTAGTATTTAAATAATTTAATATCTCTAAAATTAATTTTAATTCAATGTATTCTAAGAATAAATACATGAGTAATTAATAGTCGAATCCTACATTTAAATGAGCCATGCTAAATGCCACCCCCAACATATACTAAATCACACCCCCCCCCATGGAAAGTTACACCATTACCCCTTAAAACCTCCATCCTCCATCCTCCAGGCCCCCTCCATCCTCCATCCTCCACACCAGCCCCTTCCCACCCTCCGGCCCACACACGGCCCCCTTTCCTCCATCCTCCATCCTCCAGGCCCCCTCATCCCCATCCTCCACACACACCCCTTTCCTCCTCCAACACACCGGCCCCCTTTTCCCTCCCCGACGGTGCCCCCACCCTCCCCCAAAACAGCCCCCCCTTCCCCCTTCCCCCAAGACACCGCACCCCCTTTTCACCCCATTTAAAGCGATTCCCTCCCCCCTTTCACCCACATTTCACTTAAAAAAAAATCATTTCATACATTAAAAAACACACCAAAAATAATCCAAAATTCCTACCTTTCATTCATATCAAATTTTAAAAATGGATCCAAATCAAAGTTAGTTTATGTTAAATTTATGTTTTGTTTTAGTTTAATTTATGTTAAATTTATTAACTTGTGCTTAGTTTAATTTATGCAAATTTATATATGTTAAATTTATGTTAAATTTATGTTTAGTTTAATTTATGTTAAATTTATGTTTAGTTTAATTTATGTTAAATTTATGTTTAGTTTAATTTATGTTTAGTTTAGTTTAATTTATGTTTAGTTTAGTTTATGTTAAATTTATATATGTTAAATTTATGTTTAGTTTAATTTATGTTAAATTTATGTTTAGTTTAATTTATGAAAAATTTTATGTTAAATTTATGTTTAGTTTAATTTATGTTAAATTTATGTTTAGTTTAATTTATGTTAAATTTATGTTTTGTGCTTAGTTTAATTTATGCAAATTTATATATGTTAATTTAGTTTAAAGTTAGTTTAAACTTATAATTATATTTTTAATAAACTTATAATGATTTTTGTTTTAAAAAAAATTCCTACCTTTTATTCATACCAAATATAAAAAATGGATCCAAATCATGTTAGTTTATGTTAAATTTATGTTTTGTTTTAGTTTAAATTAATTTAATTTTACTGTGATGTTTTACATAATTAAGTGTAACTATATATTATTTTATAAAATTTAATTTAATTTTTTAAATTATTAATATATAATTTCATATAATTTAATTGTAATTTATAATTTATATAATATAAAATTGTTTAATATATATATATAATTGTCAAATGATGTAATTTTAGCTTATAATTTTAATTTTGAAATTAATATTATTGTTGATTTAATTAGTAATATATTTATAAACTTGAATTTGCACAAATTAATATATAATTTTACAAAATTTAATTTAAGTTTATAAATTATTAATATATAATTTAATTATAATTTACAAAGCATCATAATTAAAAATCGTTTATTAAATATATATAATTTCAAATGATGTAATTTTATCTTATAATTTTAATTTTGAAATTAATAATATTGTTGATTTAATTAGTAATATATTTATAAACTTAAATTTGCACAAATTAATATTTAATTTTAGTGTAATATATAATTGTACATAGTTTAATTTTAGTTTATAAATTATTAATATTTATATATTTGTTTATTTGATAGCAATAAGATTATATAATTTAATTGTAATTTATCAATGTAATTATATGCAATAAAAATATAATTTCATATTTATAAATTAATTAATTTTAGTGTATAATCTTAGTTTTGAAATTAATCTAATTTTTGATTTAATTAGTAATAAGATTATTAAATAGTATTTGCATAAATTACATGTATTTATGGATATTTTAATATAATTATTATATATTAATTACACAATTTAAAAATTTATTAGCATAAATAATTAAATATTACGTTAATATTTTTAATTTTAATGTATAATTTCATATAAATTAATTTAATTTACTGTGATGTTTTACATAATTAAGTGTAACTATGTAAATTAAAATAAAATTTATTAAGTTAATGTTATGTTCTTTAAAATATACATTTTATAAATATATACTTATTGAAATTAAATTATGTTAATTTGGCTAATATTTTTAATTATTTGTCGACATCAAATGAAGGAGAGAAGACATTTTTTAGGTCCGGATCAAAGCAAGGTTTTACAAGACCTATTATTTGCAACTCGAGAATTGGGTAATGAATGGCTTATGGATGCTGCTCATCTGCAAATAACTATTTAATCATTAGGCGAACAAAAATATTATCGGGTGACCGAATTGGTGTATGTTATGGTTGTGAGAGGAGCGGTAAGTACAAATATCGGCATTCTTGACGTGGAGGATAGAAACCTACGAGGGTCGAAGAAAATAAATTGTCCTTTCGCCATCAAACTTGTGCAACAACGATCGGGTTTTGGAAAGTTAATGTGGGCGATAAGTGTAGACACAACCACCCGTTAGCCGAGTCGTCGGTGGCATAGATCAAGATCGGGCTCCAAAGAGGATATTCTTGTTGGTTCATTAACCGACCATATTAAGCCAAAGAACATTCTAAAGCACCTTAAATCCAAAGATCCCGAGAATGTTACCAACATACGCCAAATACGTAATATGGTACGAGTGGCGTAGGAAACTTATGGGCGAATCGACTCCAATGCAATTTTTCTTCAGGAAAATTGAAGAACATGGATACTTTGAGTGGCATTCAAACGATGATCAGAATCAAGTTATAGAGAATCTCTTAATTGTACACCCAAAGTCCCTTGATTTGTTGCGCAGATTTCCACACGTTCTAATAATGGACGCAACATACAAAACCAACAAGTATGATATGCCTTTGTTGGAGATTATTGGAGTGACTCCAACAAGCAAAAATTTTCACGTCGCATTTGGATTTCTTAAGGATGAGAAATCGGATACCTTCAAGTGGGCATTACAAGCACTTTCGGTGATGTGCGAAGGTCTTGGCATTGCTCCAACAGTTATTGTCACCGACAGGAATTGGCCTTAATGAAAGCCGTGGAGAAGTTCTTTCCCAATGTCAAACTTTTCCGTGTCGCGACATATCGCCAAGAACGTGGAAAAGTTCTTAGTTCAATTAGTCAAGCATAAGAACTATTCTAACGCATTTATGTGGAGATGGTCAAACTTAGTAGATGCCAAAACCGAGATGGAGTACATGCAACATGTGATGTGGTTGGAGGAAACATGGGGCACCCGATCGGCCTTAATTAGATATTTGAAGATGCGGTGGTTGGATCCATACAAAGAGAATTTTGTAACGGCATGGACCAAAAATTATTTACATTTCGGCAATACTACAACAAACAGTATTACTTGTATTTTTTTTTTCAAACAAGTATTACTTTTACAAAGCATCGGTTGTGTAATTTAAATACTTATAAATTATGTTTACTAAGAATTATAGATATTTTACGGGGTGGAAAGCACTCATTCGCAACTAAAGAGGTGGTTAGGCACGGCTAGTATGGGTTTCGATACTCTATTCCCGCACATTCACTCTCGTTGGCTGAGCAGATGAGATCAAGTCCACACTTGAGCATGATATAACATCGGGCATCAAATCACCGAGGGAATTATCCGTGCTTCGCCTCGAAATGCAATGTATCTCACGCCGCACTTAAAAAGCGCACACGAGTGGCATCGGTTCACCGAGGAGTATGAGAAACCAAAAATTATATTAGACGAAGATTCTTGTGGTTGTGTGCTCCGACTTTCAAGCGGTCTACCATGTCTCCATGAGATGCGTCAAGTGGATCAAAGTGAAGGTGTCATTGATCCCGTCGATATTCATCCTTTTGGAGGACTCTACAAATTGAGGGAGAATATACGGCGTCTACGACAAGACAAACTCCTTCAGATATAATGAATAGTATTTTTGATGAGGCGGATCGGTTGGATGACACGAGTAAGTTGGTATATGCGGCGAGGTTTTATCAACTCCGCATTGCCGGACTTATCAACAAGGGGCTCCACAAGCCGTGCCACATAAAGGCCGACCAGAGGGAACTCGACTAAGAGGGAACTATCGGCGGGAGCACACGAAAGGAAATACTCAAGAACTCAGATACGATCCAATGTCTACGTCGAAACCAGATTCCGGTCGAGGTCGAGGTCGAAGTCGAAGTCAAAGTCGAGGTCGGCGATCGATGAGTACCACGTCACCAGCATTTCCATTTGCAAATGCGATCCCAGCATTCATTGTGGATTGCATAAAAGATTATAAGGACGTGGTGAGTGATGGAAACTGCGGCTTTCGAGTTATTGCGGAGTTTGAGTATGGCAGCCAACGATATTGGCAACGTGTGAGGTATGATTTGATCAAGGAGCGATCGATCACCACGAGTTTTATGATCACGCTTTAAATCGATGTTCGAGTGGGTGCCTTGCATATCCGTACACACTTCGATGGACCGTGCGGTGAGGAACATTGGTTAAGTTTGGGTGACCTTGGATACGTTGTAGCAACAAGGTATCGAAGATTGTACAGTGTTTCTCAATAAGTCAATTTTGCTCCACGTTCTTGCCATTACGGTCCACTCTCGCAGGTACCAACCCCCATCCGAGTATATTAACTTTGGGTTAGTATACGGCGCTACTCACTTCATTAAGCTTCGTTGCGACGATTGTCCGATGCCTAAGGTGTATACGGGTTGGGAGTTAGTTTGTGATCCCAACATTCGACATTGGGAAAATCTTTGGATGGATCGTAAACATTCTTTCGTTGTAAAGTGGGCGATATGATGAAACCACCACGCCTATGTAAAAAGACCTATTCTTGTTTGAATATTAGCTTATCTTATGTGTATCATGATTTTTTCCTTTTATGCTAACGTTGTCTATAAACATATCGCATTTTTTAAACAAAAAAATGATATCTTAAATAAGTTCATCAAGTCGATAAAATACTATGAAATAAGTCCAAAATAATACATTAACGAAAATTAAACTAAAATAGTACATAAACTTAAACAAACCGCAAATAGTACATTAACTAAAAATAAACTAAATAAACAACATAATACAACTAAAGATAATCTGAAAGTGCTCGCAAATCTCGTCAACGATGCCACCTCCTCCGTGTCGTATTGTCCTTTTCTCCATTGGTCGAGGTATTTTACACGAGCACCTACGTACTGTAGTCGCTGTAGTAAGAAAAGGAGAAAATATGACATTTCTTAAACACATAAACTTAAATCAACAATTTTAAGCCTAGATGAAATAGATCAAGAATTAAATATAGATGAAATATTACTCACGGCGTCGGACATCCGAGTAAGTTCAAGTTCATGAGGGCTTCATCGTTAAAATCACATCAATCGGATCCACCTTTAGATGAGATCGTGGTGCAAACCACTCTAAATACCCCGGTGCAGCGTCAGTTGGGTATCGGACTCTTGTTGTATTATACGCGGCAGGTGCCAAGACGTACATACGCCACTGGTCCCAAAGTATCCTCATCTTGTCGTGATCACATACATACTTGAGGGGCTTTGGACCCCTGTGCACTTTTTTGGGGATGAATGGCTCGGGCGGAATTACTTGAACGTAACCAAAGCGGCGCAAACACCGTACAGCATGTATGGCTCAGTAATGGTCCTACAATGAATGATGCCATTCCACGACTAATCGGGACATCTTCATTCGGTTTAATCCCAAATGGAGTCCATTGCACTGTTATAATATTAAATAGTCATATATATTTTCCACACGATACTTCAAAAAATTTAAGTTACAAGACGAACTCAAGAATATTATAGTTTACAAATATATAACTTACCTCTTGCGAGGTGTACTTATCGAGCCGTCGCTGTCTTGCTCCACGGCAGAGGGTCCAATCTTCGGCGGCCTTGTAGACCCAACGATAAGCATAAGTTGTTTGCTCCAATTAGTTTGTCTAGTTGGTCGAAAGGTGGGAAGTACTCGTATATCCAAGCCTAACAATTGCACACGATATATAACCGAAAATACTATAATGAAAATTAAAAAACTTATAACATAAAAAAAAATTCAACGTACTGCAGTGTCGACATCCTCCAATCGGCGGTTTCAGCCGTGATGCCACACCCATCGTCGATATAGATAGGCAAGTGCCGCTGTACCCCACGCGTATGATGACACCTCCTCTACCGGTTCTAAAACTCCGAAAAATGAACACTAAGCCGCGACTTGTGTTTTTCCATAAACAAAGTGGCACCCAACAACCACATCATATAACCAGTCGCTTTTCTACGGGGACTTGTCCCATGAGAACTGTACGCGTATGAAGCGTGTTGAATCTAATTGTCCGCATCTCCACTCTTGATCAACCTCTGCAGCGGTCATACCCAATAACCACCCTAACGGGTCTTGACACGTGGAATTGTCTTCTTGGTGATGGTTTCCCTTCTACAGGTACCCTTAATAGATACCAGACATCGTGAAGAGTGATCGTCAATTCCCCAAAAGGCATATGGAAACTATTAGTTTCGGGTGCCATCTCTCAATAAAGGCCGAGATCAACGGCATGTTCAACTCGAATACATACAACCTCGCAAGTGCATAAAACCGATGTGCGCACCCGGCTCCTAGGTTGTTGATCAAGAATATCCCACGTAATCACCCGATCGGCACCGGTCATTCCTTTTAAGGGTCCACGTTCCTATTGAAAAAACATAATTCATATTAGCATAAACAATTAATATTATTTTTATTAAGAATGAAAATAAATAAATAAATAAATATTACCGTGCCATTCCATATCGCATGTGCAATGTGACCACGA
Source organism: Platycodon grandiflorus (assembly GCA_016624345.1). Lineage (NCBI taxonomy): Eukaryota > Viridiplantae > Streptophyta > Magnoliopsida > Asterales > Campanulaceae > Platycodon > Platycodon grandiflorus. The sequence goes on from CM028366.1 coordinate 15,296,730, forward strand.
AAGCCAACCAGTAAATCTACGATGGTGGGCCCACCTTCAAGTGGATATGTCAACTTCCAATAATCATCACGTTGACCCCGTCCTCTACCTCGAGAACCCACTCGTCGGTGCCGGACCTCCTCTGTCGCGTCGGACCTCTACGTGGAACAATCTCTTCCTCCTCTACCTCCTCTTCCTCCTCCTCCTCCTCCTCCTCCTCCTCCTCGCCCGCTCGAGAACCCCTTCTCCATGAAGCGACCTAAAATATCTCCGCCGCCGCATTGCCCTTTCCGATCCGAAATCATGACTCGACTATTGACTTGGGACGAGTCGGAGTAGACTCAAAGTACCGCGACTGTCCGCCCGAATCCTAGCCTCGACCTCAAGAACTTCATCAACATTTGAAAAAAAGGGGAACAGAACGCTAGTAGGTGTGGGACCACGATCGAAATGTGGTGAATAGCCGAGTGAATCGAAGTTGACAAATCGTGTTCAACCCTCGACTCCAATCTTTATTCTTCTGTTCATGTTGTCGTTCTTTGTGAGTGTTGTTGTCATTGTTCAAGTTGTCTTTCAAACTCGAGTGCATCTGAAACCGTTGTTCTTTGTCTAGATCGCGCAGATGCAACGATACAACGGTTTTAAGTCGGCTGAATACGTGACAAGTCTTCATCCCCATCACCTACGGTCTCTTTCCGAGATTTCTATCGCACCACGTTCACTCCCCGACATCTACATATCACCGTAAAATATGATATTAACATACTACAAATGAAATTATAAATTAAAGTAATACACCTAATTATAACATAACACATATGAATTTAACTTATTAGTCGTAAATAAAATTTAATGAAATTAAGTGTTTAACAACAAATAATTGCAAAAACAAAGGAAGAGTTTATACAAACTAAAAATAAATTATGCAAAACATAACAATAAATTAAATTAATTTTATGAAACTATAACCTAAAATTACAAATACTAACGAAATTTTAATTGTTTATGCTAATATTATTTAAAATTGTGTAATTAATATATAATAAGTCACTTTAAAGTATCACAAAATAAATTTAATTTGTGCAAATACTATTTAATAATCTTATTACAAATTATATCAACAATTATATTAATTTCAAAACTAAAATTAAATAATATGAAATTATATATTTATTGCATGATTTTAAAATATTTCATAAAATTATAAATTACAATTAAATTACATGAAATTATATATTAAAATATCACAATATAAATTTAATTTGTGCAAATTTTAGTTTAAAATCTTATTACTATTAAATAAAAAAATATTAAATTATAAACTAAAATGAAATAACATGAAATTATATATTAATAATTTATAGACTAAAATTAAATTATATAAATTTATATATTAAACTAAATTTAAATATTAATTTGTGCAAATTTTATTTATAATAATTAAATCAACAATAATATTAATTTCAAAACTAAAATTAGAAAATTAAATTAAATATATTGAAATTATATATTTATTAAATGATTTTAAATTTTAAATAAACTACAATTAAATTATATGAAATTATATATTAATAAGTTATAAAATAAAATTAAATTTATATACTTATATAATAAACTAAAATTAACTATTAATAATTATGTAAAATTATATATTAATAATTATATAAAATTACCAATTATTAATTATATAAAATTATCTATTAATAATTATTACCAAATTATATGATACTAATAATATAAAATTATTTATAAAAATATATTAATAATTATTTAAAATATATATTACTAATTATATAAAATTATATATTACTAATTATATAAAATTATATATTGATAATTATATAAAATTATATATTAATAATTATATAAAATTATACATTACTAATTATATAAAATTATATATTAATAATTGTATAAAATTACCTATTATTAATTATATAAAATTATCTATTAATAATTATTATCAAATTATATGATAATAATTATATAAAATTATTTATAAACATATATTAATAATTATTTAAAATATATATTACTAATTATATAAAATTATATATTACTAAATATATAAAATTATATATTAATAATTATATAAAATTACATATTATTAATTATATAAAATTATCTATTAATAATTATTACCAAATTATATGATAATAATTATATAAAATTAAATATACAAATATATTTATAATTATCTAAAATTAAATATTAATAATTATATAAAATATATATTAATAATTATATAAAATTTATATTACTAATTATATAAAATTATATATTGATAATTATATAAAATTATATATTGATAATTATATAAAATTATATCTTAATAATTATATAAAATTACCTATTATTAATTATTACCAAATTATCTATTAATAATTATTACCAAATTATATGATAATAATTATATAAAATTAAATATAAAAATATATTAATAATTATATAAAATTAAATATTAATAATTATATAAAATATATATTAATAATTATATAAAATTTTATATTACTAATTATATAAAATTATATATTGACATTTATATAAAATTATATCTTAATAATTATATAAAATTACCTATTATTAATTATTACCAAATTATCTATTAATAATTATTACCAAATTATATGATAATAATTATATAAAATTAAATATAAAAATATATTAATAATTATATAAAATTAAATATTAATAATTATATAAAATATATATTAATAATTATATAAAATTTTATATTACTAATTATATAAAATTATATATTGATAATTATATAAAATTATATTTTAATAATTATATAAAATAAACTGAAAAAAAGATAAATTGAAACCCCTAGGGGGGGGCGGTCTGAATGTATTAGACCCCAGGGGGTGGCGGTGTTAATGTATTAGACCCCTGGGGGGCAGCGGTCTTAATGTATTAGACCCCTGGGGGGTGGCGGTGTTAATCTATTAAACCCCCGGGGGGTGGCGGTCCTGTCCATATTCCGTTAAAAACTTAACGGATTCGTTAAGTTTTTAACGGAATTTTGAATTTAAGGGGCTAAATTAAAAATTTTTTTTAACGAAATCGTCAAAAAAGACCACCTAATTTTAATGCTAATATATATTAATAATTTTTTTTCACAACTAATTATTTTTTACATTTATAACAATTAATTTTTTCATTTATAACAATAAATATCAAATTATAATTCTAATAAATACAATAACTAACACAAAAAATATATTAGATTAAAAATTTGTGCAAATTTAAGTTTATAAATATATTACTAATTAAATCAACAATATTATTAATTTCAAAATTAAAATTATAAGATAAAATTACATCATTTGAAATTATATATATTTAATAAACGATTTTTAATTATGATGCTTTGTAAATTATAATTAAATTATATATTAATAATTTGTAAACTTAAATTAAATTTTGTAAAATTATATATTAATTTGTGCAAATTCAAGTTTATAAATATATTACTAATTAAATCAACAATAATATTAATTTCAAAATTAAAATTATAAGCTAAAATTACATCATTTGACAATTATATATATATATTAAACAATTTTATATTATATAAATTATAAATTACAATTAAATTATATATTAATAATTTAAAAAATTAAATTAAATTTTATAAAATAATATATAGTTACACTTAATTATGTAAAACATCACAATAAAATTAAATTAATTTAAACTAAAACAAAACATAAATTTAACATAAACTAACATGATTTGGATCCATTTTTTATATTTGGTATGAATAAAAGGTAGGAATTTTTTTTAAAACAAAAATCATTATAAGTTTATTAAAAATATAATTATAAGTTTAAACTAACTTTAAACTAAATTAACATATATAAATTTGCATAAATTAAACTAAGCACAAAACATAAATTAAACATAAATTAAACTAAACATAAATTTAACATAAATTAAACTAAACATAAATTAAACTAAACATAAATTTAACATAAAATTTTTTCATAAATTAAACTAAACATAAATTTAACATAAATTAAACTAAACATAAATTTAACATATATAAATTTAACATAAACTAAACTAAACATAAATTAAACTAAACTAAACATAAATTAAACTAAACATAAATTAAACTAAACATAAATTTAACATAAATTAAACTAAACATAAATTTAACATAAATTTAACATATATAAATTTGCATAAATTAAACTAAGCACAAGTTAATAAATTTAACATAAATTAAACTAAAACAAAACATAAATTTAACATAAACTAACCCGATTTGGATCCATTTTTTAAAATTTGATATTAATGAAAGGTAGGAATTTTGGATTATTTTTGGTGTGTTTTTCAATGTATGAAATGATTTTTTTTTAAGTGAAATGTGGGTGAAAGGGGGGAGAATCGGTTTAAATGGGGTGAAAAGGGGGTGCGGTGTCTTTGGGGAAGGAAGGGGGGGCTGTTTTGGGGAGGGGGGGGGGCGGCTGCTGGGGAGGGAAAAGGGGGCCGGTGTGTTGGAGGGGAGGAAAGGGGTGTGTGTGGAGGATGGGGGATGAGGGGGCCTGGAGGATGGAGGATGGAGGAAAGGGGGTGTGGGTGGAGGGTGGGAAGGGGCTGGAGGATGGAGGATGGAGGATGGAGGTTTTAGGGGTAAAGGTGTAACTTCCTTAGGGGGTGTGATTTAGTTAATTTTGGGGGTGGCATTTAGCAGGTTTGCATTTAAATAGGTACCGTGGGTAAAAATTAGGACTCAATAAGAAGTTGAGACAAAATAATGTGTAAGGGCATAATGGCCAAACTATATGAGACCCAGGGACCTTGAAAATAGTAACTGATACAGTACTACTTTTATGTTTTTGTTTTGGATTGATATATAATTTGCTCCCTGAACTTTATCATTACTCCTTATTTGGTCATAGATGGTTTAATTTTCTTACATTGGTCCTTGAGCTCACCTTTTTTATTAATCCTCGTGCGCTTAAGTCAAACAAAATTGTAAATATTTTCTTAAAATGCTAAATATACCCTTATTTGAGTCTGACTGGAATGCCTAGGTGGACTACATATTCTGGCGGGAATGGAGAATACTTTTTCCTCTATTGTATTTATTTATCCCCCTCCCTCTTCTTATCCTTATTTCATTTTCTCTGTTTCTCTCACTAAAAAAATTCCTCTCTCTCACTGTATACTCTTTCTCTTTACCTTTCTCTCTCTCTCTCTCTCTCTCTCTCTCTCTCTCTCTCTCTCTCTCTCTCTCTGTTTAGGGCTAGATTTGTAAGCAAACTTCTATTCTCTCTTCTCTCTTCTTCGGCTGGATTTGCAAGCAAGCAAAATCAATGGCTTCCTCTTCAACAGTTGACTCAAATAAACAAAACAACAATTCTGGATGGGTAAGTATTGTAGATGTGGCTTAAGAGCTCCACAATGGACGTCACTCACCAAAAAGCACCCAGGAATGAGGTTTAATGGGTGTCTCAATTACAAGGAATATACCATTCATACAAATTGGTGCAAGTTTTTAATTTTTTTTGTGAAGAAAATTTAGGATGAATTGATTTTAATAAGTGCATGTGATCAATTTTTGTAGGATCCTCAAAAGAATTATGGTTATTTTGAATGAATTGATCTTTTTTCTCAAAGAACAATAAGACGTAATCAATGAATCTCGAGATGAGGCAAAATGAGTTGCAATTGAAAATGTCGAAGATGAAAATAAAGTTGTCCAAGAGCAAACAGAGAAATGCAGTTCTTAAGCAAGAACTTGAGAGGCTAGAGCTTGAGTTGAGAACCCAAGTCATGGAGTCAATAAGGTTAAAATCTCAAAATGAAACCTATAAGTGGAAGAAGAAGATATACCTGAGATTGAATATTGTTTTAGGCATTTAAATGCCCTTTTTTATCTCTGTGTTCACAAATCCAAGCAATGGACAATTAATGTTGCTATATTAATGGCTTATTCTTTGTATTTGAAAGGAATCTTTGTTTGCAATGTATTTTAATGAAACATGTTCTGTTTGACATGTGCAATTGGATTGGTTTGTGTCGGGAACCCGACCCGAGATCTTATATGAAATCCCGTTTGGAGCGCGATGACGAGAACACGAAAAATAGCATTTCAAAATTTCCTTTAAAATGAAATGCAAAGTCATGTGAAAACCCTGTAATGCACGTGCAAGTTTTCTTTCAAAGCAAACAAGATCTTTAAAATAAAACAAAACCTCAACGACAATACCACAAGCCGGAGAAACAAAACATTAGCTAGCCAATAACCACCACGAGCTAACGAGCTCGGTATAAGCATAAACTATTTCAGAGAGCGCGAAAAATAAAAGTTAATAATTACATCAAGCCCAATAACCATGTCGGAGCTAACAAAATAAATAAACACAATGAACAAGTACCATGACAACTATCTAACAATACAATGTTTACATAACATGTATACCTTCGGTCTCACCAAAAGAAAATATAAGGCACAAGATGCATCGACCCAAAAGAACGATCGACTAGCCCACCGGAACCGAACACGAACTTGCTAAGGATTCCTCGCCATATCGTGATCTAAGAAAAACAAATAAACACGAAACGGGGTGAGTCGAAACTCAATAAGTTACTAATGCAACAATATGACGTGCTAGATGTAAGACAATAATAATAATAAGTATACATGATCTTGCATCATAAATCATTTACAAGACAAGGTATTTAACAAGTATATCATGTAACCATACAACCCAATATTACACGAGAGGCTCAACGATCGCCAACCGTCCCATACCGGTTGGAAACTATGACCAACATTCGCTTATATAGGAAGCACATAAGAAATCCCAAAGTAGGGAGCATACCATAACAATAACATTCAATAACAACAATAGGGAGCATAACACAACAATAACATTCATTTGCTGCAGAAGCTTGTTTCCCTGGTCCATTTCCAATCCCTTCATCTTGTTCACCTAGATTTCCTGTCCCTTTTGATTGTTCACCTTCATCTTGATCACCTACATTTCTAGTCTCTTTGGATTGTTCACCTTCTGTCACTTTCTGAACTTGCTTTTTTCTTTGCTGGTTTTCAAGTTTTCCTCTCCTCAATTCATCTAACTCATCATCACTAGTATCTAAATCACTTACACTCAATTCATACTCAGTTGATTCTTCATCAAAAATCAACATATGATTCATCATCATCATTAGAAGCACTGTCATGATTCTCATTATTTTTATCTTCAGTTTCACTACTCTCATCATTGGTGGTAACCAATGTTCTAAAAATCGGGCCAAGCGCCCCCCTAACGCCGAAAAATGGACCAAATCGGGCAACTAGGCATTTTTTTCCAAAAATCGCCGCCTAGGCAGCCTAAGCGCCGACTAGTCACTCTAGGCACCTATTATATATATATATATATATATATATATATAATTGAAATCATTGTGTTGAATCATTCTGTTGACATTGTTTTCCTGTGAGAATATTGTGATTCTTGTTTGGTTATTAGAATTTTGTATAATTTGGGGAGGCATAGACATTGTGGTATGGATATGTAGTCAAGGTGTTTGCTAAAATGACAAAGAGAAGAATTGTAGCATTGTTGTTTCGTTTTAAAGTTTAAACTTTGGAGTTTGGAATGGTACTATTGAATTTGGTTTTAATTTTTAACTATTAATCTTGTAATGTGATCATTACTTTTAGTTTATTTGGTCATATTTAGTTATTTACTATAGCTGCAGCAGGTATTGTATGAATCTATGGTGTAAATGTACGTAATTATGCCTTGATTTATAGGCCCCGCCTAGGCCCCGAATAGTTCCCTAAGCGCTAGGCCTTGCTCTACCACCTAGCATCCGCCTAACGATTTTTAGAACACTGATGGTAACACCTACTTTTTTGCTCAGAGCTTCTTCTTCTATTTACTTATTTTTCTGATTCTCATTCCCCTCATCACCAAATTCAGCCTCTAACCAATCTTGTTCATCTGGTACACCTTGAGTACCCCTATTATTTTTCTCATGTTCCTTGTCACCACTATTATCTTTCTTACCTTCATTTTGATTACACATGTTCTCATCAAGACCACCTAAATGTTTATTAATCATGTCTACCAAGATACAATCTTCATCAAGCAAACTATTTGGATCAAACTTCATACCATCTGGACAAACAAGCCTGGGAATTTCATTAGACATTACAGCTATGTCTATATCATGTTCAACATACATTTCAACCTTATCTATATCCTTAATCAAATCAATCATTTCAACCACCTCACTGTTAGAAAACATTCTTCTAATCCCATTTTCTAAATCACAGCCAGGGACCAAGTAGTATAATTTGACTTCACATTTTTATACTTAAGAAAATTACTAACAGATTTCTTTATATCAAAAAAAGATAATGTGTCAGTATCTCATCCACTTATATAATCAACTTCACCACCCACATAGTTAGTCCTTCACTATGACAGAAATTTCCACCATGATGCAAACTAAAAAGAAAACTTAAGAAGATTACAGGAAATAAGAGAGAGGAAAAGCTTGATGTGTATTGAATTGATCTCTTTTACAAAAGTGAGATTGATTAATAACAAAGGGTTGTCGCCGTGTTCTTTTATACACGAAAAATAATGCCAAACTCAAGCAGGAAAAGGAGAAGAAAACAATCACTAACTGACTCAACTAATTTACACAAAAATACTAATTTGCCCTTAATAAGATACTAACTAAAATAGCAGAAATGCAGGGAGATGACATTGTTTTTATTTTTAAACGTTCGCTGAATGTAATGTGATGACATTGTGGAACCTTTACAAATCATGCTTGAACTTTCCACATTTGATACTCAAAGGCATTTGATGAACTTGTAAGTGATTCAACCTGTTTTGTACTCCATTATCATCACTTTTAAGACTGTTAACACCCTCCCCACAAGTTGTGGATATGTAAATGCTTACAATCCCCAACTTAGAAAGGAAGCTCCAATGCAAATGTTTGCCCAAAAACTTTGTGAAAATATCTGCCAATTGATCTTTGGAGGGCACATGCTGAAGAACTACAAGTCCGTTCTTTATTTTCTCGCGAATGAAATGACAATCCAGTTCAATATGTTTGGTTCTTGCATGATACACTGGGTTTGTTGCTACAGCAATAGCTGAAGAATTGTCACAGTGTATGGGAATAGGTGTAGGCAAATCCTCTTGCAAATCTTTAAGAAGGCTGTGGAGCCATATGACTTCACAACTTGCTGTTGCTAATGCCCTGTACTCAGATTCAGTAGATGACCTTCAAACAACAGTTTGTTTCTTTGAGTGCCAGGAAATTAAAGACTTCCCTAAGAGCATACAAAAACCTGTTATGGACTTCCTATCATTAGGATTACCTGCCCAATCATTGTCACAGAATACTTGTAGATGAAGTTAATTTGAAGAAGGGAAAAAGAGCCCTTGTTCTGGTGAAGCTTTAACATATCTTAGGACCCTGTGCAGAGCTTGAAGATGAGTGCTTCTTGGACTTTGAACAAGCTGACTTAGACATTGAGCAGCAAATGCCAAGTCAGGTCTTGTGACAGTGAGATATATCAACTTTCCCACTAATTGTCTATACTTTGAGGGATTGTCTAACAGAGTGCCTTCATTAAGTAAAAGTTTGGCATTTGGATCATAGGGAATAGTTAGAGGCCTAGTGTTCACAAGCTGGGCTGAATCCACTAACTCCAGGGCATATCTTCTTTGGTTTAAATGAAATCCATCTTTAGACCTAACAACTTCAATGCCCAAATAATTTTTTATAGGGCCAAGATTCTTAATACTGAATTTTTCATATAGGAGCTGCTTAAGGGAATTGATGGTGGACATGTCATTACCTGCAACAAGAACATCATCCACATATACTAACACAGCAGTAAATTTAGTTTCATTTCTGAGAGTGAATATATATATAGGGAATAATCAGCCAGTGACTGAGAAAAACCAAGTTCTATTAATACCTCAGTTAACTTGGCAAACCATTGCCTTGATGCTTGCTTCAAACCATATAATGATTTCTTTAGTCTATAAACACTGCTGGAATTCTTTGGTGGTTTGTATCCAAGGGGTAAATTCATATAGACCTCTTCTTCTAAATCCTCATGCAAGAATGCATTATTGACATCAAGTTGGTTTACTTCCCATCTCTTAACAGCAGCAAGGGCAAGGATGGTTCTAACTGTAACCATTTTAGCAACTGGTGTAAATTTCTCTGAATAATCAATTCCTTTTGTCTGATTGTATCCTTTTGCAACCAATCTGGCCTTGTATCTTTCTACACTACCATCTAAATTGTATTTCACTTTGTAGATCGACCTGCATCCAATTGCCTTCTTCCCTTGTGGTAGGTCCATAATGTCCCAAGTGTCATTACTTTTAAGGGCTGATAATTCTTTATTCATGGCCTCAATCCATTCAGAATTTTAAATAGTTTGTGTGTAGGATTGAGGTTCCTGCATTTGGGATAAAATATTGACACAAGGGTGTTGTGGTTGTGATATGTATGGTGAGTTGCAAAGTGTGTTACTAATAGAGGACATAACATAATCTTTCAATTTAACAGGAGGATGCTTGATCCTGGTGGAGACTCTGGAGGTCTGTAAGTTGGTAGTGTCAATGATAGGGACATTTTGGGGATCATTAGCTGATGAAGAGTCATTAGGTGATGGGGAGTCACCTAATGATGATAATGGATCATTGATAGTGGGAACCTCATTACTTTCAGGATCATTGGTCTTATGTTGGGGTACTTTTGTGGTGGAATTATCATGAGAAGGATTTATGTCTACTGTGGGGTTGGTAGTGGCAATGCATTCAGAATTCAGAAAAGGAAAAACAGACTCATGGAATACTACATGCCTGCTGATGAAAATCTTTTTGGTGGCAAGGTCATACAGGATATAACCTTTCTGTCCAGCAGGGTATCCAAGGTGAATGCACTTGATGACTTTGGGGGCAAACTTGTTGGTGGTGTGGATTGAGGCAAAGCATAAACATCCTATAGTCCTTAAGTGATCATAGGAAGGTAGGGATTTGAAAAGTAACTCATGAGGTGTTTTGTTTGTTGCTGCAGTTGGTAATCTATTTATAATATAGGTGGTTGCTAACATGCAATAAACCCAGAATTGTATAGGTAGTCCAGATTGAAATCTTATGGCCCTAGCCATGTCAAGTAGATGTTGGTGTTTTCTTTCAACAACTCTATTTTGCTGTGGGGTGTCCATAAAGGAGCTTTGGTGAGTAATGCCTAGGCTGGCAAGAAAGGTCATTACTTCTGAATTATAGAACTCAGTCCCATGGTCAGTCCTGCAAAATTTGATATTAGTTCTGAAATGGTTCTGGACATATGCATAGAATTGTTTTAGAAAGCAGAAAGTGTAGGTCTTGGTGGGCATTAAATAAGTCCATACACCCCTAGAGTAGTCATCTACAATAGTCAAAAAATATCTACAACCATTCATAGTGGTCTTCCTATATGGTCCTCACAAATCACAATGTATGAGATCAAAACATGTATTACTTTTAATACTACTAGGATTAAAAGATAACTTGTGTTGTTTGGCTAAGGGAAAAACATTGCACATGGTGACAGAATCTGTGTCAGGGGTTTTAGAATTACAAAGAGAAGATAAAAGACCAATTTTCTTGAGGGTACTCAAGGAACTATGGCCCAACCTTTGGTGCCAATTAACGATGTTTTTATTATCTGAAGTGACAAAGAATGCATTACTGATAGGTGGCTCTGAATGGAGTAGATAAAGCCCCCCACGTAATTCACCAGTGGCTATGATCTTCTTCATTTGTTGGTCCTGGAAAAGGCATTGTGTTCCAGTGATGAGAGTATGACAATTGTTTTGGACAATAAGCTTTGAGATAGAAAGAAGGTTGAAGTGGAATTTTGGGACATAAAAGACCTTTTTTTAAGGTTAATTCAGGATTAATGTAAACTTTTTTTTTTTTTTTTTTTTTTAGGAAACAGGGACGGCACCCTGCAGGATTTTATTAATAATAAAAAAATAATACAAGAGGGGGACAACCAGCCTTGCCCTTATAGAACCGGGAGGACAAAGGAGCCTAACCTCAGAAATCATACAAAAGAGCCAGCTATTTCCTAAAACTATATAATCCAATGAAATCATGATCAAGCATCTGACGCACATCACGGTGAAGAAGCTCCCGTTTCTCATAGAAAACTTTCTGTTGATGCGCATAAGCTTCTAAAGCTAGTCTGTCAGCCACCTTATTTAATTCTCTGAAAACATGAACCAAGACAAAAGAACCCAAATTCTTGTTGCAATCCCGAAGCTCATATTCATAACGCCATGGAGCTCTATGAAAACCTTTAGAACCGATCGCAACAAGAATCGATTCTACAATCACATGCGATAAACCTAACTCCCTAAGAAAGAGCCAAACCATCACGAAGAGCATAAATCTCCGCAGCCATGTTAGTACCTTGACCATAGAAAATTGAAAATGCACGAACCAAGGATCCATCAGAATCTCTAATAATACCACCCCCAGTGCAAAGCCCATTCCTGGCCGAACCATCTGTGTTCAATTTAAATTGGCCAACATCCGGAGGAGTCCATCTCAACCATTGACCCCTCCTCCACAAAACTGAGATACAAGGCAAACGAAGCATTTGTAACCGCCTTTTCCCCATAAGATCAAGAGAAGACTTTGGAACGAAAATAGACAACATGTCAGTAATATTCTTACGAATGCTGATAATAATCTTACTAACTTGCATAGAATAACCTTCGTAAGTGGCTTTACACCTAGCCTTCCAAATTTCCCAAATTGTGAAAACAAAAATACCAAGACAAACCGCCCAACTTGATTTCGTAGGGAATGCCCATCTGTCCAAATGTTCCACGCATGCAAAATGACCCATACCTTGAGATTTTGTTGAAGGGGCGAGCAAAGTACTCCCAAACGGCTCGTGCAACCTCGGATTGGACAAAAAGATGATTCAATGATTCTGTTGAGCAACAAGCAGCAGAAACACACTTGGAAACAACAGGAACCCGGCGTTTGTGCAACTGCAAGTCCACCGGAACAGCCTGAAGGAAAAGCTTCCAAGCGAAACCACTCACCTTTAAAGGAAGCCATCTCTGCCATATTTTCGAAGCCCAGTGAGGAGATGGAGCAGTAGGACGCAGAATATGCCAGAAATCTTTAGTGAAAAAGTCGCGCACCGACAGCTTACACACCACTATCGGGAATAAGAACATCAATGCGGATTGCTCGGAGAGTATTATGAAAGGGCGGGAATCAATGGCAAAACTGCTCCGATTAGCTAAACCTTCAAAACCGTCGCCTTTAAGTCCATAGGCAAAGGACCAATTAAACGAACACCGCACCGTTATCATTCCAAAAGATCGAGAACCCGCACCAATCACCCATTGACTGTGATGGATCACCTTGGGCAACTGCACAGCAATAGCCTTCCAAATATGCGTGGAAGAGACGGATTTGAAAAACCATCGATAGTCCCATACTTAGTATTGACAAACCGAGACCATAGGCTTTGACGTTGAAGAGCATTCCAAGCTAGCTTGGCATGAAGAGATTCCATAATATGAGTCAAAGACCTAAGACCTAAACCGGCTTCCAAAAGGGCGACAAACTTTGTCCCAGGCCACCCAATGAACGCGTCTTTCCCAGAGCTCCAAAGAAAATTAGCCATCCCGCTTTCAATTGCTTTAATGATCGAACTAGGAATCTTGACCACCGCAAGAGAGTGAATGGGAATACTACTCAAAACCGACTTAAGAAGAACAATTTTACCCCCAAAAGAAAGAAGTCTAGATTTCCACCCCAATACGCCGAGTGATACGACGCAGCGATCTTCAAAATAGATACGTTTTGACCTACCTTTAAACAATGGGACACCCAAATATTTCATGGGCAAGCGACGATAAGAGCAACTGACCAATTTCCAAGTAACAAAATTTTCCGATGAGAAGAAGTCGATGGAGCATAAAATCCACTTTTCGTAAGTTAATAAGCCGACCCGAGCTTCGCTCATATTTAACCATCAAACGTTTAAGAGCCATCACTGAGGTCTTGCTAGCATTACTGAAAATCAGCATGTCATCAGCGTAAAGCAAATGTGAAATAATTAAACCACCTCGACCATGCTCAAAAGGACGGAACTACCCAGCAGAAATAGCACCATTAATGTTAACTGACAAAATTTCCTGGGCTAAAATGAATAAAAGCGGAGAGAGGATCCTTGGCGAACACCACGAGTAGAATGAAAGAAGCCAAAACTTTCCCCATTAATCCGGAAAGTATACCAAATAGAATTAATAATTCGGAAAATCAAATCACGGCTTGTCTCAGAGAAACCAAAAGCCTCCAAAGCACGCATAAGAAAATCCCATTCAATCCGATCATACGCTTTAGACATATCGAACTTAAAGATAATATTACCTCCACGCACCTTGTGGTCCAGACGATGAAACCAACATGAGTAACATTTACACTGGTTCCATTTGGCAAAGACAGGGTGGCAGGATTGGCAAGTTTTTCAAAAATTTGCATAATAGATAGGGAAATACATATGTGGTCTGTGGCTCCTGAATCAATGACCCAAGTGTGCAATGAATAGGTGTTTTTAGAAGTGTGATCTTTAATGGTGATACCTGCAAGATGTGCCATCCCACAAAATCTTTATCCAGATTGATTATTAGCTCCAGTGTGGTCTTCAGGACTTTCTTTAGTTTTGAGCATGGCCAAGACTTGGTTCAGTTGATTCTGCAATTGTTCCAGGCTAAGATGCTCTATGGTCATTTTATTCTAATCTTCTGAGCTATTCCCTTGTGTCACCTGGACTTGCATAGCTTTGGCATTCCCTGTTTGAGATTGGTTTCCATGATTCTTTGCTGCACCACCTAAGTTATTTCATTTGCCCAGTCCTCCTTTGTTTGCTGGATGGCTGGGATGTCCAGGGTGCCCCACTGGAAACCCATGAAGCTTGTAGCATTCATCTTTTATATGTCCCTCTCTATTGCAGTAGTTGCAAAAAACACCTTTCTTGAAGGGGGTTTTGGTGTATCCAAGTTTGTTTTGTTGAGTTCCTGAAGTGAACCTTTCTGTGTAGTTTTGGGACTACCCTACCTGTGTAATGTTGGCTGCAAGAAAATTGGCTTCAGGTATGTAACCCTGTCTTTGAGACTCTTCTTGTCTTACTATGTAGCAGGCTTCTCCAAGGGTGGGTAAAGGTTTCATCCTCAGTACTTGCCCTTTTATATTTACATAACTGTCATGTAAACCCATCAAGAACTGCGTAAGTTTTCTTCTTTGTTCTCTTAAGTCTTGTGATTTGGAGGAACCACAAGTGCATATGCACTTGCAAGTAGTAATGGGGTCCAAGGCAGAGCTTTCATCCCAAATTCCTTTAATCTTGTGGTAATAAAACTCCACGGAATTGGCTCCTGGTTCAAGCCTGTGAAGATCCTTTTCCAATTGAAAGGCTCTATGCCCATCAATATTAGAGAACGTACCTTTCCCTTAATTCCTTCCAAACTGAGTGTGCATTGATAACATATTTAAGGCTATTGCTAATCTCATCTGTGACCACATTGAAGATCCAAGAAATTACCATGTCACTGGCTCTGGCCCATAATGGGAACTGAGGATCTTCCTTCTCAGGGATTGGAAAACTGCCATTTGCAATTCCCAATTTGTTCTTTGCTGATAATGCAATCTCCAGTGAACGTTTCCAAGAGCCATAATGATCACTTCCAGTTAATTTGGTAGCGGTAAGGACCAACCCTGGGTGATCGTTATTGTGATGAAAGAGAGGGTGCATATTGGAGTCGATACCGATCTCCATCGTTGTTTGTTTGTTCTTCATTCCAAAGGTTTCTTCTCCCATGGCTCAGGGTTGTATGTGTTGAAAAAGAAAAAGGGGGTTTTAATATATGATTTCAAGAAACAGAAGATCTTTGCTCTGATACCATGAAAAGAAAACTCAAGAAGATTACAGGAAACAAGAGAGAGGAAAAGCTTGATGTGTATTGAATTGATCAAAAGTGAGATTGATTAATAACAAAGGGTTGCCGCCTTGTTCTTTTATACACAAAAAATAATGCCAAACTCAAGCAGGAAAAGGAGAAGAAAACAATCACTAACTGACTCAACTAATTTACACAAAAAATACTAATTTACCCTTAATGAGATACTAACTAAAATAGCAGCAATGCAGGGAGATGACATTGTTTTTATTTCCAAATGTTCACTGAATGTAATGTGATGGCACTGTGGAACCTTTGCAAATCATGCTTGAACTCTCCATATTTGATACTCAAAGGCACTTGATGAACTTGTAAATGATTCAACATGTTTTGTACTCCATTGTCATCACTTTTGACACTGTTAACACAAACATATGGCAAAAAATGGCATTCTGCAACAAATTTTGTTTTATATTAGCCTAACTTTATACCTATAAATCAACATGGAATGCCCTTAATAACATATGAATATGCACACATGCCCACAACTTACAATAAAAGAAACAAACTCTCTCTGTCACTTTCACACGCACAAAGACCAACAATTACATTAAAAACACATATTCACAACCCCAACATATAAAAAAGATACTTTTCTCTCTCTCTCTCTCTCTCTCTCTCTCTCTCTCTCTCTCTCTCTCAATTACATATAAAACAAAAAATTGGAACCACAAACTATAATAAAGAAACAAGCTCTTCCATTCAATACAATAAAGAATAATAACATGCTTGCAAATAAAATACAGAAAGCATAATGAAAAGCTCAAACATTTGGGACCACATGGACCCTAACCATGTTGACAATATCAGATTTTGGCAAAGTAATTCAAGAAGACAACTTTGAAAAAGTACCCAACAGATCCGTTAAGCATACTGACAAAAGTCACAAAAATAAACAAACAATTTGTAAAATAGACAAAACTCATTTAACAGACAAGTCACGAAACCCTAATTAATCTTTAATCTATACAGAACAATTTGTAAAACAACAGTAAACAAACATCACTTTAATGACAATAAAGTAAATAGGCATCATTTAACATACTATACTCAAGAAACCTTACCTAATTTATATAAAAGAATATGTAAAACAAAGTAGGCATATTTCGGTCGTACAACTTTATACTTCAATGAAGGATCCTATTTCCTTTGATTCAGTAGTCAAATGCTTAATTGATCAAGAAATCGAAAACATAATCTTCCAAAGCGATCCCCCAATGTGCAAATCGAAACCCTAATTGCTTTTGCTATTTTGTAACCCTAGTTGCTTTCGTATCAGTAAACCCTCTTTCCTATTTTGACTTTTAATTTCTTTCTCTCATTTTATATTAACTCTATAAACCTTAATTTTCTATCTCAGCAACATATTAGCCACGTGGATCTTCATCTAACTCAACGGAGAGCAATTTTGTCTATTCAAGTTTTGTTTAACGATTCTGTTTGACTTAATGGCACGAGCGACTAATAAGGCAGCAAAAGGTGAGTTCAAGGACCAATGTAGGAAAATTGAAACACCTATGACCAAATTATGAGTTCAAGGACCAATGTAAGACAATTGAAACACCTATGACCAAATTAGAAGTAAAGGTAAAGTTCAGGGACCAAATTATAAATTAATCCTTTTGTTTTTAACAGCTAATATGCTCTTTAAGGGCATTATCTGTTTCTCGGAAAATATTGCTACGACATTCAAGTTAGTAGCTCTGAAAATTATGAAAGTTAGAAATAAATGAAACATTTTTTAACTTAGGGTGTTTAACATAGATTCTTACAGCTTAACTCACAAGTTAGCTTTTGTCTTTTTTTCTTTAAGAAACACTAATCTTATCAAGATTCTATAGAATAACTTTAGTTCTAACAAAGATTATTGTCTTTTAGAGAGCTCTACAATTATAAAATAACTATATCGAGTAAATTTTACTCCCACCATTTTAAAATATAAGCGACATGCGCCTAAGCCGTGTGCATGTCCTGCCTCATCTTGGCGCATGTACTTTTTTTTTTTCAAAAAATATACATTATAACTCAATAATTACAGCAAAAAAAATAAAATTTAACACAAAATATGTCAAAAACATACACATTCAAGGAGAAGTTAGTAATTTTGCCGGGAGAGGGGCGGCTTCGGTTAGTACCTCTCTAACCAAAAAGGTTTTAATGTTTCACCTACCAGGAGGTCAGAATTGTCAATAACTGGAAAGGTTCTTGCTCTTCAGAGAACTGAAGGCAGCAGATACCTTGAACAAGAATCGGCCCAGCAGGGAGAACTAATGCAGTCGAATGTAATACTACAAACTATCAATCCTCATAACGGCCGGCCTCCTTGGTGATATCTCAACATTCAAATTAACCAACCCCATTCCAGTTTATATCATGTCATATTCAAGAATCAAACCAGCCTTTTGGTGAAGAGAAGACCCCCTGCATCCACCAGCAAGCCTCCCCCTCACTAATTAAGAAAAAGCTTAAATCACTTTTTCTTTATCTGGGCATATATGCTTAGAATGGTAAAAGAAAAACTATTAAAAAAAAATACACAATCACTCGGTACCAAATACCAACCATTCTAAGAAATAAATGGTTATCAATGCACGAAAATTCACAGCTCCATTTTTCGCTCAACTCCCCAAATCAGTATAGTACTCATGTTTTTATATTGCATTTTACAAATACCGTTGAGCTAACAATCAAGGATTTCTGCTCAGAAGAGATACAGATACCTGCTCAATGGCTTTGGGACTCTGAAATATCCCTAATAAAAGCATCAATGTTAATCTCAGCTGAACCACCTTTTCCAGTTGCTTGTCGACAGATCTTCTTTATCTCTTCTGCCCTTCTCCTCATTTCTTTCCCGTCTTCATTTTCCAAGTCCATGAACTTCCGAACTAATACCTCAATTTCTTCCCGTGTCACAAGAGTATTAACTTCATCCACTCTCTTAACCTTCCACCCAATCTTCCAGTCTTCAACAATCAGCTTACTGTTGTGAACTTGGTCCCATAGCAAGGGAAGAGTAAGCATGGGAACGCCAGCAAAAGCACTTTCTTTAGTCGAATTCCACCCACAATGTGACCAAAACCCGCCAATAGAAGGATGGCACAAAACCTTCAACTGGTCACACCAAGGCAAAACCAAACCTTTACCGTTATTCCCTCCAAACCTGGAACCTTCTCCACGTGCTATCCACAAGTATGTTACACCGCTATTGCGAATTCCAGCAACAACTTCATCCAATTGAGCATTGGAGACAGAAAGGAAGCTCCCTTGTGAGACGTATAAAACAGAACCTTTTGGTTGCTTGTCTAACCATTTTAAGTAGTCAGGTTCACTGTCAGTAGTTGTTGAAGTGGGGTTATCTCCAATGTTGAAGTAAGGTATAGCAGGGCCAATGGAGTAGACGGGGATTTGAAATTCTGATTTCAAGGCCTCAATGACCTGGGCTTCAAGCTCGTTGATGGAACTGAGCAGAAGGTATTGCGATTTTGACACCAATAAAATGGCTTCCACTGTAGTGTGTAAAACCTCTTGACCAATGCCATAGAATGGCGTTGGAAGATCTGCTATACGCGTGGGAGGCATTCCGGGGATGTAGTCCACCAGCTCTTCTCCTTGCTCTACATAATGCATAGCAATTCGCAAACATATGAAAACATGACCGTTCAACAGATTCAAACTGGAACTAAGTACAGGCAGGATCGATCCTTTGGCCAACACTTGGTTAAAGTTATACTCTTAATCTATCAAATTTAAAATTTATTCTTATTACATTAAACTTAGAAATTCTCATACTACTTTAATCCTTAAAAATGAGGGTATATATAGAAAACTATATATTTTAATACTTCAAATGTATAAATTTCAAGCACGAATGACTAGAGCATTTGTCTCTGACTTGTAAACTTGAAAAGGTTTAGTCAATACATTCTTTACATATGTAATGCATAAAAGCTAGAATTAAGTGCATTTTAGGGTTCAGAGTTTACCAACTTTTGTAATCTAGACTAGGGTCCAAAGTCTCAAACATGATCCAAACTCTCATTTTCATTTTTAAAGGAGGTCTATCACATCGTCTATATCTTTTTGCCGTTTAGTGAGGACGCGAATGGGAAAATGGTAATAGACATTACGATAGACCCATATTTGATGTAAAAGTTGTAAGTTTGGACCAGTCTAACTAAATTTGGGATTTGAGACCTTGAATTATAAAAATTGAGTAAATTTAAGACTCAAAATGCAATTATCCCTAAAATCTAAATTATCCTTTAAGCAAAACTATCATACACCAGAAAAGTTAAAGAAAGATAAGAAAATTGATACTCCCTCGTTTCAGACAAAGAATCCTCTATTCTTTTTCTAAATGTTTTATTTAAAGAGTCCATCTTAAAAATTATGTTTATAATTTCTATAATCTTTCATCTTTACCCTCCACCTCTGTTGTAAGCACATTGGTTGTGTTCAAGTATTTTCGTAATTATAATTAACTCCAATAACACTAGTATATCCCTTAATCGTTAGATTTTTTAAAAGTGGACTCTTTGATGGAAGAAGAAAGTAACAAGAATATTGAGATGACAATAGATAATCGCGATTTGAGCTCAAGACTAGGCACAATATGAACCAATACTAGAGCATCAAAATTAAATAATTAAGAAATATATTAGTGTTATTAGAGTTGGTGATAATTACAAAAATACTTAAGCACAATCAAAATACTTACAACATAATTAGAGGATAAAGATGAAACGTTATGGACATAGTAAGCATTATTTTTTAAAGTAAACTTTTTGATTTGAACGTCTCAAAATAGAATAGTAGATGAAGCACGTCGCACCTGCTAAATTGGCTGGAAAATGTCCATTTTGAACAAGCAGATGATAGTGATGGTACGTGGAGAACACAGAAGCTGACTGTGTCCAGAAGGAAGCCACCGGAATATTCCTCCGACTACCAAGCCGAACCACCCACGGGAGTAAAGAGTCACATATCAGCACACTAGCCGGAATCTCAAGCCGTTCAAGTAGCTCCTCGACCGGAGCTTCCATCTTCGTATATACGGCTTCAATGAAGCCGAAGAGATCCAAAGCGCGTATTCGCTCAGATGGAATGACGTTTGGGATGGAACGGAATTGGATATTGGCTGTAGTCTTGGTTTCGGAGCTGAAGAAGCCGAGCCACTCTTCAGTGACGACAAAAGTGATTAGGATGTCGGCTCGCTTCCTGGCTATTAGCTTGCAGAAGTTCATAACTGGGTTGAGGTGACCTCTACCGGGGTACGGAATCGCAACCACGTGGCAGCTGATGGGTGTCTCCATTCTTTCCAGTTGGATGATTTCAAGAAATAAGGGAAATGAAGTGAATAACGAATCAGTGATGCTGATGCAAAGACGACTGGCAAGACGAGCGCGAGGCTACTCGAATAGCAAGTTATTAGCATAATCAATTCATGGAAACTAAGGATGACGGTGATCCATTAAAAGAAGAAAATCTTGACTTAGTATATCTACGATTTTTATGTTGTACATTGTGCATGTGTTTTGAAAGCAAGTTGGAGATCGAGATTTCCACATAAAAAAGGAACACCAAATGAAGAAAAGTCCAAAGGAAACTATGCTAATGGAGTGTCATGTTTGCACTAAGGAAAATAATTTCAAGTTCGACTTTTTTCTGCCCCAATATTGATTTACGATGAACGTGTATTACTTAGAGAGATTGTTTTCTTATACGAATCAAAGTTGGGTTTGAACTTTGAACATCTTATGAGCTGCTGGATTTTCCTTTTCGGCAGCGGAAGTAGTGGGTTTCCCTTTCGCCTGGATTTACTACATTACAAGAAAGAAGAAATTAAGAGGGATACCTGATTAGTCAAAATAACATGTGGCAGATCCTTTTGTAAGCTAAAAGAATTATTTGATTGCCCAGGTTAATTTGGGCTGCTGTGATAACTTGATATATATACACACGTTATTACACAACTGTCAATGACAGCCCATGATTTACACAATCAATCATCCCAGATTGTATGGGATTGATCCTAAACTATTGACATTTACATATATAGGAAACGCTAATTTAGGAAGGAGATTGATGCTCAAAATCTCCTTGTGATGCTGTTCGACAATTACGGCTGTCACCCTTCCTCAAGCTAGACGGAGGTAATCGAAGACGCAGCTTGGAGCAAAGAGTATTAAAGCGCAGATGGCTGAGGCCTTTGGTAAATAAGTCCGCAAGTTGATCAGTGGTGGGAACATATGCTAGCTTGAGCAAACTTCGTTGAACGAGCTCCCGAACGAAGTGGTAGTCAATCTCAATGTGCCGAGTTCGAGCATGGAAGACTGGGTTTCGAGCCATTTGGAGGGCGAGAGATTGTCACAATAAAGTGAGGGGTTGATGGAGTGGAATGTTAAGTTCGCGAAACAAGTAAGCGAACCAACGAACCTCGGCCGCGTGGTAGCAAGAGCTCGGTACTCGGCCCCCTGGAGCGAGAGACGGTTGTTTGTTTCTTGGCGAGACCAAGAGACCAAGTTAGAACCAACGAATACACAGGAGCCTGTAGTGGAGCGACGATCATCAGGATCACCGGCCCAATCTGCGTCGGAATAGGCCCAAATAGCAAGGTCACGTGACTTGTGAAAGATCAATTCGTTTGGCTGCTTGGAGATGTGTTGACCGGGGTTGATGCATGAATTGACAGATTTGATTGACTGCAAAGGCGATATCGGGACGTGTGAGCGTGAGATATTGGAGGCCGCCAACCATGCTTCGGTAAAGAGTGGGATCGGGAAGTGGGTCACCCGAATGGAGAAAGGCGTGTGTGTGAAGCAATCGGTGTAGAACACGGTTTGATCCATCATGTTAAACCGATTAAGAAGGTCCACGGCATACCGAGACCGGCGGAGATGGAGATGAGCATTGGTTCGAGTGGTTTCAATACCGAGAAAATAACCCAAATCACCAAGCTTACGGCTATCAAAGGTAGCACACGGTTGATCAATGAATTCGTGACAGATTGACAGGCCGTGACGATTAAATCGTCAACATAGATCGAATAACCAAGGTCGAAGAGGTATCATGACGGATGAATAAGGAGCTATCGGTCCGATCGTTGAAGAACCCAAGTCGGGTTAAGAATTCGGATAAACGATGAAACCAGGCCCTCGGAGATTGTTTCAAGCCATATAAAGCTCGATGTAATTTGCACACATGTGTAGGTTTATGTGGATCAATGAACCCAGGTGTTTGAGCCATGTACACTTCTTCGGATAGAAAGCCATTTAGGAAAGCATTCCGGACATCAAGTTGTTTAATCGGCCAGTCCCGGGAGTGAGCTATGGAGAGAACAGTACGAATAGTCGCGGATTTGACAACCGGACTAAACGTTTCATTGTAGTCAAGGCCTTCTTGTTGGTTGAACCCCTTGGCAACAAGACGAGCTTTGTATCTATCTATGGATCCATCTGCTTTTCTTTTAATGCGATAGACCCAGCGGCATCCAACAATGTTCATGGAGGGGGAAGGAGGCACAAGCGACCAAGTGTTGTTCTTTTGTAAGGCGGAGAACTCTTCCCTCATAGCGGACTGCCACTGAGCAAACTGTGAAGCTTGCTTATAAGTAGTGGGTTCAAAGTCCTGAGAACTTGAGAGGACCGTAGAGTGTGCGCTGGGAAGAGGATAGCGAGAAGAGCCATAGACCAGTCTGTTGATGTTGCCGTATTTTAGGGGCGGTGTTGTCTCAGGAGAGGAAGGTTCGGGGCTCATAGACAAGGGAATCGGTGTTACTGGATCACTGTTTGGCCGATTCGGACGGCCCAAAGGGCGAATGATTGAGATTGAGCAGCACGAGGAGATGGCGTGGTAGGACTCTGTTCAGTTGATTGAGATTAAGCAGCACGAGGAGATGGCGTGGTAGGACTCTGTTCAGTTGGGCCAGAAGGAGATCTCACAAATGGAGCGGCCAAGTCGCATTGAGATAAGGTGGGCTGAGTATTGAGGGAACCAGTGGGGCTGGGAGCCGGACAATGCATTGTGTTGAGAGGGCCAGTGGGGCTGGGAGCCGGACAGTGCACTGGTGAATAAGAGAGAACATGAGTTGGGCCGATGAACTTTGAGGTAATAGGCTGGTGGATGGTGATGAGTGCTAGCAACCCCGTCATGTGCAAAAGGAAAGGAAAGCTCATTAAATAGTACATGGCGTGAAATGTAAACTCTTCCCGTGGTTTTATCGTAGCAACGATATCCTTTACAATGAGCATCATATCCAAGGAACACACAATGTATTGACTTAGGTTGTAGTTTATGCTTATTGTACGGGACAATGTAGGGAAAACAAGAACAACCAAAGGTTTTGAGAAACTTATAGTTGGGAGTGCGGCTGGAAGAGTTTTTCGAATGGAGAAATGTGATCTAACTGTTTCATTGGTAATCGATTGATTAAAAACGGCGGTGGAAAAGGCTTCTAACCAAAATTGCATGGGAACATTAGCTTGAGCAAGGAGACACAAACCCATTTCTTCGATGTGTCGGTGCTTCCGCTCCACGACACCGTTTTGTTGTGGTGTATGAGGACATGTGAGTTGGTGTTTGATGCCATGTTGAGATAGGAATTGTCTAAAAACATGACTAGTGAATTCGCCACCACCATCGGTTTGTCTTGCTTTAATTGTGTGAATTGCCGCAATTCTTCTAGAAAGTTGATTCTCAATTTGGAGCTTAAAAGTGGCAAACACATCAAGAACGTCATTTACGAATGAGAGGAAAAAGCCATGTGTATCGGGAAAAATCATCAACAATGGATAAGTAATAACGAAATTTATTTAATGATGCAACGGGGAAGGTCCCCAAATATCTAAATGTAACAAAGCAAGTGGTTCTTTCGAATTAAACGAGCGTGTTACAAAAGGTAATTTGCATGCTTTGCCTAACGGACATGTTTGGCAGAATTTATTTGGACTTAGCCGACCTTGAAGTGGTAAATTAAACCTCTTGTGTAGGACTTGAAGAATCTCGGAAGAGGATGCCCTAGTCGAGAATGCCAAACATCTTGGTTTGTACGTTCTCCAACAAGAGCGAGAGGACTATGACGAGCAGAAGAGTCAAAAGCGAGGTGGTAGAGATTGCCGGAACTATGCCCAGAAAGAAGGATCTTCTTGGTGCGGAGGTCCTTAACACGAAAACCAAATGCATCAAGTTCAAAAAAGCAGTGATTATCGTATGAAAAACGGCGAATGGAAAGTAAGGATTTATGGGCATTAGGAACACAAAGAATATTATTGAACTTAAAGCTTTTGTTACCGGAGGAGAAAGTGGAAGACCCAATGTGAGAGATTGGAGTTTGTGTGCCATCACCCATAGTGACAGAATCTGTGCCATGATAAGGAGTTACTTGTTGAAGCATTGAGGGTTGAGATGTGATATGATGTGTTGCTCCCGAATCGAGACACCAATTTGGGTTATGCTGTGGGGAATACGTTGCGGTATACGCTGCATTGTTGCGATTGTAACAAACATCCGCAGTGTGGCCATAACGATGGCAAATCTGACAAGTTTGATTCTGGTCCGCATGTGAGGGATAGGTTGGTGGCTGATATGGTGAAGATTGGTGAACAGCTCGGCCTCCATTTGATCGTCCACGACCACGGTCACGACCGCGAGAATTTCCTCGACCTCTGCCACGATAATTCGGGCTATGATTTCGGTGTGGGTATTGATTGGGTTGCTGTTGGGTGGAGTTCCTGGTATTGTTATTTGGTCCTGTCGAAGTGTCACTTTTGTGGGCAACAAGGGCAGTGCTGGAGTTAAGGTTAAGGGAGGAGAATCGGGTTTGGAGAGTTTCCTCGTATAGGAGACGGTGATTGTATGAGGTGAGGAATTCTTTGTAATCTGACCCTAAGCCATGAAGAACTTGTGCAATGAGGTCTTCATCAGAGATGATGACACCAGCAGTAGCTAATGAGTTTGACAAGGTGGTGGCACGGAGAAGGTACTCGGTGATGGAGGTGTTTTGGTCAAGTTTGAGGTCGTGAAGCTTTTGGCGTAATGTGCGAACATGGGCTGCGGAAGTAGCTCCAAATTTCTTGGAGATAAGTTCCCAGCAACGGGGCTATTTTAACGGATGCGAGATGGGGTTGTATGGGCGTGACGGAGGATCGTATCCAAGCTACAACAAGGTGGTTGCCTCTAACCATTTTAGATACGTTGGATTGTTAGTTGTTTTATCTTCCAGTTTTCGTCTGGTGGATTGTTATCGAAAAGAACATGTTCTAACGAAAAGTTCGAAGAACGGCAAGGAATTGTGCGGACCGTTAAGGTAGTTTTCGGGTTAGTAAGCGTTGGCCATGAGTGATTGGGGATTGAAGAAAACGGTAGGGAGTACCCATTGTTATTGGGGATGGATTGGGATGGGTTAGAGGTTGAAGAAACGTGGTGGTGTGTGAGAGTTCAGCCATGGCGTGAGCCTTTCGGCTACGATACCATGTAAGCTAAAAGAATTATTTGATTGCCCAGGTTAATTTGGGCTGCTGTGATAACTTGATATATATACACACGTTATTACACAACGTCAATGACGACCCATGATTTACACAATCAATCATCCCGATTGTATGGGATTGATCCTAAACTATTGACATTTACATATATAGGAAACGCTAATTTAGGAAGGAGATTGATGCTCAAAATCTCCTTGTGATGCTGTTCGACAATTACGGTGTCACCTTTTCGTCTTATTGGCAGAAGCGTCGATCTGGTGCGGTGATTAGGAAGGTGGCGCAAAGTAGGCTCGAGTGCGAACATGAGTGTTTATTAACAAATTAAAATAGATTCTCCCGTAACAAATCTAGTTTGTTAAACTAAAAAATCATACTCCCTCTTGTTTTTAATTATTATCTTGTTTGACCAGAACACGGATTAAGAAAAAATAATTGATTTGATTATTAATATTAGACTTATTAGTATAATGTGTAATTTTCTTTAATGCCCATGTGTTTGTGGTCCATAATTAAAAAAGTGGAAAAAGTAAGGGTAAAATGGTAAAAGTGATGTCCTAAAAAGGAAAATTTTCTAACAGGACAATTATTCTGGGACGGACAAAAAAAGAAAAGAAAACAATAATTTAGGGACGAAGGGAGTAAAACAAAATCCTTAAATCATTTGTATGGGAAACAAACTCTTGGTCACACTCTAACTGATAAAATTACTTCAAACTGTGAGACTTGGACCGGCTCACAACCTGGTGCACTCAAGACTATAAGCCCTGAGTGATAACCCTCACTACCACTCGACCATAGGCCAGTTAGTGAAATAACCTTTCTCGTGTCGCAGGATACGTTTATTTGCTTTCGTAATATACATTTTGGAACATGAAATTTTATGAAATTCGTGGTACTTATATAGTTGTAGAGTTAGGGATAACAGAGATTAGTTTCGATCCACGCTAATTACTGTCGGATAACTTCCGTCGGTAATTACTGACGAAGATGCTCAAATTACTGTCGGATATCCGACAGTAATTTTCATTTGGTTGGTGGGATAATAATTACTGTCGGAATACATCCGACATGACAGTAATTATTCTGACAGTAATACATGAATATTCTTTGAATATTCCCTTTTCAACCGATAGAAAATTGGGAGTCAATATTACTGTCGGAGATTCCGATAGTAATTATCTTCGACAATAATTTAAGTGAGATTTACTGACGGAGCTTCGACAGTAATTTAAACCAAAATCCCCAAACCGAACAGCGCCCCCCCGGGTTCTCAGTCCAGAATTCTCTCTCTCTAGCTCTTTCTTCTCTCTGTCTCTCTTTTTCCTGCGCCACCACCAGCCGCCACCCTCTCTCTCTCCCTAGGTATGTATTTTTTCAATTTTGTGTTTAATTTATGTATTTTTTAAAATTTTGTATAAAAATGTATGTTTCTTTTTTTCTATTTATATATGTATGTTTCTATTTTTTTTGTGTATTTATTTATTTTTTGTGAATTTATTCAATATAAATGTGTATATTTATGAATTTTCTATTTTTCTGTGTAAATGTGTATTTTATTTTGTTTTTTTTTGTTAATGTGGGTGTAAAAAAAATTTAATTTCTGTATTTTGTGTAGTGTAGATTTATTTTGAATTTTTAAAATTTTTTTTATTTTCTGTTAATTTATGTTTTATTTGTCTGTAATTTTAATTGTATATTAAAAAATATGAAAAATGTATATTTTTTTTGTTTTTCTGTTTTCTATAATATTTTTGTTAATGTCCGACAAGTTGTAGACGTAGAGGTTGTTAATGTTGTTGTTTGTTGTTTTACGAGTCTTAGACTTGTGATTTTTGTTAGTTGGGTTTCGGCTGTAGTGTCGCCGAAGACTTGTTTAGTATTATCGCAGATTTTATCAGTTGTGTTTTATAGTAAGTACGGGTGGTTACGCCACATACTTTTCTTGTTGGTTTTGCGTTGTGTTATTTTGGCAACTCAACTTTGAGGTTTCGTATAGGGATCCGGGACGGGGCGTCACACCGAGAGTAGCCGAGATAGAAGGAAAACCTCGTAGATCCTTGTAATGGACTTGTACGAATAACGTGAATGACAATTTAGAGTGTTAAGCGAAAAGGTGAATGTTGTAGAGACTAGTGAATCGTTGGGCAAAACTTATTGAGGAAAATAGGTCAACAATAGTGATATAACACTTCTTATTAGGTAATAAGCTTACTATTGTGTGATAATTAAGAATGAATTCTTATGGTGACGGTCAATTATGGGTTTGTGACATTGTTACATCTTGCGTTTTCATAGTGACTATTGCGTTTGGTAAGTTCACCCCTATACCTAGAGCTACGTAGTGGTAGAGTGATGTGTGAAATCAACTTGATAAATTTGCTTGTACAAGCCCTTGTTAACCCTCGAGAATGGAATGACATGTTAGATACGGTACTCATAAGGAAGTCTATCACCCTGTTAGATACGGTACTTATGAATTACATTCCAGGAGTTCCTTCAACGCATGTAGGTATATTTTTGGGAGAACAAAGTGGATTTGAAAGCTCGGACATCAATGGCTGGAGGTAAATGTCTTGAATTACCCTTTGGTGTCGATTCTTACCAGTATATTCCGCATAAGGATCGGATTGGCCATTTGCTTACACAAAAAGCTCATAATGATGTAGCATGGAGAAAACTGTCGCCGACATCGGCCAAAATGAAGCCACCGGAATATTCCTCCTATTCCCAACCCCCACCACCCACGTCAGATGCGCGTCATACACTATCACACTCGCCGGCGTCTCTAGCCCGTCCAATAACAGCTCCACCGGACCTTCCAGTTTCGTCAACGTCGCCTCTATGAATCCAGCGAAGTCGACGCTGCGAACAAGCTCCGAAGGAATAACATTCGGAATAGTGTGGAAGCGGATGTTAGACAGCTTGGGCTCGGAGCCGATGAAGCCGAGCCATTCTTCTGTGACGATGAAGGTTATGAGAACGTTGGCTCGGCGTGAGGCTATCAGCTTGCAGAGGTTCATGATGGGATTGATGTGGCCCCTTCCTTGGTATGGCATGACCACCACGTGGAAGCTGCTGATTGGTTCCAAAACAGTCAGATTGGCCATACGGATTTCAATTGGACTGACGCAGAAATATGGAGAAACCTGATTGAAGAAGGAGATGAACAAGTGTGGTTGCAGCTTGCCAATGAGAGCAAAGGGAGCTACAGAATTCTAGACAAGTCTTTTTACAATGGGATAATCTATCCTATGCTCTTTGGGCATAGGATAAGCATCTTTAACTAAGGGATAAACATCAATAATTATCGAAAAAACTGTCAACAAGGGTAGAAAAAAATGGAGGGAAACGGCTTGGAAGGAAAAGAGAATGGAAAAATACTACTACAATTATTAACTTATAATTTCTGGGAAGAAGTTTAAAAGATTTAAATCATTTGTTCATGTAAGACTTTGAGAGTAAGTTGATTTCTTAACCTATGCCTAAGGGCACAGGTTAGGCAAACCGTTTTACAAATTGGACCACTGTCTTGACATTTGGCAAAAAAATCTTTATAGTTAATCCCTACGTCTAAAATAAGTATTGTTTTAAAGTTATGTGCACATATTAAGGAATTTGTAGGTTAATAAATATACTTTTATTAAATATTTTTAATTTTTGTACTAGAAGTAGTTGAAAAGATAAATTAGGAGGAGATAATTATTAAAAAAAATAAAGTATTTAATGAAGAAATAATTAATTGTTGGGACTTGGGAGAAGAAAATGATAAATTAGGCAAAACTTGCATTACAAATCTAAAACCACACTTATTTTGGAACAATTTTTTTGTATCTAAAACGACACTTATTTTGAAACCGTGGGAATGTATTTTAACTTTGATTTGTTACTGAAATAAGATTCTTGACGTTTTGAAATAAAATTTTAAGCACAAAGCACCAAGTTAGAATTCCCCCAATAAACTATTACCTCCGTTCCAAAATAAGTGTTATTTTAATAAAGTTTTTTATTTCAAAATAAGCGTCGTTATAGGATTTTAAGAAACATTTAAATGTCCTTATTTACTACTCTTATAAAGAGGGTTAGTGAGAGGTAAGAGAAAAATACTCCTACAACTTAGGCCCGTCAATGAATTGGATATAGGTATATCAGAATTCGGTGCGAAATCTTATTTTGTCAACACGATCCGATCCGATCCGATAATCTGACGGATCATATGTATGTCAATCCATATCCGAATCTGCTACTAGCTGATATATCCGATCCGATCCAAAATTCTCGTTAATAAAATTTTATGAATAAAATAAAATAAAAATTATACCACTACAAACATATATTCATATTAGTATATATCTTATGTATGTGTATAATAATAAATATGTTATTTTCGGATCGGATCGGGTTCTTAACGGATTGAATATAGGTAAATTCATATCTGATCTACTAAGTAAACAGATTATCAGATTCGGAGGTCATAAACACATTTGAGTATGTCTTAATGAAGACATCTCTCTTGTACCAGTAAACAAAGTCTTCTGGATGCTTATCAATTTTATATATACAGGACACAACACGGCAAATTGGTATGCCAATCAAGTCTCATTCTCTGAATGTACAGGGCGGGCCTTGAGCATATAGGCCCACTAGGCGGCCGCCTAGGGCCCCCAATTTTTTTCATTAATAAAAGGCCCCTTAATTTCACTTATTAATCCAGAATATATAAATTATAAAACCCAGATCGTAAAGTGCAATAAAAGGCCCAAATTATTAGTCTCATATATTAGAGTTTTATCTCAATTAAAAATAATGCTCACTTCTCATTTGAAAGCCCACATCTAATACTTAACCAAAACTAAAAGAAAATCAGGTTTTGCTTAATCTATTATATACATGAGGTGATGAGAGAGAATTGAGGTTGAAAGTTGGGATTTGGTAATTGAAATTGAAGTGATTTAGAAGAATAAAAAAGAGGGTAAACATTGCACTATTGAATCTTTCACTGCTATTGATTTTTAAAAAGACACATCTCTAAATCTCTTTCTTCTTAACTATTAAAATTTCATTTGTTTTTTTTTTTAATTTTTTTTTTATGTTATGTAAAATCTGTTGCAAGATGTTTATCTAGCTACTTGAGTTTTAAAGTTTAATTATTTAAATTTTGCACGTTATATTTGCAATATCACAACTTGATTATCAAACTTTAATTAGTAATTTTGCAACAAAACATGCTAGAAGTGTTTAGTTTAAGTGACATTTTTTTTTTTTATTTCTGCACCGTTTCTTTTGATTATTATAGACTTATAAATCATGTTCAATGAAATTTGATAAATTTTAAGTCATTAATTCTTCTATTTAATTTAATTTACAGCGATATGAAAATGATCAATGTTTTGCATTTTTTTTTGCGTGTATATGATTGGTGCCCCATTTTTTAAGTTCGCCTAGGACCTCCAAAATCTCAGGGCCGGCACTGTGCATGTACATGTCTGAGCATCAATATCAACAACAAGTCCCTCACTTAAACATTTGACTTTAAACTTTGTAGACCCATTGTACACTGACTTCCATTTCCTACCCTCAGTCATGTTCTGATCCAACAGTTTTCTGATTCTTAGACATAACTTATCTCAATGCTTAGAAATCCAAAGCTTTCTTTTTGTGATCCTAGTTGATGGGATCCTCCCAAATACCCATTCCACGTGTTTTCCACGACAGCTCTAGTAGGTCCCAGCCTACATGACAACCAAGGCAGCTCGACCCTCGGGGTAACCGAGCATTCCAACCGAGGACTCTGCCAAGGACTCAAGACGAGGTTCCTGACTAAAGTTTACTGCCGAGGTTATTATCTGAGCTTAACCTCGGCACATCTCCACAAGTATCCTCGCCGATCAGTGCAAGAACCTCGACCTCCAGAATATCTGTCCTCGGAATGGGGTCAACATCAAACATTTAATGCTCACAGTGTGTCAGCATATTTCCTGGAAGAAGCAAGACATTCCCACTGAGAGAAGAGATTTCTTCTAAATAAAGCAACAGTAGCATTTATGGCTTCTCCCCATTTCCAAAGCGGAAACTTCTATCCTGTCCCTGCAGACTGACAGAGGAATGGGTTCCCTAATAATCACTAACTCCCCCAGGTCCAGGTGACTAACTCATTACCTTTTAACACGCCATCCCTGGTTATAAAAGGGAAGATACTATTTTCAATAAAGGCCAAGCTGCATTTACTCCCAAGAATAAACTAAGAAACTGGAGAATCACATTTACTACTAGCATTAAACACTCCCATCTTTATTTCCTGTGAATGATCAGTTAGCATTTAACACCAAACTGCCTCTACATTTATTTAGATACTAATTCTCACACCGGAGGGTGCTAGTCGGGTAAACCCCCGACATCCTTGACGGTGTTTTTCATTGTCTTACAGTTAAGAATACAGCTCACTCACGACGGTTCGGTCCCAACACGAGATGCCTTTTGAGAGCCGAGACATCTTGACCAGAAGCTAGCTATACACATGGATCCGACGTGGTCACGAATACCTTTTTGGCGTGATCACTAGGCATCATCATCAGCTTTATGTCCTCTAGCATGTAGATTAAATGCTTACACCTAGTTACAATAAAGGATCCATTGAACCCTTCAGACATGTTGTTCTCATAACTATCACACTTACTATGAACTTCAAAAAATACCTTTGACCACTTGTGTACATTCATATTCATTAAATCCTCATATGCTTCAGCATCAATCCCTTTCAAATGTTCACATGCTTTTTGGTAAGCATCTATGTGTGTAGGCTTAGCAATTTTCCAAAAAAATTTCTCAATTCAACACCTTTGTATTTTTTTTAACCAATTAGCACAGATATGTCTAGCACATGCTCTGTGCTTAACTTGTGGCAAAAGCTCAGCAATTGAGTTCAGCAAACCCTGAACATGATAAAAAAAATATTATAAGAGCCCGTTTGATCGTGCATTTTGGCCAAAACGCAGGGATAAAACACAGCTTATTTGCAAAAATTGTGTTTCAATTCTGCGGCAGAAAAAGCAGTGTTGTCAAAACGCAGCTGCGTTTTAAAACACTGGAATTCCCAGCTTTTTCCCAAAACGCTGCTAGGAAAAAAAAGCTGCGTATTGAAGTGATATCTCAAACGCAATTATAAGAAAAGACCCACGTTTTTAAAATACTATATTTTTTAAAATGCCGCATTTTTTAAACACTGCATTTTGTAAACGCTACACCAAACGGGCTCTAAGTCAATTAAAAAATTAAATACAATGCAACAGTAAACTAAATTTTAAAAAGTATGTATCACATTTAATGTGAGACCCTGTTCCTATTTCCGTACTATGTCACTCATGGGTATTTTGAGTAAGTTTAATTACCTTTACGATTGTGCATTAAACGCCTTTAAGATGGGAGAAGTTACACACAAAAACATGGATACATATTTAAACCCGAAATTCTCACCCCGAACAGTCTGTAGTAATTTGACCATATCTTTGTGTAGAAAACTCGGATTTACAATCCATTTAATTCTGTGTAAACTAGACTTCAAGGGTTTTCCAACCACACCTTATTTGTAATTTTTGGACATATAGATTATCCCAGACATGTCTTTAAAGTTGACCCAAAATATAGAATTTTATTCTAGCATTTGACTAATGTTTTAATTAGTTGACAATTTGACAAATTTTATGATTTTTAATTGACCATGTGGAGAGACCAAAAATCAGAAGAGACCAAAAATCAAACTTACTCTCTCCTTGTTAAGTGAGGAGAGACCTCACCTCTTTCCCCCATTTCATCATGTCCAACCGTGGGATAGAGAGAGAGAGTAAAAGTATTCTAGAGTGAGAAAAATGTGATATCTTGATCATCCGAAGTCCGATCGATGATCCGTCTTCACCGTTGCGAAGCTCTTGACTAGAGGATCATTCTCCACTGATTGCATGCTGATTTCCAAGGTTTAATTTTGTTAAGAAGTAAGTAACTATAATTTTTTATGGGTTTTATGAGTTGAATTGGAAGAGTAAAACATGTAGGTGGTGTTAGTTGATATTCTTGGTGTTAATTTCTTAAAAAATATGAAATTTGTTGCTCCAAATGATGTTATGTCATACAAAGTTGCTTACTTGAGTTGGAAAAATAATTGGGGAATGAATTGATGATGTTATGAAACTAAACACATAATTTTTGAAGCAAGTTGTGTCACTTTTTTAGGCCTTATTACTGAATTTACTGGGACATATCCGTCCATGGGAATTGTCTGATTTTTGGTTATGTTTTACATTAATATGTTCTGTAGCATCCTGTAAAATTTCATCAAGTTTTGATATCGGGAAGTACCTCAAATAAATTATGAAGCAAAGCTATGCTGAATAGACTGTTAGCAGAAATTCTGTGCAATAGGTTGGACTTTAAATACCCAAATCTTGATGAATATAAGTCCATATGAGGTAATTTAAAGTGGTAAAATGTAGTTTAAGATGTCTAGTTTTTGGGTATGCAAGATTGGTAATATTTAGATGTCTGTAGAATATTTTGTGAATTTAAGGTTAGCACTGTGTGGTGCTGGATAAATGTTCTTGTTATTGTTGATATTGTTGTTATTAGTCTCCAATAATTAGAGACTTGATGGAGTATAATTGTTGTGTTGTTATTATTAAACATCGAGTATTAATAACTCATTAAATTGTATAAGTTGTTACTCGCGATGAATTTGTGAGATTTCTATAGGTGGAAAACATACCAAATATTGAGTATTGCGATTAATGTAACTAATTAGGGACGATACTACGGTTTGTCCTGATGTTTCGAATATGAGTAATGACTCTAGCGGAGTCGACATGAGATTGTAAATGTATATTGAACACTATACGAGTTGTATACTAGTCGTGACTGACTCTAGCGGAGTCGAATTACGTCGAATAAAAGGATGAATTTACTAATGGGTATAATCGACTCTACGAAGTTGTGTAATGGGTAGTATAAATCACTACGATGTATATTTTAGTCTCCTACAAGTAGGATGACTTATTGATGAAGTTATGATTTGATAAAATTTTACCTTGGTTGACTTAGTCAAACATTAGTTGATTACGAGTTACGTTGAATAGTTGATTTATGCTCTTTCTATAAACAAAGGGTTAATGGTATTTACTTGTCTTTTCATATGAGTTATCGAGTAATCACGTTCCTTAGTGTGTGACATTAGTAGTAAGACGTATAGTCTCAATCGTCGGGTGACGAGTTTGTTGTATCCTAGGTATTAATGATATATCTTGGTTATCATTCCACTACGAGCGATATTACTTGTAATGAGTTATGATATACATTAAACGACAAAAGCGATAATGGTAGATATGCATGAGATGGAGTGTATTATGTAATTATAGGATACTTAGAGATCCTAAATTGAGCGTAACAGTTACGCATTAATTAATGATTATAAGTACGAGTAGGCCTACCTATGTGAGGTTATGAGTTTGTGTACAGGTGATGAACATGTTACTTTATTTTGGAATTAGGAAGGAATAGCCTATCCTTGTGATGTATAGGTTCCACCTTGTGGACACCGTTTGATAGTTGTTTAAACGATAGGAATACCTTACGTTTGTGGTTATGTGTGTGTCTAGCTATCACAGGAACTGTTCAATTGTTGAGTTGTACAATAGACCTACTTTGCCTATTGTCTTGTTTTGTTTATATGTTCAGTGATTAAGGACATGATGTGATTGTTTTAGTATATGATAGGACAACCATTCGATTGGATGTGTGTTTAGTATTTACAAGCACGTTATATTGATTTGGTATGTGATTTAATAGAACACAACATGATTTGTTTTAGTTAAGTTATGATTTATGATAACACACTTTGGTTTGTTGAGAATGATGAAAAAATATCTACTTGTGCATTGCATTGAGCCCAGCTGACATTCTTGGTAAAGTTATGGTGGGACAACGTATAGTCTTTACGAATATGTTTCGTAATTGCTATGGTTCGCCGTACCGGATTGCACACACCCCTCCTCTGTTAGCCACAGTTGAGATGTAACCCCACTGTTATAACAATACGAGTATCGAGGCACGTTTATTTTCTCGTGTATTGCAGGAGCAACGCGGAGATGAAGAATGAGAAATTATATCCTTTTCTATGTGGTTTATTTACGCTGCACTTATGTAAGTATCACCATGCTACGTGGTTTTTGTGAATTACATGCTTTCTATACGAGCGAATATTGGTCGTGGTCTCTAACTGGCATGGGACGGTTGGCGGCTACTAATCCTCTCATGAAGTATGGGGTTGTGTGACTTTATGTTATACTTGTTATATGTTATGCTTCGTGAATGATATATCATAATATATCTTGTCATACTCATTATAATTACTGTTTCACATCTCGCATGCCATGTAATCGCATGTAGTAG
Source organism: Platycodon grandiflorus (assembly GCA_016624345.1). Classification (NCBI taxonomy): domain Eukaryota; kingdom Viridiplantae; phylum Streptophyta; class Magnoliopsida; order Asterales; family Campanulaceae; genus Platycodon; species Platycodon grandiflorus. The sequence goes on from CM028366.1 coordinate 15,333,663, forward strand.
CTTGTCGATTAATGGTTAAGTTGGAAATGTTACTTAGACTTACCGGTGTATGGTTGTGAGGTTAGGTAAGCTGAAATTTTTACCTAAACTAGACATATGTAGGGTCTTGGTTTACTGTTGCATTTATACTCATAGCACACAATACATTATAGTGGCTTACGGGGTCTTTTAGACTCACCCTTATTTTTCTCAGTTTGCAGGTTGTAAGTTCCAGCGCAGTGAGACCTGAGGCTTGGAGTTTAACTAGTTGTATTTATATTGTCATTTCTCATTATTTCTTGTATTGTGAGATCGTGAGGTTAAACTAAGATATGTAAACTTAGTATGTTAGGTAAAAATAATTATATTATTTAGATTTTTATTTTGAAGTCAACTTGTGAGGTCGTGCTGGTTATAGTCCTTTTTTAATTTTGGGTTATAGACTCCTGGTTTTGGTATGACCTTGTGACCGTTGATACTTTATTAGTAGTTTTTCGAGCGTGTAGCTCGTGGTGTTTAGTATTATTGTTTCTCCGGCTCGTGTATTTAGCCGTCGAGGTTTAAATGATGGGGTTTACTTTTGTGTTGTTCTCCGGCGTTTGTTTGGCCGTTGTGGTTTTTCATAGTTTTGGTTTTAGTTATTCGATCTTTTGAAGCTCAAGTGTTTATCAGGCTTTCCGCTGTATAGTTTTAGTTTGAGCTTTTGTGGCTCACTAATTTCAGCTAATCTGGTGTTACACTAAATACCTTTTATTGATCACTATTAATTATCCATCCTTCACCATCTCCCATGTCAAAGTCCTTAATAAGAAGTGCTAAGAACCATGACCAAGCATTCATATTTTCAACTTGTACAACAGCCCATGCAATTGGCCAGATCTGATTATTTGCAGCTCTACTAATAGCTATTAGAAGTTCACCCTTCATAAACCTTTCAAAAAGCAGCCATCAACCCCAATAATTGGCCTACACCCACTGAGAAAGCCCTGTTTAAGGGCATTGAAACTGATATATATATATATATACACACACACACACACATATATATATACATATATATATATATATATATCCTTTGGAAAACATGAGGAATTAATGGATTAGGGTTGATGATACTTGATCTCAACTGTACTTCCTGGATTTTATTCTTAAATTCTTTTCTATAGTCCCACAGTTTTGCATAGTGCTCATCCATTGATCCTATTACATACTTTAGAGCTTTCTTCTTAGCTCTATGGCACAAACTGAGATGGAGATTCAACTCATATCTGTTTAAAACTTCAGTAGCTATTTCCTATCAAGTCCAATTAGAAATTGTTCCTAATCCTGCCCAAGTACTACTTGGCTAACCACTCAGATGACAATTGTCTACTCTTAGTGTTTTTTGAACACTTGTGCATTGGATTAAGGGAACTTACCCTGAAACTGTGCTCATCCTTTTCTTTGCTACCCCGAATCCTCCGAGGATAGATTGCAGAGTTGACACAAACAGCACAAACCCTAACCTTTTCATTCTTAATGTACTTCAAGTCATATCTATTTACAATTGCATAATTAGTAAGTGCTTCCTTAAACTCTCCAGCATTCGCAAACTCTAGCCCAATCCTGAAGTTCACATCTTTCATGTCAGTGTTTGGGTTAAAAGAACAAGATTTCATCTTCTTTCTCTTCTTACTCCTCACAGAATTATCATTATCACTACTTGAATCAACAATACTTGGATTTAAGTCAGTATTAGAACCATATAATTCCTTTTCCAACTGCCCTCTCCTCATCAGAATTAAAATAAGTAGCATTTTCATTTGCTGCAGAAGCTTGTTTCCCTGATCCATTTCCAATCCCTTCATCTTGTTCACCTACATTTCCTGTCCCTTTTGATTGTTCACCTTCATCTTGATCACCTACATTTCTAGTCCCTTTGGATTGTTCACCTTCTGTCACTTCCTGAACTTGCTTTTTTCTTTGCTATTTTTCAAGTCTTCCTCTCCTCAATCTATCCAACTCATCATCACTAGTATCTAAATCACTTACACTCAATTCATACTCAGTTGATTCTTCATCAAAAATTAACATATGATTCATCATCATCATTAGAAGCACTGTCATGATTCTCATTATCTTTATCTTCAGTTTCACTACTCTCATCATTATTGGGGGTAACCAATGTTCTAAAAATCGGGCTAGGCGCCCCCCTAATGCCGAAAAATTGACTAAATCGAGCAACTAGGCGTTTTGTTTCCAAAGGCGGCCTAAGTGCCGACTAGTCGCTCTAGGCGCCTATTTTATAAATTTTTGTTTGAAATCATTGTGTTGAATCACTCTGTTAACATTGTTTTACTGTGAGAATATTGTGATTCTTGTTTAGTTATTGGAATTTTGTATAATTTGAGGCATAGACAGTGTGGTATGGGTATGTAGTCAAGGTGTTTGCTGAAATGACAAAGAGAAGAATTGTAGCATTGTTGTTTTGTTTTAAAGTTTAAACTTTGGAGTTTGGAATGGTACTATTAAATTTGGTTTTAATTTTTAACTATTAATCATGTAATGTGATCCTTACTTTTAGTTTATTTGGTCATATTTAGTTATTTACTATTGTTGCAGCAAGTATTGTATGAATCTATGGTATAAATGTGTAATTACGTCTTAATTTATAGGCCCCGAATAATCTTCTAAGCGCTAGGCCCCGCTCTGCCACCGAGCATCCACCTAACGATTTTTAAAACACTGGTGGTAACACCTACTTTTTTGCTCTAAGCTTCTTCTTCTATTTGCTTATTTTTTTGATTCTCATTCCCCTCATCACCAAATTTAGCCTCTTACCAATCTTGTTTACCTGGTACACCCTGATTACCCCTATTATTTTCCTCATGTTCCTTGTCCCCACTATTATCTTTCTTACCTTCATTTTGATTAATGTTCTCATCAAAACCACCACTACTAGAAACACGCTAATTACTGTCGGATTAATTACTGTCGGATTTCTTCCGTCAGTAATTACTGTCGGAGAATAATTAATGTTGGAATACATCCGACAGTAATTATTCCGACAGTACTACAAGAATAATCTTCGAATATTCCCTTTCCATTCGACAGTAATTACTGTCGAATGATTCCGACAGTAATACAGGAATATTCTTTGAATATTCCCTTTTCAACTGCCAGAAAATTGTGATCAATATTACTGTCGGATATTTCAACAGTAATTTAAGTGAGATTTATTGTCGGATATACAGTAATTATTCTGACAGTAATTTAAGTTACAATTAATTACTGTCGGAGCTACGACAGTAAATTGAAAAAAAAATCGAACAGCCCCCCCCGTACTCCATTCGTGTGTGTGTCTCTCTCTATAGCTCTCTCTCTCTCTCTCTCTCTCTCTCTCTCTCTCTCTCTCTCTCTCTCTCTCTCTCTCTCTCTCTCTCTCAGTTTACTCTCTCTCTCTCACCCTTACACGCACAATATCCACCATCGCCTCCGTCGCCCCTCACCCTTCGCCGTCACTGCCGTTATAAACCACCGTCACCGGTAAGTAATTTTTAAAAGGGTTTTGAGTGTATATAGGCTATTTTAGAAGGGTTTGAGTCTAAATATGCTACTTTAGAAGGGTTTAAGTGTATATAGGCTGCTTTAGAAGGGTTTTGAGTGTACATAGGTAGTTTTATTAGGGTTTGAGTATATATAGGCCGTTTTAGAAGGGTTTTGAGTTAAATAGGTAGGTTTAAAAGGGTTCTGAGTTTAAATAGGCTGCTTTAGACAGGTTTGAGTGCAAATAGGTGTTTTAGAAGGCTCTGATTGTAAATAGATAATTTTAGAAGGGTTTTGAGTGTAAATAGGCTGCTTTAGAAGGGTTTGAGTGTATATAGGCTGCTTTAGAAGGGTTTGAGTGTATATAGGCTACTTTAGAAGGGTTTTAAGTGTTAATAAGTTGTTTTATAAAGGTTTGAATGCAAATAAGTTGTCTTAGTAGGGTCTGAGTGTATATAGGCTATTTTACAAGGGTTTTAAGTACAAATAGGTTACTTTAGAAGGGTTACAGTGCAAATAGGTTGTTTTAAAAGGGTTTGAGTGTGTATAAGTTATTTTAGAACTAGTTTGAGTGTAAATAGGCTATTTTAGAAGGGTTTGAGTGTAAATAGGCCATTTTGAAAGAGTTTTGAGTGAAATAGGTAGGTTTAGAAGAGTTTTGAGTTTAAATAGGCTGCTTTTGAAGGGTTTGAGTGCAAATAGGTTGTTTCAGAAGGCTCTGAGTGTAAATAAGTTGTTTTAGAAGGGTTTTGAGTACAAATAGGTAGTTTTAGAAGGGTTTGAGTGTAAATAGGCTGTTTTAGAACGATTTTAAGTGAAATAGGTAGTTTAAAAATGGTTTGAGTGTAACGCCCGCACTATTTGCATCATTCGCATTCATTCTATGTTTACGTCTTTTATATTGACATCGTCATTTCATGTGCAAATATCATTCAAATGTGCTTGCAATTGAGTTTGTTGTACACTTTTCAAGTGTATGGATATGTGTTAGGAGTTTCATAGTTATTTGCATTTGATTTGGTGTATTATTTGTTTAGCTTGGTTTTGAGACTTTTCGGAGACCTTTGCTTAGTGTTTTAACTTCACCTAAGTGTTAGAACCATCTTGGGACTATTGGACATCATTTTGGGACTTTTCTAGAGCACATTTCGTGAATTTGGGTGCACTGGAGCAAGGGCGAGCGCTCAAAAGACAGAAACTTGAGGTTAAGAATTTTGGAACTAGCGCTAGCGCCTAGGCGGGGGCCTAGGCGGCTGCGCCGTGGCCAGAATGCTGAACTCTGTTTTCCTGATTTTTTAAAACTTGACAATTTTTCCCCTTGACCAAACTTAAACGTACCAAGGCCATTTGACCAGTTATGTTCTCTCCTAAAAACACTAAGGAGACACACACAAACACCACTTCTTCCCCTAACTCATCCATGGTGTGTTGAGAGTTAGTGTGAGAGATACATAGTGAGATTAGTGTGTGTGTGCCTTGTCCTCGCAATCCAACCATAGATTCTCACATGCAAGACCACCAAAAGGTTGCTAAGGACTAGGGGAATCCATTACCAAGCTTGAATTTTGAATTCATTGGGTAATATCTCTTATTGAGGTAAGCTACTATCCCTTGTTCTTCCTCAATTATGAATTGTTATTCATCTTGGACTTGTTATTTGATGATATGTGTTAGAAATCATCAATTTTGAGTATGTTTGACTATGTTGACTTTTTAAATTTGTGGTTGACTTTTTGGATGTGTTTGGAGACTCATGTTTACATGTTAGAAGTGTAAAATATGATTAGTAATTGTTAAGTTTACGGTATGATTAATTCGCGTAAACTCGAACTCATTAGAAACCAAAAATAACTCTAACGGAGTTCGTTAGGATTTCATAATTTATGAGACCACGTGTGTGATTTTGGAATTTTTGGATGATTCGAGTGATTCGTTTGAAAATTTGGTTACACCGGTTGTGTGTATTGATATTACGTAAATTGTCGTAATTTTATAAGTTGATTATTTGTGGTGTGGGATTATTATAACTCACTTGTGACATTCGTATCATTGTTGAATGTTAATGTTGTGGTATACTCCCTACTTTGGAGTATGACCTTTTATTTTAAATGACGAGTAAACATCTACTTGTGCATTTAGTTAAGTCCATGGCGTATGTGTTGGCGGTGTATTGACACTCGATTATTGCGGGAGCTGGGGCTACGTAATAGTCGAAGGCCAATACATCGGGCCTCGCCCTACCGTTGGCCACGGTAGGGGTATAGCGCCATTTGTTGTACGGAATAAACGCAACCATGGTAAGCTATATCCGTGGTTGATTCTTGGGTTGTAGGGACCGAGATCACCCGTCGACGTGATACAGAAGATGGTTCACACCGTGTTATGTTATTTGGTTTTCTTGAACGAGCACGTCAACAATGGCTCCATATTTGGTATTATATTGGTTGGTTAGTTGGAAGTATTGGTTTGGTCGGAGGTGTACCTCGATGCCGTATCCTTTGTAACCTGTTTACTTATAGCTCTTATGTGCTTCCTATATGAGCGAACGTTGGTCATGGTTTCCAACCGGTATGGGACGGTTGGCGATTGTCGAGCCTCTCGTGTAGTATGGGGTTGTTTGGCTATGTGCAACACTTGTTACTTCCGTTTTGAATTGAAATGAGTTCCTGATGACATGAGTACTTTTTATATTTATTGTCTTGCATCTAGCATGCCATATTGTTGCATTAGTAGCTTATTGAGTTTCGACTCACCCCGTTTCGTGTTTATTTGTTTTCCTTAGATCAAGGGCCGGCGAGGAATCCCTAGTTGCTCGAGTTCAGTTCCAGTTGGACGTCTTCTTTTGGTAGTGCACCTTGTACCTAGTATTTTCTTTTGGTGAGGTCGAAGGTGTACTTGTTATTTAAACAATGTATTTGTTGGGTAGTAGTCTCGACTGTTATTTGTTATATTCTTTTGTTGTGCCGGCATGGTTGCCGTGCTGTTGTATATATTTGTTAACTTTAAATTCCGCGCACTCTGATATGGTTTATACATGTACCAAGCCTGTTAGCTCGAGTTTGTTGTTGCTAGCTAACGTGTTGTTTTTCGAGCTTGTTTCGCCGTTGAGATTTAGTATTGTTTTAAAGATCTTGTTGTTTTAAAGAAAACTTGCACGTGCACTACAGGGTTTTTACATGACTTTGCATTCTTTTAAAAGGGATTTTTGAGATGTTACTTTTGTGTTTCCCCGTTTACTCGCGGACCGAACGGGATTCACATCGGTTCTCGGGTCGGGTCGCGACATTGAGTGTATATATGGCGCTTTAAAAGGGTTTTGAGTGTGTATATAGGCTGTTTTTATTGTTTTCTTATAAGTTGATTGTGTTATAGCTTAATATGTGTTCTTGGCTAATTTTAATTCATTATATTTGTAGAATCGATACTACGGTACCGAGGTACCGATGACTGATTTATTTGCTGCGACTCACACCACTCCTGCTCCTCTTGGTTCTGATTCGCCGTTTGTCTTTGTCGATGATGCGGCAAAGGATGTATTTGTAAGTATTGCTTAAAATGTTTTAATTTTATTTTGTTTATTAGTTAATTAAAATGTTAATATTAATGTGTTTATGTTTTTATGACACATGATGCCTATAAGGCGACTATAGATACGCAGGTCGCCAAGGGGCTTGTCCAGACGACCCCTTAGGTGCCGACACCCTTTGTCGACGACATTTGGCATTTGGTCACTGCAGAATCACGGAAGAAGAGGGGAGCTCGCCTCTACGGCTTTGGTGACCACGGCGCCGCTGCGTTAAGACTGGGTGGATCCACTTCTTCCTCGGCGACCTAGTCTTCTGGTCCTCTGCAACAGCCATCTACCGAGCGTGCCCTGGTCGAGAAGACGCAGACTCTCAAGCATGCAGCTGGTGCAGCAGTAGGCCCAGCAGATGCAGCAACTGCGACGACTGGTCATGGAGCAGCAGCAGCAATCTAGGTCTTCTATTGTGCGTAATTTATTTGACCCCCCTCCACAGTAGACACATTATTTTGGTACTGTAATATTCTTTAAATTGCATATATATTAATTTTAATTTAATTTATATTTTAGTTGTTAATTATAGTTTATTGTTGCAGTGTGTGTGTGTGTGTGATTGTGTATATATAACTGCTATATCAGGTGAAAAAAAAAACTAATTTTAAAATTATAATTTTTTTTATTAATACTTACTGTTGGAGCTCCGACAGTAACTATTATTTTTTTTTATAATTACTGTCGGAGCTCCAACAGTAATTCACAGTTAAAAATAATAACGCCGGTAATTTTCTGTCAGATTTTCGTCAAAAAATTAACGGTAATCCAACAGTAAACTAACGGAATGTTAATGTCTGTTACTATGTTACTGTCGGATTACTGTCGAAGATAAATTACCATCGAAGGTTTACTGTCAGATACTGTCGAAACAGTTCCTATAATAAATCTATAATTACTGTCGGAATCCTTAAATTACTATCGGATTTCTCCGACAGTAATTACGTGTTTTCCAGTAGTGCACCTAAATGTTGATTAATCATGTCTACCAAAATGCAATCTTCATCAAGCAAACTATTTGGATCAAACTTCATACCATCTGGACAAACAAGCGTACAAATTTCGATAGACATTACAGCTATGTCTATATCATGTTCAACATACATTTCAACCTTATCTATATCCTTAATCAAATCAATCATTTCAACAACCTCAGTGTTAGAAAACATTCTTCTAATCCCATTTTCTAAATCAAAGCCAGGGACCAAGTAGTACAATGACTTCACATTTTTATACTTGAGAAAATTACTAACAGATTTCTTTATATCAAAAAAAGATAATGTGTCAGTATCTCATCCACTTATATAATCAACTTCACCACCCACATACTTAAGTCCTTCACTATGATAGAAATTTCCACCATAATGCAAACATATGGTAAAAAATGGCATTCTGCAACAAAATTTGTTTTATATTAGCCTAACTTTATACATAAATCAACATGGAATGCCCTTAATAACATATGAATTTGCACATAATGCCACAACTTACAATAAAAGAAACAAACTCCCTCTGTCACTTTCACACACACAAAGACCTACAATTACATTTAAAACACATATTCACAACCCCAACATACAAAAAAGATACAAACTCTCTCTCTCTCTCTCTCTCTCTCTCTCTCTCTCTCTCTCTCTCTCTCTCAATTACATATAAAACAAAAAATTGGGACCACAAACTACAATAAAGAAACAAGCTCTTCCATACAATGAAAAAAGAATAATAACATGCTTGCAAAGAAAATATAGAAAGCATAATGAAAAGCTCAAACATTTGGGACCACATGGACCCTAACCATGTTAACAAAATCAGATTTTGGCAAAGTAATTCAAGAAGACATACAACTTTGAAAAAGTAACCAACATATCAATTAAGCATACAAACAAAAGTCACAAAAATAAACAAATAATTTGTAAAACAGACAAAACTCATTTAACAGACAAGTCACAAAACCCTAATTAATCTTTAATCTATACAGAACAATTTGAAAAACAACAGTAAACAAACGTCACTTTAACGACAATAAAGTAAATATGCATCATTTAACATACTATACTCAAGAAACCTTACTTAATATATATAGAGGAATATGTAAAACAAAGTACGCATAACTAAGTCGTACAACTTTATACATCAATGAAGGACCCTATTTCCTTTGATTCAGTAGTCAAATGTTTAATTGACCAAGAAATCGAAAACATAATCTTCAAAAGTGAACCCCCAATGTGCAAATTGAAACCCTAGCTAATTGCTTTCGCTATTTTGAAACCCTAGTTGCTTCCGTATCAGTAAACCCTCTTTCCTATTTTGACTTTTAATTTCTTTCTCTCATTTTATAATAACTCTATAAACCTTGTTTTTCCATCTCAGCAACATATTAGCCAAGTGGATCTTCATTTGACTCAGCGGAGGGCAATTTTGTTTGTTCAAGTTTTGTTTAATGATTCTGTTTGACTTAACGGCACGAGGGACTAATAAGGCAGCAAAAGGTAAGTTGAAGGACCAATGTAAAAAAATTAAAATATCTATGACCAAATTAGGAGTAATGGTAAAGTTTAGGTACCAAATTATATATTAATCCTTTTGTTTTTAACAGCTAATATGCGCTTTAAGGGCATTATCTATTTCTCGAAAAATGTTGTTACGACATTCAAGTTAGTAGCTCTAAAAATTATGAAAGTTAGAAATAAATGAAACATTTCTTAACTTAGGCTGTTTAACATATATTCTTACAGCTTAAATCACAAGTTAGCTTTTGTCTTTTTTTTTTTTTTCTTTAAGAAACACTAATTTTATCAAGATTCTATAGAATAATTAACTTCAGTTCTAACAAAGATTCTTGTCTTTCTAGAGAGCTCTACAATTATAAAATAACTATATCAAGTAAATTTTACTCCCACCATTTTAAAATATAAGTGACATGCGCCTAAGCTGTGCGCATGTCCTGCCTCATCCTGGCGCATGAACCTTTCTTTTTTTTTTCCAAAAAATGTACATTATTACTCAATAATTACAGCAAAAAAATAAAATTTAACACAAAATATGTCGAAAACATACACATTCGAGGATGAGTTAGTAATTTTGCCGCGGGGAGGGGGTGGAGGGGCGGCTTCGTTTAGCGCCTCTCTAACCAAAAAGGTTTTAATGTTTCATCTACCAGGAGGTCAGAATTGTCAATAACTAGGAAGGTTCTTGCTCTTGAGAGAACTTAAGGCAGCAGATACCTTGAACAAGAATCGGCCCTGCAGGGAGAACTCATGCAGTCGAATGTAATACTACAAACTATCAATCCTCATAACGGCCGGCCTCCTTGGTGATATCTCAACATTCAAATTAACCAGTTTATATCATGTCATATTCAAGAATCAAACCAGCCTTTTGGTGATCTTATTGAAGAGAAGACCCCCTGCATCTACCAGCAAGCCTCCCCCTCATTAATTAAGAAAAAGCTTAATTCACTTTTTCTTTATCTGGACATACTTAGAATGGTAAAAGAAAAATTATTAAAAATAAAATACACAATCACTCGGTACCAAGTACCAACCATTCTAAGAAATAAATGGTTATCAATGCACGAAAATTCACAGCTCCATTTTTCGCTCAACTCCCCAAATCAGTACAGTACTCATGTGAACCAAATATCTTGTTTTATATTGCATTTTACAAATAGCGTTGAGCTAAGATACAGATACCTGCTCAATGGCTTTGGGACTCTGAAATATCCCTAATAAAAGCATCAATGTTAATCTCAGCTGAACCACCTTTTCCAGTTGCTTGTCGACAGATCTTCTTTATCTCTTCTGCCCTTCTCCTCATTTCTTTCCCGTCTTCATTTTCCAAGTCCATGAACTTCCGAACTAATCCCTCAATTTCTTCCCGTGTCACAAGAGTATTAACTTCATCCACTCTCTTAACCTTCCACCCAATCTTCCAGTCTTCAACAATCATCTTACTGTTGTGAACTTGGTCCCATAGCAAGGGAAGAGTAAGCATGGGAACGCCAGCAAAAACACTTTCTTTAGTCGAATTCCACCCACAGTGTGACCAAAACCCGCCAATAGAAGGATGGCACAAAACCTTCAACTGGTCACACCAAGGCAAAACCAAACCTTTACCGTTATTCCCTCCAAACCTGGAACCTTCTCCACGTGCTATCCACAAGTATGTTACACCGCTATTGCGAATTCCAGCAACAACTTCATCCAATTGAGCATTGGAGACAGAAAGGAAGCTCCCTTGTGAGACGTATAAAACAGAACCTTTTGGTTGCTTGTCTAACCATTTTAAGTAGTCAGGTTCACTGTCAGTAGTTGTTGAAGTGGGGTTATCTCCAATGTTGAAGTAAGGTATAGCAGGGCCAATGGAGTAGACGGGGATTTGAAATTCTGATTTCAAGGCCTCAATGACCTGGGCTTCAAGCTCGTTGATGGAACTGAGCAGAAGGTATTGCGATTTTGACACCAATAAAATGGCTTCCACTACAGTGTGTAAAACCTCTTGACCAATGCCATAGAATGGCGTTGGAAGATCTGCTAGACGCGTGGGAGGCATTCCGGGGATGTAGTCCACCAGCTCTTCTCCTTGCTCTACATAATGCATAGCAATTCGCAAACAAAACATGACCGTTCAACAGATTCAAACTGGAACTAAATACAGGCAGGATCGATCCTTTGACCAACACTTAGTTAAAGTTATACTAAGATATATCAAATTCAAAATTTATTCTTATTACATTAAACTTAGAAATTCTCAAACTACTTTAATCATTAAAAATAAGGGTATATATAGAAAACTAGATATTTTAATACTTCAAATGTATAAATTTCAAGCACGAATGACTGGAACAGAAAGAGGATTGTGGAGATTAGAGCATTTGTCTCTGACTTGTAAACTTGAAAAGATTTAATCAATACATTCTTTACATATGTAATGCATAAAAGTTAGAATTAAGTGCATTTTAGGGTTCAGAGTTTACCAACTTTTGTAATCTAGACCAGGGTCCAAAGTCTCAAACATGATCCAAACTCTCATTTTCATTTTTAAAGGAGGTCTATCATATCGTCTATATCTTTTTGCCGTTAAGTGAGGACGTGAATGGGAAAATGGTAATAGACATCACGATAGACCAATATTTGATGTAAAAGTTGTAAGTTTGGACCCGTCTAACTAAATTTGGGATTTGAGACCTTGAATTATAAAAATTGGGTAAATTTAAGACTCAAAATGCAATTATCCCTAAAATCTAGTAACTAAATTATCTTTTAAGCAAAACTATCATACACCAGAAAAGTTAAAGAATGATAAGAAAATTGGTACTCCCTAGTTTCGGATAAAGAATTCTCTTTTTTTTTTTTTTTTCCAAATGTTTCATTCCACCTTAAAAAATTATGTTTATAATTTTTATAACCTTTTATCTTTACTCTCTACCTCTGTTGTAAACACGTTCTGTTCAAATATTTTTGTAATTATAATCAACTTCAATAACATTAATATATTCCTTAATCGTTTGAATTTTTAAAAGTAGACTTTTTGGTGGAAGAAAAAAGTAACAAGAATAATGATAAGACAATAGATAATCGCGATTTGAGCTCAAGACTAAGCACATTATGAACCAATACTAGAGCATCAAAATTAAATAATTAAAGAATATATTAGTACTATTGAAGTTAGTGATAATTATAAAAATATATAAGCACAATTAAATTACTTACAATATAATTAAAAGGTAAAGATAAAATGTTATGGATCTAGTAAGTATTATTTTTTAAAGTATACATGTTTGAGTTTAACGTCTCAAAATAAAATAATAGAATTCTTTTGGTGGAGAGATTTTGAAAAATCAAATAGCAAACAGGATTCGAGATGAAGCACGTCGCACCTGCTAAATCGGCTGGAAAATGTCCATTTTGAACAAGCAGATGATAGTGATGGAACGTGGAGAACACATAAGCTGACTGTGTCCAGAAGGAAGCCACCGGAATATTCCTCCGACTACCAAGCCGAACTACCCACGGGAGTAAAGTGTCACATATCAGCACACTCGCCGGAATCTCAAGCCGTTCAAGTAGCTCCTCGACCGGACCTTCCATCTTCGTAAGTACGGCTTCAATGAAGCCGATGAGATCCAAAGCGCGTATTCGCTCAGATGGAATGACGTTTGGGATGGAGCGGAAGTGGATATTGGCTGTAGTCTTGGTTTCGGAGCTGATGAGGCCGAGCCACTCTTCGGTGACGACAAAAGTGATTAGGATGTCGGCTCGCTTCCTGGCTATTAGCTTGCAGAAGTTCATAACTGGGTTGAGGTGACCTCTACCGGGGTACGGAATCGCAACCACGTGGCAGCTGATGGGTGTCTCCATTCTTTCCAGTTGGATGATTTCAAGAAATAAGGGAATTGAAGTGAATAACGAATCAGTGATGCTGATGCAAAGACAGGCAAGACGAGCGCGGGGCTACTCGAATAGTAAGTTATTATTAGCCCAGTAGATTACCCAGCAACAAGTAACTTTTTGTAATACTCCATCCACATCAGTATATATACAAAGTGGTCACAGCAGTAACCATCAGGACTTGACCTGATGGCCAGAGCACTGGGACACCACAATGGAGGTCCTGGGTTCGAATCCCCCAGTGATTAGAGTAGATGATTATCCCTCCCTAATTAATATTTCTAGGGGGATTTATGGGAATTTTCGAGAATTTGAGGACTTGTTAGTAAAATTGACTTACAATGGGCCTCGAGATGGGTGAGCCTCCAAAAAAAAAAAAAAAAAAGTGGTCACAGCAGTGGCTCCACTCCACAGTCCCTCTAAACATAATTTTAGTATTTTTTACCGGCTCTTAAAGCCCGTTTGGTCGAGCGTTTTGGCCAAAACGCAGGGATAAAACGCAGCTTATTTGTAAAAAATGTGTTTCAATACTGCGGCAGAAAACGCAGCGTTTTCAAAACGCAGCTGCATTTTAAAACGTTAGAATTCCCAGCTTTTTCCCAAAACGCAGGTTATAAAACGCTCCTAAGAAAAAAAAGCTGCGTATTGAAGTGATATCCCAAACGTATTTATAAGGAAAGACCTCCGTTTTTAAAACACTGCGTTTTTTAAAACGCTGCGTTTTTAAAACACTGCGTTTTATAAACGCTATACCAAACGGGCTCTTAATTTTAGAGTGATCCCTCTTATTTACCGTTTTCTTTTAAAACTAATTAAATTACTCTTCAAATATAAAGTGAATTTTAACATAAATAGTAACTCAAATCTTCCATATTCTCTTCATTTTATTTAAGCACAATATATTTTTATTTAATATTTTGGAATAGAAATTATTAAAATACTCTCTCCGTCCCTAAATTATTGTTTTGCTTTTTTTTTTTCCGTCCCTAAATAATTGTCTTATTTGAAACTTTCTTTTTTAGGAGATCATTTTTACCATTTTACCCTTACTTTTCTCTCTACTTTAATTATGAGTCATATACACATGGGCATTAAAGGAAACTACACATTATATCAATATTAATAATCAAGTCAATTATTTTTTCTTAATCCATGTACCGGGTCAAACAAGACAATAATTTAGGGACGGAGAGAGTACAATATATTTTTCATAGTATGTAAAATTTAAAATATTTTATTTTAATTGTGTAGAAAATATAAATAAAAGAGAAAAAATATAATGATAGTTAGGTTTGTTAGTTGAGATGAGAGAGATTAAATTTTTAGAGAGTCGTATAGAGGGTAATTGTTGGAGTGAATTCTTTTTTAAAGTGTTGAAAAAGTGAAACTGGAACAGAAAATGAGGTACTTAGAGTGTAGTATAGGGTTTTGTTATCGTGGATGCTCTTACCACCAGCTCTCATCACTCGTCCGAGGTTCCAAATGATACCGGAGCGGATCATGGTCAGAAATATGGTGGATACATCGTTCGGGTTGCTGATCATTGAGCACCTTATAAAGTGGTAATGGTCATGCGTGACAGATCCGATTTCGAGTTCGGATCGTTACACTTTTATTTCTCTATTTAAACTTCGGATGAATAAAAAATATTACAAATAAATTTTAAACTTGTTTTTGTTTTGCTTTTTTAAGAGAAAATTTTGTACATGATGGATTTAGTTAGTTTCTTATTATAATTTAAGAGTAATGCTATGGGTACATAAAGAGTACCAATTTTTTTGCACCAAATAATGTATTAGCTGATGTGGCAGCTGATGCGATGTATTAATTATGATTTTTAAATTTTTTTTTGTACCACATCAGCTGACACATCATTTGGTGTAAAAAAATTAATACTCTTTAGGTATACATAGCATTACTCATTTACTAATTCACCTTTTACACATATCATGGCCTAGCTTAATGTTATATGTGAACATTAAGGACATTAATGTATATGTTCTATTCATTTAGGGACGATGGGGTATCTATTTTCTAATGAAATTACTAAAATAAATTTGTTACAACAAATGGTTGAAACAAAAAATACATATTATTGTTTGAAACTACTGGTCACAACAAATGGTTGAAACAAAAAATACTTATATTCCTTCAAAAAATATATACTGTTCAAAAAGTAAGTATAATTATTTGAAATTAATGATCCAAACAAATAATTAAAACAAATAACTGAGCGTAATTCAGGTAAAAGTTGGGAGTTGTAAAGAGTTCAAACATTGTTCAAATAATTAAAACAAATGGTTGAATCTTTCTTTCCATTTTTTTTTTTGACAAAGTTAAGGAAAACAATAACTTAATAATTGGTCTCTTTATACACATTTGGTTCTTCTAATTTTGGGGGGGTTTTTTTTTCTCCCTTACTTAGCTATGATAGAAAATTGTAGAGAATAATAATTCTTGTGAATAATAGCATAACCTTTTTCATTGATTGGAGCACATATTTATAGGGTTTACAAGTTGACCTAATACAATTAGGATTAGGAGAAGAGTTACAATACAAGGTAACTAGGAGACCTAACTAATAGGAAAGAATATACCAAATATAATTACACATATATGGTAATAAAGATATAATAATATGGAAGAGATATTATTCCCTTATATGCCCCCACAAGTTGGATCCCCGAGAGGAGAGGTCAATCTTGAGTAGAAGATGGTGAAAGTGAGCGCGAGGAAGCGGCTTGGTGAGGGCATCTGCGAGCTGGTCAGCCGAGGAGACGTGAGATACCCGTAAGATACCGTCTTGAACTTGTTGACGGATAAAATAATAGTCGAGGGCAACATGTTTCATGCAAGAATGGAACACTGGGTTGGAGCAGAGATTTATAGCGCCGACATTATCACAGTAGATAACGGGTTGGTGCGAGGAGGTGACACCGAGCTCACCCAGAAGAGAGGTAACCCAGCATACTTTAGCAGCTGTTGCGGCAACAGCTCGGTACTCGGCCTCTATTGAGGAGCGAGCAACTGTTCTCTGCTTTTTCGAGCTCCAGGAGATGGGGTTCCGGTCAAGATACACTGTGTAAACACTTATGGAGGTAAAATCATCTTTGTTTCCCGCCCAGTCGGCATCAGTGAAAGCATGAAGATCAAGAGGCGACTGGCGATAAAGAAAGATACCATGATCAATGGTGCCACTGAGATAGCGAAGTAGGCGCTTGGTAGCGAGCCAGTGATCCGAGGTGGGCCTATGCATAAATTGATAAAGCTTGTTAACGACATAGGCAATGTCCAGGCGTGTAAGAGATAGATATTGAAGACTCCCAATTACTGCTCGAAACTCGGTTGAGTCAGTCAGTGTCGTGCCCGACTAAAGGGTGAGCACTGGCGAGGTTGCTAAGGGTGTTGCCGCTGGGCGAGCTTCAGACATACCAGTGCGAGCAAAGAGGTCGGCTATGTAACCTCGTTGGGAGAGGAGAAGCCCAGTAGATCGAAGAACCACTTTCAAACCAAGGAAGTAGTGAAGGTCGCCGAGGTCTTTGAGCGAGAACCGAGCAGTGAGGACAGTGATGAAGGCTTGGACTGCCTTGGTATCGCTGTCCGTGATAATGATGTCATCAACATAGACGAGCAACAGAAGAGTGATGCCACCCTTCTTGAAGATGAATAGGGAAGTATCAGCCACTGAGTTCGTGAAGCGAGCATCGAGGAGAAACTGACGAAGTTCATTGTACCATGCTCGGGGAGCCTGCTTGAGACCATAGATTGCCTTTCGGAGGCGACACATATGTTGCGGGTGATCAGTGTCGACAAAGCCCTGAGGTTGAGTCATAAAGACTTCCTCGGTAAGTGTTCCCTACAAGAAGGCATTGTTGACGTCGAGCTGATGAAGATCCCATCCCCGGCTGATCGCAAGGGAGAGGATGAGGCGAACCGTGGTAGGTTTGACCACCGGGCTGAAGGTCTCATGGTAGTCAACTCCTGGGCGCTGATGGAATCCCTTTGCGACTAGGTGAGCTTTGTACCTGTCAATTTTGCCATCAGCAGATCGTTTAATCCAAACTATCCATTTACAGCCAACAATATTAGGGACCCCTATGGGAGGTAACAGTTTCCATGTGCCATTTTTGAAGAGGGCATCATATTTCTCAGACATGGCTTGTCACCACCTACTGTGTTTAAGGGCCTGTGTTACAGATGTTGGTTCATGTTCGGTGTTTGGTTAGGCGAAGAGGCAGAGTTTGTTAATTGGTTTGTGGATGTTGTTTCGGGAATGAGTGATAATGGGTGAGGTGCGAGCTATGGCCTAGGGTATAGGGTGATGAGAAATGTCGGTGTTTATAGGGGCGACCTGCAAAGACATGGCAAGGTCGGGGTTAGCTGTGCCGGGCTCCGAGGGTGGTTGAAACGAGGTCGTGGGAGGAGCATCAATCAGGTCGCTGCAAGGACTAGCTGCCGATGGTGTGGATGAAGCCGTGAGGATGTCATGAGGTGGTAACCAGAAAGTGTAGGTTGACTCGTCAGGTCGGGGAAGATTCAGCTCGATTTGAGAGATGGGAAACTCAAACTCAACAAACTGAACATGACGGGAGACAAAGAGCTTTGTGCTGGTCGGGCCGTAACAGATATATGCACTTTGTGTGAGGGAGTACCCGAGAAAGACACAAGGAGTAGAGTGAGGATCGAGCTTGTGAGTGGGTATATGGTCGCAGCCAGTGATAGCAGAGACATCCAAATGCTCGAAGCTTTAAGTAGTTGGGGGCTGACCCAAAGAGTTTGTGGTAGGGAGAGAGCATCTGGAGTGTAGAGGGTAGAGCCAGATGTAATGTGTGTAGTGATCGACGAAGATCAGATTGTATTTGAAGCCATCAAATGAGTGAATAGGTCAGGTCCAAACATCAAAATAATAATTTGAAGGGGGTGGTTGGACACAATAGTAGATAAACTAAAAGGAAGTTTGTGACTTTTATTGCTTAAACACTTATTACAAAAGGATGACTTATCTCGAGAATGCTCGAGAGCAAAACTAAACTCTATATGACTTTGGATTTGGGCAGAGGGATGACCAAGACGATGATGCCAGTCCGGAACAGACACTTTCGAGCCCGCAAAGGCAGTGGGGTGACACGGAGGGATTGAGCTCGGCCATTCATACACACCATCTTTAGATTGTCCTTCCAACAGCGAGGTCCCTGTCTGTAGATCCTTCACACGAAAAGAATTGGGTAAGAATTCAATAGATGCATTATTAGATGTGCAGAATTGAGAGATAGAAATGAGGTTTCTTTTCATGCTAGGAACAAACAGAACATTATGCAATTGAAAGGTGTGTGGAGAGAGGTAGAACCAGTATTAGCAATGTGTAACCCAGTGCCATCACCAATAACCATGTCGTCTGTAACACCCGCTTCATTTACATCATCTATATTGCTCATGTCACTCTTATGTCATGCATATATCATCTTGATTTATACCATAGATATTACTTGAGTATGTTACATTTAATTCATAGTACATTCCATGTGTTTCGCATGCTTCGAATTGTTATTTAATTCTTATATTTGATCGTACTTAGGATATGTTGAACTTCTCGCCTTGTCATCGGTCATTTCGGGAACCTTTCTTGATGTTTTTGACCTTTTCTTGGACTTAGAATCACCCTAGGTTGACTTGGGAGTGTTTTGGAAACACTTTCGAAGACTTTAGTAGACATTGACTTGAGTTGGTCACTATGTAGACGCATAGTGGGAGCTCAACCTTGGCATAGAGTTTCTGGATTCTATGCGGCCGCATAAGGTGTCCGCATAGAGCCTAGATTGTTCACCCGAAAAATCTCATTTTTGTCCAAACTTATGATTTTGAGTGGCTCTCATGGTGCCACGTCACCAAGCCGAGAGATCAGTAATTTTGACCCCCTTAAACACCATAAGAGAACCTTGTTACTCTCATTTCCCACCCATTTCATCCTAGAGTTTAGAGAGAGAGAGAGTAAGGAGAGTTTAGAGAGAGAAGTTAAGATATCTTGAGATTTTGGAGGAATCTCGACGATCCAAGCTCACCATTCCAAAGGCCTTGGCTAGAGGAAGCTTTCCCACTGAATAGATTTCGATTTCTCTCATCTTTTTCGACAAGAGGTAAGCTACTACCCCCTCTTCTTCTTGATTAATGTCTCACATGACATCCTAGACTTCTAAGGTGTGAAGTGACCATGTTAGAATTGTGAATACGTGATTCTTGCCATGAAAAATCATTATGGACTTGTGAAATATGTTATTGTTTGTTCTATGATGTTGGGAACTCGAATTCGAGCTCGACATCACTAGTAACTAAAAATGACTCGAACGGAGTCTGTTAGGGTTTGATAATAAATGTGACCATGTGTGTGTTTTGTGAGCTCTATGGATACTCGAGAGACCCGTTGGGTGATTGGTTATGCGTTACACATTTATTGGTAGTGTGTTGATCTTTGATGTTGGTGTTGAATGACTATGTGTAGTAGAATCACTTGGCATACATGAACATGTTATTATTGTGGTCGTTATACTCCTTACTTTGGAGTATGACATCTACTTGAGCATTGGTTGATTAGTTATAATGTGTCGAGTAAACATCTATTTGAGCATTCGTTAAGTCCATGGCATATTTGTTGGTGGTGTATTGACGCTCGGTTATTGCATGAGCCGGGGCTACGTAATAGCCGAAAGCCAATACACTGGGTCTCGCTCTACTGTAGACACCCAGAATTCGTACACCTACATTATATGAATTGTTTAATAAACAACTGTTTATTTACAATTGTGCGGCATTGACTATGATGGTAGCTGGCAGGCAGACGAAGATGCCGTCTACAAATTTGTAGAGATCATAGCCTATGAGCGTGGACTCAACCTGGAGTTTCCAGGCGAGGTAGGTGGTGGGGGTAATCTTGGTGATATTGTGATTTGAGATGTTGATGAGTTGATAGGTTTTGGTGGAGTCTGTGGGATCTTGGATGGTGATTGTGTTGGAAGTCATGGCTGTTGTTTGAGGGGAAGGGTGGTGGGCGATGGTGATTTGGGGGTTGCAGAAGTTTGGTGATTTTAGGGTTTATGGAATCAAAGCTCTATTACCATGTAGAGAATAATAATTCTAGTGAATAATAGCATACCCTTTTCTTATAGGATTTACAAGTTGATCTAATACAATTAGGATTAGGAGAAGAGTTACAGTACAAGGTAACTAGGAAAACTAACTAATAGGAAAGAATATACCAAATATAATTACACATATATGGTAATAAAGATACGACAATATGGAAGGGATATTATTCCCTTATAAAAATAACTTCAAACTCATTTGCTTATTATTTATTTTTCAATATATTGTATCTCATATTCTCATAATTGATTTGGAGAAAAAAAAAAAAAGTGAGAATTTTGTAAGAAAGAGAGAATATTGAATGTCAAGTCTCTATCAAAGAAAACGATTGTAAAATAGTTGTTATTTCCAAGTCTTTGTTGATTTAGCATAACCAAATGTCTTGTGCGTAATTGTACAAGGAAACTAAGGATGACGGTGATCCATTAAAAGAAGAAAATCTTGATTGGTGTCGAGACTTAATTAGAGACCGTTTGGTGTAGCGTTTTCAAAACGCAGAGTTTTGAAAACGTAGCGTTTCTAAAACGCAGATTATTTAAAACGTAGCTTTTTTCTTTATAAATGCGTTTGAGATATTATGTTAAAACGCAACTTTTTATTACATACTACGTTTTAAAATCTGCGTTTTGAGAAAAGCTAAGAATTCCAGCGTTTTAAAACGCAGCTGCGTTTTGAAAACACAGTTTTTTCTACCGCAGCATTGAAGTGTAAAGTTAAGGAATAAGCTGCGTTTTGGCCAAAACGCACAAACAAACGGGCTCCTAATATATCTACGATTTTTATGTTGTCCATTGTGCATGTGTTTTGAAAGCAAGGAACCATAAAATACTTTGAAAACGGAAAGTTGGAGAGATTTCCACATAAAAAAGGAATACCAAATGAAGAAAAGTCCAAAGGAAATTAACTATGCTAATGGAGTGTCATGTTTGCACTAAGGAAAATAATTTCAAGTTGGACTTTTTTCTACCCCAATATTGATTTACGACGAACGTGTATTACTTAGAGAGATTGTTTTCTTATACGAATCAAAGTTGGGTTTGAACTTTGAACATCTTATGAGCTGCTGGATTTTCCTTTTCGGCGGCGGAAGTAGTGGGTTTCCCTTTCGCCTGGATTTACTACATTACAAGAAAGAAGAAATTAAGAGGGCTACCTGATTAGTCAAAATAACATGTGGCAGATCCTTTTCTGTCTTATTGGCAGAAAGCAGTCAGTCCTGGTGCGGTGATTAGGAAGGCGGCGCAAACTAGGCTCGAGTGCGAACATGAGTGTTTATTAACAAATTAAGAGCCCGTTTGTTCGCGCGTTTTGGTCAAAATGCAGGGTTAAAATGCAGCTTATTCCTTAACTTAGCGTTTCAATGCTGCGGTAGAAAACGCTGCGTTTCAAACGCAGTGCGTTTTAAAACGGGAATTCCTAGCTTTTTCCCAAAACACAGATTTTAAAACGCAGTATGGAATAAAAAGCAGCGTTTTGACATAATATCCCAAACGCATTTATAAAGAAAAAAGCCGCGTTTTAAATAATCTGCGTTTTAGAAATGCTGCGTTTTTAAAACACTGCGTTTTCAAAACGCTACACCAAACGGGCTCTAAAATAGATTCTCCCATAAAAAAATCTAGTTTGTTAAACTAAAAAATCATACTCTCTCCGTTTCTTAATTATTGTCTTGTTTAACCCGGTATACGGATTAAGAAAAAATAATTGACTTGATTATTAATATTAGACTTATTAGGATAATGTATAATTTTTTTTAATGCCCATGTATATATGGTCTATAATTAAAGAAGGGGAAAAAGTAAGGGTAAAATGGTAAAAGTGATGTCATAAAAAGAAAAATTTTCAAACAAAACAATTATTCTGAGACAGACAAAAAATAAAAAGAAAACAATAATTTAGGGACAGAGAGACAAACAAAATGCTTAAATCATTTGTACGGGAAACAAACTCTGGGTCACACTCTAACTGATAAAATTGCTTCAAACTATGAGACTTGGACCGACTCACAACCTGGTGCACTCAAGACTATAAGCCCTGAGTGATAACCCTCACTACCACTCGACTATAGGCCAATTAGTGAAATAAGCTTTTTTCATGTCGCATGATACGTTTATTTGCTTTCGTAATATATACGTTTTGGAACATGAAATTTTATGAAATTCGTGGTACTTATATAGTTGTAGAGTTAGGGATAGATATTAGTTTCGAATTTTCGATCCATTCTTTATCTTTAGCAAATGACTAGGTACTTGGCCATTACATGTGATAAGCGTATTTTGGACACTTCCCATATGATACTCCAAAAAGGGTAGTCCCAAGAGGTATGGGCCTGACCAATACACAAAAAATATACCTACCCCATCCGTGTATAAATAGCCCCCAAAAGACTATAAATACAGGAAGGGAAATCCCAAGAGGTATGGGGCTGGCCAATACACAAAAAATACCTACCTCATCCGGGTACAAATAGCCCCCAAAAGACTATAAATACGGGGAGGGGGCTCTCTTACTCTTTGAGACTCGCTCTCTCTTTAGATATACATATTATTTCTTTGCCTTTCTGTAAACAAGATACTGATTATTACGTCGGAAAATTTTGACAAGGAACACCACCCCGCCTCACAGCTGTTCACATTTTGCATACAAACACAATCAGATATCTGCTAGACGGCATCACAGACAGTCCAATGTTGAAGATCAAATTCAGTAGCTAGATTTTTTTGGCATTTTGATCAACATGGACCTCAGCTGTTTTTTTTTTTTTTTGAAGGAAATGAGGTGAACTCTTGAACAAATATAAGAATCCAAACTATCTATATATGAATTCTTCTTATTGAAACATGAAGCAAGTGTTTGTGGATACAAATGAGCAGCAATTAAGCAATAAGCTTTTTGTGAGAACAATCCCTGCTCATTTGCTAAATCTAACATATCAATCAAAACAGACAACTAAGAATAAAAACATAAACCATTTCAGTTGTGGCATCCTGAGATGTCACTAATAAAAGCATCGATGCTCATTTCAGCAGACCCTCCTTTGGCAATAGCTTGGTGGGAAATCTCTTTGAGTTCTTGAGCCCTTTTCCTCATTTCCTTCCCCTCGTCACTTTCCAAATCCATAAATTTCTTTACAAGTTCAGTGATCTCTTCCTTCGTAATCAGAGTTGTCTCCCCTCTCATAACCCTCCTCCCAGTCTTCCAGTCATCCACAATCATCTTACTGTCCGGAACTTGATCCCAAAATATAGGGAACGTGAGCACCGGAACACCAGCGAAAGCAGCCTCTTTCGTTGAATTCCAACCACAATGTGACCAAAATCCCCCTATTGAGGAATGGCACAAGACCTTCAATTGGTCACACCAGGGCACAACCAACCCCTTGCCACCAATATTTCCTTCTTTAAACCGAGAAGCTTCTGCACGCGCTATCCACAAGTACCGAACACCACTACTTTTGACCCCAGCAACAATTTCATCCAATTGGGCACTTGAAACAGAAAGGAAGCTACCTTGTGAAATGTACAAAACAGAACTTTTGGGCTGATTATCTAACCATCTAGTAACCTCATCATCAGATTCATTTTGTTCACTTTTGTGTAAGAAATTGTCTTCAAGCTTGAAGTAAGGTAGGGCAGGTCCAATGGAATAGATGGGGATAGGAAATTTTGCCTTCAATGCATCAATGACTGGGGCTTCAAGTTCATAGATGGAAGAGAAAAGAAGATATTGTGCTCTGGGGATCCATGAGATGGCTTCTAAAACCCGGGGCAAAACTTCGTGACCTTTGCCATAAAATGGTGTGGGAAGATCTGCTACACGCGTTGAAGGAACTCCTGGAATGTAATTTACTAGCTCTTCTCCTTGTTCTGCAAATCATCAAATGCAAATTAGTAATTAAAGAGAAGATCAAGGTAAATCATTTTATGAGAGGAAGATTTCTATTTGTTAGAATAGAAAGGTGCTACAAATACACTACTGTCAGTCCGAGTACATAGCAAATTGGAGTACTATTTTTTAAAATGAACATTAAATTTGGAACGGAAAGAGTAAAATTATACGCTTCGCCTCTTGAGCCCTTAGATGTTAACCTTCCTTACAACATTTTCAAATTAACAAAAAATTGTAACCTTATGAAATTATCATCTTAGTTCAAAAAAGTAATTATAAGAATCTGAAGTTCGAACAAATATGAATGATTCTCTTTGTCATAACCTACGACAATGATGGATTTTTCTTGAAAGATAAGTTAATTTTATCTTGTCATTCCAGAAATGGCTCTTATCTGTATGGTTCATTTATTTAAAAAGTCAAAACAAGACATTTATTTAAGAACGGATGGAGTATTATAGCTTTATTACTAATTATTAACAGAGTTTGAGCAAATTTTTAATATACTTAATAGGGTAGTTTAGGAAAAAAATATCAAAAGTTGACTCTGGTCAATTATCTTTCCTAATCTGTGTTGAAAATAAAATATATAGAGAGATTATAACAACATCTATCTTTTCAAAAAATTACCAAATTTTAATAAATAATAAATCATTAATTACTATGAATAGGATAGATGGGAACATTACAATTCACAGGATATTTATAATAAATTGTTGTTCATTAGAATTTTAAGAGGCCGAATATTTTGTAACATCCAAAATTGAAAGTTAGACAATATATAAGAAACAAAGGGAGTATTAAAAAACCATCTACATAGTGACATTATGTTCTTAATTAGAAACATCAAATTTTCTCGGTTGATAAAGAGTAGATGATATTAAGATAAAGTTGGACAAATGAAGAATAAATTAACTTATGAGTTAATTGCAAAAAAAAAAAAAACCATGTACTAGTTTTAAAATTAAATTAAACCTTGTGTTTTTCTTTCGACTAATTAAACATTCACCAAAAAATATTTTTGCAATTAAAACATTCCATTACTGTAATGTCCTCTACCATGACGGAAGGCTAAGTTAGCATGTATGTGGACGCACAGTGGCGCTAACATGGCAGAGATGGGAAAAATAGACTGATTCCCTCCAAAAAAAATTTAAAACAAACCTTATACTATTTGTTAAATTTCAAAATAACCCTTTTTTTCCTTCCAAATTTTATCAAAATAATTAATGTTTTTTATATTTATATTATACTACTCTCACAGATTCAAGAAAATAGTCTCAATTTTCTTTTTGATATGTCACAAAAAAAAAGTCAAATTTCTAAAGAAAGAAAAATTATAGTATAATTTTAAAAATATACAAATAAGTAAAGCTAATTTTGTTAAAATTTGACTTATTAAATAGAATTACTTTCTTAAAACGAAAGAAATATTACAAACATACCTCGTGACACGACAAAATTAGTAGCTTCATTGACAAAAGATAACCAATTTCAATTTTTTTTACACAACACTATTTTTTAAAATATTGGAAACAACATTTTTTTCTGAGCAACGATAACCTGTAAATTGTACTACCCTTAGTCTTAAAAATTAGTCATATTTGATTAGGCATACAAACTAAAAAAAAATAATGAATTTTAATTCAAATATTGAGTTAATTGCAAAAATTAATTAATTATTTTTTATTTTTAAAGGAAAGAATGGAATAATTTATGGCACAAGAGTACAACCACTAGGCTAGGTTATGTATGTGGCCATAGTGAACGATCACGATGTCTAATATTAAAATTTAAACACATGACAACGTTATTATTGCATTAAAAACTTCTTTTTACCATGGCTCATATACACAATCATCTAAATTGTCAATTTTCTAGACAAGTGTGTTAATTTGTGTTATAAGTCTCATTATTTATTACTCCATATTAAAATATTAACTAGACAATAAAAATGTGTTGACCTGAAAATAGTTATTCCTTTTTTTAAAAAAAACACTCCTTTTGTTTTAAAATTAATATTCTCTATTATATTTTGGGTTGTCACGAAATCAATAATTCTTTTTTTAGAAAGATTTTTGAAATATTTGACTCTAATACATTTATTACTTGTGAGAATAATATAATAAGACTCATTAATTTAACACTATTAGAAAAAATATTGAGGGTATTTAAAAAATTACTTATTTCAAATAATGTAACTTGAAAAATGGTTATTTTGTTAGAAATTTTAGGATGAAATGTGTATATAAATACCAAAAAATGTGCAAGCAAAAAAAGGTTTATTTTGAAATCTGAAAAAATAGTACAAGGTTTGTTTTGAAAATATTTTGGAGGGAATCTGGCTATTTTTCCCGCCTCTACCACATTAGCGATATGTATGAGTCCAGTCACATGCCAACTCAGCCTTCCGTTATAATAGATAACATTTCACTAACAAAAGGTTTTAATTGCAAAAATAATTTTTGGTGAAGGTTTACTTGGTCGAAAATAAAAGTAGGAGGTTTAATTTGATAATTTAAAACTAGTACAGGTTTTTTTGTTTTTTGCAATTAACTCCTTAAACTATATATATGTGAAACTTTTGTGTACGACTAGCCTTATTTTTCCAATAATTAATACTTCTTCAATTCATCATAAATAGACCGTCTTAGTTACTATTCTATCTTAGAATACTTGTCTGCTTTTTAAAAAGTATTATACTCAATTCGTTTCAAGCAAAAAGTTCATTATAATATTTTAAAATATTTCATTTAAAGAGTCCATTTTAAAAAATATATATTTATAATTTTCATAATCTTTCATATTTATCCTTCACTTGTGTTGTAATCATATTAGTTGTGCTTAAATATTTTTATAATTACGACCAACTCCATGATACTGATATACTCCATCCGTCTCTAAATTATTGTCTTCCTTTTCTTTTTCGTTCATCCTTAAATAATTGTCTTGTTTGAAACTTTCCTTTTTAAAACATCACTTTTACCATTTTACCCTTACTTTTTCTTCCTACTTTAATTATGGGTCACATACACTTGGGCATTAAAGGAAACAACATACTAAACTAATATTAATAATCAGTCAATTATTTTTTCTTAATCTGTGTGCCGAGTCAAACAAGACAATAGTTTATGGACGGAAGGAGTATCTTTTAATAATTAGATTTTTTAAACGTGAACTCTTTAGTGTAAAAGCAAGTCCAACAATGTGTATCAAAATCAAATTTTGATACATTGTCTTTAAGGGGTGGTTCAGTAGTAGAGCTGAGGCTTCACAAAATGTGAGGTCTCAAGTTCGATCTCTTTCCAAACCCCCTTAGGACATCAAAAAAAAATAATAAATAAATACCTAGTTGAAGGTACTAGTATCTCTAATAGTCAAAATAGAGGGTAACAAATTTTGTCTTAGTCCTAAGAGTGGTAACAAATTTGCAACCTTTCTTAGGACTTCACGTTGAGCAACCCGTGCGCGGGTGGATTATCATTGACACATGTGAATTATCATTAATTCATAATTTATTTTAATTTTTATATCATGACATATGACGACTATAATTTTTCCACAATTTGTATTTTAAAAATAATTAATTAATTAAAATAACTGTCATACTTTATCTAATTGATAATATATAAAGTATTAATAAAGTTAATAAAAAATTAAAAATAAATTTTATACCATGAATTTGATACTTGTTATTGAAAATGATAATTTGATATTTTGTAATAATATAAATACGTATCAAAATTTTATTTTGATACGTATGGGCCAAGACCTAATGGAGGGAGTATTCCTCATTAGTCACCTAGTTCTAATAGCTTTGTTGCTCATGAATAGAGCAAGAAAAAGAATTCTACTATACTTTATAGGCAGTTAAAAAAATTTGTTCAAAATAGACTCTAATTAATAATTTTTCTTAATATGTATAAAAATCAAACGATAAAGTCTTGTTTCTTAATTATTTTAATTAAGAAATTTGAAAAGTAAAATAGACTCTAATTAGTTAAATATACTTTTCAAAAAATTACTAAATTTAATAACCAAAATCATTGATTATCACTTGTGAAATAAAATTAATTCTTTAGAATTTTATTATTTAATAAAATATACTACGTCCCTTAGGATCTCTTATTAACTTTACATTGGTCTTATATAATTATCTGATTTCAAGTGTATTAGTGCTCTAAAAATTATGAAATATCTACTTTTTACATCTCAAAAAGATAATCTTATTTGACAAATTAAAATTTTTAAGGATATTATTGTATTCCTTTTTAGAAATAAAACTATTTTTAATATTAAAAAAATGACAATTTTATTTGGACAGAGGAAGTATTTTATAACTAAAAAAGTATTGTATAAATAATTATGTTTTTTTTTTAAACTAAACTTTTTACGTAAAACATCAGCAAACGAGAGTGCTAGGAGACAATGGGCAGTGTTTACGAGGTGTGAACTGTGCTCAACATCGTACCAGTATTTCTACCTTTAGAGCATCACCAATGCAAATGTGAATGTGAAAAAATTAGGTGTCACTTAGAATTTATACATTTTTCAAAAAAAAAAAATTCTTCAATGCAATTGTGGAGAAAGAATGTGAATATGATGTGTCAATTAAATTGTTTCCTATTGGTTAACATATCATATTTTATAATTACATTGGAGAGTTTTTTTTTTTTTTAAATGTGTAAATCCTATGTAACACTCAATTTTTTTCACAATCACGTTTGCATTAGTATAGACAAGTCATTTGTAGCATAACATTGGAGAACATACCTGACAAAGTGACTTGGGCGTGCCCATTTTGGACAAAAAGCTCATAATGATGTAGCATGGAGAAAACTGTCGCCGACATCGGCCAAAATGAAGCCACCGGAATATTCCTCCTATTCCCAACCCCCACCACCCACGTCAGATGCGCGTCATACACTATCACACTCGCCGGCGTCTCTAGCCCGTCCAATAACAGCTCCACCGGACCTTCCAGTTTCGTCAACGTCGCCTCTATGAATCCAGGGAAGTCGACGCTACGAACAAGCTCTGAAGGAATAACATTCGGAATAGTGCGGAAGCGGATGTTAGCCGGCTTGGGCTCGGAGCCGATGAAGCCGTGCCATTCTTCTGTGACGATGAAGGTGATGAGAATGTTGGCTCGTCGTGAGGCTATCAGCTTGCAGAGGTTCATGATGGGATTGATGTGGCCCCTTCCTGGGTATGGCATGACCACCACGTGGCAGCTTCTGATTGGTTCCAAAACAGTCAGATTGGCCATTCGGATTTCAATTGGATAGAAGCAGAAATATGGAGAAACCTGATTGAAGAAGGAGATGAACAAGTGTGGTTGAAGCTTGTCAATGAGTGCAAAGGGAGCTACAGAAATCTAGACAAGTCTTTTTATAAATTGGACCACTGTCTTGACATTTGCAAAAAAAAATCTTTATAGTTATTCCTACCTCAAAATAAGTACTCCCTCTGTTTCAAAAAGATTGACGTTTTAGAGTTGTGCACACATATTAAGAAATTTTATAAGTTGACAAATATACCTTTATTAAATATCTTTAATTTTTGTGCTAGGAGTAGTTGAAAAGATAAATTAGAAGGAGATAGCCATTGGGAGAAGATAAAGTATTTAATGAAGAGATGATCAATTATTGGAACTTGTGAGAAGACAAGGGTAAATTAGGTAAAACATGTATTGAAAACCTAAAACGACAATCTTTTTGAAACAAATTTTTAGAGCTAAAACGACAAATATTTTAAAACAGAGGGAGTATTGTTTTAAAGTTATACACACATATTAAGAAATTTTGTAGATTAACAAATATACTCTTATTAAATATTTTTAATTTTTGTAATAGAAGTAATTAAAAAGATAAATTAGGAGGAGATAACTATTAGGAAAAATAAAATATTTAATGAAGAAATAATTAATTTTTGGAACTTGGGAGAAGAAAATGGTAAAATTAAGCAAAACTTGCATTACAAACTTAAAACCACACTTATTTTGGAATAATTTTTTTTTATCTAAAACGACACTTATTTTGAAACCTAAAGAGTATACTCTAACATTGATTTGTTACTGAAATAAGATTCTTGACGTTTTGAAATAAAATTTTAAGTACAAAGCACAAAGTTAGAATACCCCCAATAAATTATTGCCTCCGTTCCAAAATAAGTGTCATTTAAACAAAGTTTTTTGTTTTAAAATAAGTATCATTATAAGATTTTAATAAACATTTAAATGTTCTTATTTACTACTCTTACAAAGAGGGTTGGTGAGAGGTAAGAGAAAAATATTTCTACAACTTAGGCCTATCAATGGATCGGATATGCATCAGATATAGGCATATCCGAATCCGGTCCGAAGTCTTATTTTGTCAACCCGATCCGATCTGATTGGATAACCCGACTGATCATATGTATGTCAATCCATATCCGAATCTATTACTAGTTGATATATCCGATCCAATCTGAAATTCTAGTTAGTGAAATTTTATGAATAAAATAAAATAAAAATTATACCACTACCAACATATATTCATATTAGTGTATATCTTATGTGTGTGTATAATAATAAAATACGTTATTTTCGGATTGGGTTCTTAATGGATCGAATATAGGTAAATTCATATCTGATCCGCTAAGTAAACAGATTATCGGATTTGGATTGAATTCGGGTTATTAGATCATTATACAAATCCATATCCGAAATTTTTTATCAAATTGGATTCGGGCCAAAATCCGATTCATTGACAGACTTACTATAATTTATCTACAATAACTGAACTTAAACAAGGATAGATAATTTTTTTAATTTGTGTATGAATTGTTAAAATGACACTTACTTGTCGGATGTAGCACTTGCTGTTTTACTTTTGATAGTTTTGATTCCAAAATTTCACGTGAAAAGTTTGAAAAAAATTATCATTTACCGTTTGCTATTGATAAGTTTTATATATATAGTTATTTATCATGAATTCTTAATTTTCATAAATTAGATACATTTTCGTTTGTTATTGATAAGTTTTATATATATAGTTATTTATCAAGAATTCTTAATTTTCTTAATGATCTCGTAGTTTTTTTTTTTTTTTTTTTGATGAGTGCGAGAAGTGAGTGATTTCTGTAAAGCGTTATGGATATTGTTCAATGAATACTTGTAAAACCCTGGTTCCTCCTATGGTTGACTTGTGTATCATATTGTATCGTTATCATGTTAAGCATGTTTGTTAGACCTGATTAAACAACATGTTGATTGATTCACGCATTAATTTCATGAGATTAAGATGTTTCAGTTGTGATTTAATTATTGTTCATCATTCGCAATAAGAATGCATTTCATTCTAAGCCTTGTTACATGTGTATTGAATGAATTTCAAGTGTGTTTTAATCTTTGTTGGAGGTTAGGATCATTTAGAATCATTTCAGGAGTGTTTCGGAGCATTTTCGAAGAGTCTGGACACAAAGCGATCGCCTTGGGGAGATCAAAGCGATCGCCCTGCAATCAGAAGGCAAAGCGATCGCCCTGGGATAGGGCAGAGCGATCGCCCTGTATCGACTTTGTTCATCCGAACAACCTAGTAATTTGACCATAACTTTGTGTAGAAAACTCGAATTTGCAAACCGCTTGATTCTGTGTAAACTAGACTCAAAGAGATTTCTAACCATATCTTATTTGTAATTTTTAGACTTATATATCATCCTAGGTACATCTTTGAAGTTGACTGAAAATCACCTAGTCTGTTTGGACAGCTTTCTCCAAAGTTTACAACTTTGCCATTTTTACCCCTTGACTCACTTAAAACGACCAAAGACCATTTGGTCAGCCTAAAACACTCTCCATACCACATGGGAGACCAAAAACACTCTCTCAATTTATTTCTCATCATCTATGGAGTTTGAGAGTTAGTGTGGGAGATGAAAGTGAGATTAGTGTGTGTAGTTCTTGTTCTCTCAATCCAACCAACCAAACTTTGATCCAAGGCCATGCATGTGATGGGGATGACTAGGGGAGCATCTTAAAAGGCTTTGATCTTATTTTCCTTGTTTTGATTGTCTTCTTTGGAGGTAAGTTACTAAACCCCCTATGTATGTGTAGAATTTGTTACATGTATGAATATTTATGAACATGCATGTATTGATTACTTGATGATTCCATGTTTAAATGATATGATGAGATGCATAACATGCTTATGTGTTAAGTGTTGGGTTTGGATGATGTTTTATGTTGACGTTGAGCATTCAACCTTGGTAATGAACTCAAGAATAAGTTAGAGACTTTAATTGAGAAATATTTGCATATAGCAATTATATTCAAATTTTAGAAGTATGTTAATGACTCTAGAAATTTGATATTTGAAGAGAATAATATCTACCGAAAGACATGTTAAATTCCTACGTGAATTAGAGTTCGTTTGCTATGGATCATTATAGCCCTCCGATAATTTGGTACTGGTAAAATAAAGACTCCGATTATAAGCGTAAGATGACGTCTAATTAATTTAGCAAGCCGTATATTCGAACTTGTGTAGTTTGGTGTTTATTAGAATTATCAACTCACAAGAGTTGTTTACACGTATGAATATTAAAATACGGAATGTTAGAGACTAGTATATCAGCCTTGATGTGATAAACGATTATTCGATAATCTTGGGATTTGACTACAAAACCATATGAATTAAGATAAGTGTACTTGAGGGCACTTGGTTTATAAGAATGAGTTGTTTACGCTTCAAGCGTCATTGTGGGTGTAGTAATTCGCACTCGATGTTAATGAACTAAATAAGTATCCTTGGGTGTTTGTGCTTGAGAACTATGTGAGTAGTCTCAACATGGGATTTGTAACTAGACTAACTTAGTAGTCTTAAGGTGCGTTTGTTGGGAATCATATGTGTATCTCAATGTGTAGATGTTTATAGACTAAATATGTGGTCAAATGGTTCTTGAGAAGTACTTGCAAATATGTGCTTGTATGATTATGTGATTTAAGACCAAATATGTGGTTTTGAGATGTTGATTTGTTACTTCACAAAATGTGTTTAGTAATATGTTAAGGTAGGATCATTGACCTCCTTGGTTGGGATAAGGTTCATTACTTTGGAACCTTATTGTTGTTGTTATGTTACGAGTAAATATCTACTTGGGAGTTATGTAAGTCCAGCTAGCATCGTCATTACTAATGTTATGGTGGGACGACATATAGTCTTTACGAATTCGTTTCGTGATCGCTATAAGTTACCGTACCGGTATGCACACACACCTCACCTGTTGGCCACAGGTGGGAGGTAGCCCCTCTATTATAGCAAAACGCGTGACTTTGGTTGCTAAGATTCGATAGATTTTCGGGGATCCCGGCAGGTTCGAGGATATCGATACATCATAGACGAGTATTGATACACGTTATTTATTTTGTGTATTGCAGGAACAACGCAAAGAAGAATAAAGAGAAACAATATCCTTTGTTATGTGATTTACTTTACAAGTACTTATGTGAACATCAAAGTGCTATGTGTTTAACATGAATTATATATCATTGATGATATTTCATGTTTGAGTTGTGATGTATAGAAATGATATCACTTGATTTCAATTACAGCTGAGCATTATGCCATGTCATGTAGTTACATGTAGTAACTTACTGTGTCATTATGACTCACCCTGTGTGTTGTTCATATGTTTTTCCTTAGATCCGAGCCAACCAGGAAGTTACCGGTGAGGTCGGCGAGATCACAGTTAGTTAGCAGGTTGTCTTTTTGGCTTTGTAGCTCGTGGAGCTGGTTATAGTTGTAGTTGTTTTATTTGGTAAGGACGATTAGTTTGTAAAGTTATGTAGACTTTACTTTGGGGTAGAATTATACTTGGTTATTGTTTTATTCTTTTGGTAGCCGACATATGTGTTGTGCTTGTGTACAGTTGGTTATTATTCCAGTTGTTGTTCCGGCAGGTTGTGGCCGATGATGTTAATGTTGTTGTTATTGTTTCTTTTCCCGAGTTGTTGTCCTCGTGGTTGTTGTTAGTTGATTTCCGGCAGTAGTGTCCCCGATGTTTTGTTTTTAGTTTATCAGATTAATCCGTTGGATTTTGTTGTAAGTACGGGTGGTTACGCTACGTGCTTTTCGTTTTCTTGTTGGCTGTGTTGTTTGGAGACTTGACCTCGGGATTTCGTATAGAGATCCGGGTCGGGGCGTCACAATACTTATACACTTTATCAATTATAGGCGCTAAACGCAACCCCCTCCAGCAAAATTACCAACATACCCTCGTCCATTATATATAGAAAATTTTTAACTTAAAACTCTAACTTGTTATAATGTACATTTTTGTTGGAAAAATTGTACAAAGTGAAGGAAATCATGCATGTTGTAGCACAAATATCTTAGTGGTTCGTTTGTCGAATAACAAATATAATTGTGGAAATGTGTTTTACTCCGTGAGAACATCGAAATCATATATTTATTTGTCCAAAATGATATTTGAATGATGAAGATATTAAGACCTAAATTACGTGGGTTAAAGTTGAATAATTGAGTTTGTCACAGATTAGAAAGAAAACAAACACAAGACTAGTTTATACGTATACAAGATTCATTCTTGTAAGGAGTATAGCATAGAGGCTTTCTCTCTCACGCGCGCACCCGTAGTGGAGGTTACAAATCCCACTTCTTGTAAGGAGTAAGCATGTACCCTCTTCTTCTTTTTTTTTCTAAAAATGTACATTATAACTCAATAATAACAACAACAAAATTAAATTTCACACAAAATACGTCGAAAATATATACATCCGAAACATACATATTCGAGGACAAGTTAGTAATTTTGCCGGCGGAAGTGGGATGCGTTTAGTGCCTCCCTTATCAATTTGCTACAATCATAGTTAGTAAATTTGCATATAGTAAGCGTATAATATACATACGTATAAATAATTGAAAATGGAAATCATAACAGGATAGAAAATGCAGAGAAAGTGCAAAGTGAAGACATGTGTGTTGACAATCATGAAGGTGGTGGTATGGAAGATGAAGTGCAGAGTAAAGAAAGAGGTGTTGACAGTCTTGAAGGTGGTGTTGACAATCTTGAAGGGACTGAAATGGAAGATGAAGTGTAGAGTGGTGAAATGGAAGATGAACAAGGGGCTGAAGATGAACAAGAATCAACTGAATATGGATTCAGTTGAACTGATTTAGATACCAGTGATGATGAGTTGGCTGAATTAAGGAGGGGAAGAGTTGTAAAACAAAAAAGTAAGAACAGAGATAAAGAATGGACTTCTGGTCATGGGTCGGCAGAAAATGTAGATGAACAAGGGACTGAAAATTGCTGTGATGAGCAACTTGAAAATGTGAGAGAAAGAGTTAGAGAAAATGTTAGTTATTTAAATCCTAATCAGGAGATGGCTGTGGAAATGGAATTGAATGCTTCAGAAAGTGAGTCAAATCTTGATGTAGTTGATTCAAGTAGTGCTGATGAAGAACAAGTGATGAATAGGAAGAAAAAGAAGATAAGATGTGCAACTTTTAACCCTAAGATTGACATGAGAGGTGCAATTCAAGATTGGGCTAGAGTTTGCAAATGTTGAAGAATTTAAAGAGGCACTGTCTAATTATGTAGTTGATAAAGGGTATGACTTAAAGTACATGAAGAATGATAAACTTAGGGTTTCAGCTGTTTGCGTGAACAATAACTTATGTCCATATGGAGAATTTGGGCTAGCAAAGAATAGAATGAGCACGGTTTCACAGTAAGGTCCCTTAATCCAGTGCATAGGTGTTCAAAGAACATTAAAACTAGACAATTAACATCCAATTGGTTAGCGAAGCAGTACTTTAACTAGATTAGGAACAATTGTAACTGGACTTGTCAGGAAATGGCTGCTGAAGTTTTAAACACTTATGAGTTAAAGGTCACCATCATTTTGTG
This sequence comes from Platycodon grandiflorus, assembly GCA_016624345.1. NCBI lineage: Eukaryota > Viridiplantae > Streptophyta > Magnoliopsida > Asterales > Campanulaceae > Platycodon > Platycodon grandiflorus. Next base: position 15,370,068 of record CM028366.1, read on the forward strand.
TCATAGGGCTAAACAGAAAGATCTAATGCATTAGGAACTATGGATAATTAAGCATTATGGCAAATTGTGGGATTACAGAAAAGAATTGAGGAAAAAAAATCTAGGAACTACAGTTGAAATCAAATACCATCAGCCCAACCCACTTGTTGCCCCTGTTTTTCTAAAGAATTTATGTCTGTTTCCAGGCTCTTAAACAAGGTTTTGTCAATGGATGTAGGCCAATTGTTGGGGTTAATGGGTGTTTTTTAAAAGAGTTGATAAAGGGTGAACTCTTGATAGCTATTGGGAGAGATGCAAATAACCAAATGTGGCCAATAGCATGGGCAGTTGTACAAGTTGAGAATACAAGTTGATGGGCATGGTTCTTATCACTTCTAATTAAGGACTTGGACATGAAGATGCTCATGGATGGACACTCATCAGTGATCAACAAAAGGTATTAACCTGTTATTTAACTTGCATTTTACTATATTATTTAACTTGACTGTTATTTATCACTTTTCATAAGGTTTGGTCAACTCAATTGCTGAGCTCTTGCCTCAAGTTGAGCAAAAAGCATGTGCTAGACATGTTTGTGCTAACTGGTCCAAAAAATACAAGGGTGTTGAATTGAGAAAGTGGTTTTGGAAAATTACAAAGGCCACCCACTTAGATGCATACTAAAATGTCTGTGATAGTTTGAAAGGGCTTTATACTGAGGCCTATGAAGATTTAATGAATAGAAATGTACACAAGTGGTCAAAGGTTTTTTTTTGAAGAGCATAATAAGTGTGATAATTGTGAGAACAACATGTCCGAAGGGTTTCATGGATCCCTAGTTTCATCTAGGATCTACATGCTAGAGGACATTAGAGTGATGATGATGACTAAGAAAGCTTTGGATGTCTAAGGATTGGGATGTTTTGTGCCCTAGGATAAAAAAAAAATTGGATCAGAATATGACTGAGGCTAGGAAGTGGAAGTCAGTGTACAATGGGGCAACAAAGTTTGAAGTCACATATATATACTTAACTGAAGGACATATTGTTGATAAAGATGAGAAGACATGTACATGCAGAGAATGGCAATTGATTGGCATACCATGTTGCAATACTATCACTACAACAAAAAATGTCTTTTACAACGTTTATTACACAACGTTTTTAAGAAAACGTTGTTTAAAACCAACTTTATACAATGTTTTGTAAATAAACGTTGTTGTTTATTTATAAGACGTTTTTAAAAATAAACGTTGTTATTATTATTTATTAACAACGTTTTCGTTGCAAATGTTGTGTTAATATCATGGCATTAACAACGTTTATTTAAAAAATATTGTGTAAAAATTAAATTTTAACAACGTTTTATTAAAAAACGTTGTAAAAAACAATGTTTACACGACGTTTTTTAATAAACATTGTAATACAATTGACAAAATTTTTTGATTTTTCCCTCTCCCGCCTTGTAACCATTTGCCCGGCTTAAAACCCCAAAAGTCAAAATCCCCAAATCCCCTCATCTCTTCTCTCTCTCCCGTAACCAGCAAAAATTGGGTAGACCAGAGAGTTATACGTGTGCTCTTCTTCCATTACAATTACCATCGTTTCCGATCCCTCTCTCCAGGCGTGCTTTTGTCTCTCCGCAGCTCTTCTCAGTAAAAACTACAACGCAGGCTCTTCAATTTCCTCAAGAGGATTTTCTCTCGGCCCTCACATCTTTCTCCTCCGACTCCCTGGTATGCCCCATTTCAAGCGGGTATGGTGTGATTGTCGTTACTTGTTGTCAGTATCGTTCTTCTTGTTGTCAGTATCGTTTATTATTCTTCGAGGCTTGTTCACCGGTTCTCCGACGAAGTGAAGGCGCTGAGGATTTTGAGGAACGGAGAGTCGGCGGTGGCTAATTCTTCTTGGCCGGAGAGGAGGAGCTTGGAGTATTATAGTTTGCTTGCCAACGGCGATGCGCAGAGGCAGAATATGAAGCTCGGCCAGTACCAGTATCTGTTTCCCTCGCAGAGTAGCAAGACCATCGGCCTTGGTAAGGACTTCGGATGGTCAGTTTACTCTCTCTCTCTCTCTCTCACACACACACACACACACACACATGCTGAGTACTTGTTTTAGAATCATTCCTTATGCATGAATTGGGAATTATTTGTTGTTGTTATATGTTTCTTTCTTAATTTAAAAAAAATGTGAAGTTACTTACAGAAATGTGTTACTGTAGGTGGAATCTGGGTCCAGTTGGTAAGGGAATTAGGCCACTTGTGTTACTCTTAAGGTTTTTCAGAAGATAAAATTTAAGGTCAATATGTGTGTTGGTCGGTAAGATGGAGTTTATTACTACTTTAAACAAATATTGGCGCTGAAAATAGAACTTCTTTTATAATGTTTGTTAATCTGTTGTTGGAGAGACGATTTATTCTCCTTGATAGCTCTTTAAGGAGGCTATTTATGTTGGCCATTGTTGATACCAGCCGGTACCCCTTGAATTGGTCTTTGAGTTGACATTGTAGCAAGTCTACGGTAAAGAAATTCATGCTTTTTTTAGAGATATGTTAATTGCATATGCCTAGAATCCCTTTTGGGCATTTGAAGGGAAGTCAGAAAGGACGAAATGGAGCTCTGCACCCCTGATTCCCCTGTAGTGTACATGGATGGAAAGAAATAGAAAAAAAAATTTAAGGGGGGGGGTGTATTGCCGTGATGGTCAGTATTTTATTCTTTTGCTGAATGAGTGTTTTCCGATTTCTACGGAGTACGGACTCTTATTATGTGGAGTTTCTAGAATCTTTGTCAGCAGCACATCTTATAGGTAGTAGCTTTGGAGCTCCCTGTAATCGGGTTGGGATTAGTGTTGGAGTTGGATCGCCTTTTGTCCTAACTCCTATGTATGTACCCACATGGGTTTCTTCCACTTAGCTCTTTTTGTCCTAAATCCCCTCATCACTCTCATTTCTACCCACATGGGAATTTCCCGCTAGACGGAAATAACAACAGAAATTAGCTGAATTTTTGTGCAATGACGGCTTGTTTTAGTTCCTCCACTCATTTCTACCTCTGTTTCTAGCAAGTACAAAACAGGATCATTTAAACGAAGAAGTAAAGTAGAAAAGAAGAAAGTTCTTTGTGAATAACTCTATATGGAAATTAATCAAATGAGCTTTAAGATGACATGCCTTGTTGGTGCTTGGTTTCAAGTGTGCAGCATGTAAATCTGGGATATTGTTTGATGTTCTCAACACATAAGGTTTTATTATGTGATTTCTTATTAATAACAATTTGGAAAGAAGCCTGATCTTGTATCCCATATTTGGGTTGTTCTTGAAATTTAACAGCAGCTCAGACAATCGTTTCATGGTCTTTTATACTCTACTATCTGTTGTTGGCCTGACTTGTAAGCGAAACAGGGAAGGAAAACAAATTGGGTATGCAGTTTTAATAATTTCTATTGATTGTGAGGTGATAGGTTGGAGGGAAAGGTAAATCTGATATAAAAATTTGAAATCACTTTGTGGATTACCTCTACATTTCCTTTGTAATGTTTGTCTAATCTTTTTAACTGCTTCCATTTTCAGAGCCACTTGTTGATTGGGAGGAGATAGGTTGGAGAACCAGGTAACTGTTTTGAAGGTTGTGGAACGACCTTATTGATTTTCCTTACTTTTGATTAAGAATGTTATGCGATCCCATTGCCCAAGTCTAAGGTAGTGACCCTGTCAGTCGAATCAAGTATTTGTGTCACTAGAGTAACTCAATCATGACTCTAACTAGAAGAGATATTAAATGTATATTGCATTATCACATGCTCATATCAAGCTTTGCATACATGCATACCTACCTACAGAGCTACATAGTGCTAGCATAGATTATGGTAATATAACTAAGTAGGAAGATTTTGTCAAGCTCTTAAAAAAAATACCCAATGATCAAACTAACAAGTACTTCATTTCATGTGTTTTCTTTCTAGAACCTAGTAGGGAACCCAAAACATGTGATCCTCAGGAAGAAAATGACAGATTGGAACTGTTCCTGGTTTAACCTTCACTTCTACTGCTTTACCTTTTGTCCCATCATCACCCACCAACGAAACCATATATGCTTTAGTAAAACTCCTCTATCTTCCCTACAACACGGTCTCCGAAAGTCTTAATCTTTTCATGGCCATTTTTGCAGTTGGATAGGCAGCAATATATTACTCTGAGATTCTTATTTATATATACTTTGTTTATTTTAATTTTGAAAACCGTTGTTTCCCTCTTTTCTTACTCACCTTACTAGATTTCAACTCTGAATATGTTAGCTTCCTTCTTAAAATGATAAAACAAAGAGATTATCTGACTCTTCTATTAACAGAATTTTGAGGTTACCCATGTTAAAAATTGATACAAACTGAAACCTTATTGCTGTCATACAGCTGCAAATTTGATCTTCGTAATCCATGAGTAATTTGAGTCGGCTTGTTCATTATCAAACTAAGCAAGGATGACCAAGGCCTGCTAATGCTTCGGCTTGTGAAATTTTTTTTTTAAAGGAAATTAGTGCAAGACATAATCCATTATTCAAATTTATCAAACTTCTAGTACGATGCACACCTGGGATGAGTTTCTCGAGCTTGTTTATGTTTCAAAATCCCAATTATTCAGGTTTGTTTCATGAACAAGAGTGGCCTTGTCTAATTGCATTTGCAACCTACCATGTTGACTTCAGCAACTATTGTTATCTTCATTATGAACTTGATGTGATGTATACTCAATTGTAGCCTTTTTATTTTAAGAAAATAATTGGTTTGAAGTATCCATTGAAATCTAGAGAGTTATAAATTTCTTGGTTTTTGGTAGCAAAATCCGTGACTTCTGACCTCATTGTGCGAACATAACTCATCTCAAGAAAATCCGTGAGGGTGGCTACATTACTCTTGTTTCACCACTTTTCTTTATTATGGCAAAAAATTTTGAGATGAAGTAAAAGGTCTCTTTCAATCTTCATCTTGTTACTATAGATCATACCACTCTCCACTGGCTGACTCATAGCCCGAAGGCCTAAAAGTCTGTCAAAACCATAGGAAGACAATTTCTCTTTATTTTGTCCGAGTACAGCTACCTATTGTGTCATGAAGGCTTTTATCTCCTTTTGATCTTTTATTTGTTTTTACATGTAGTTAAGTTTTTAAAATTAGCAGAGGACATGATCAATGAGTTGACTTCTCTATTTGTTTATAACATTGACATGTACCTGTATTTAAGGAGAATTGACTAAATGTTGATTGATGATTGCATGTCTCTTCAAAATACCAGTTCCAAAGAAGAAATGGTTGAAGTAGAAGGAGCAGCTCCACCAGCTTTTGATTATGAACTCTATGAAGGCGATCCTGACCATCTTAGAAATGTTGTAGCAACACCAAGTCAGCCTAGTCCATCAATAGATTCTTCATCATTGAAAATTAAGCATAGGATTGGGCATGGATCCTTCGGTGATGTATGGTTAGCTACGCATCATCAATCAGCACAAGACTATGACGAGTATCATGAAGTGGTTGTGAAGATGTTACATCCCATAAAGAAGGATCAAATGCAGAAGTTTTTGGATAAATTTGAGGAGCTTTTTCCGAAGTTTCGGAGACTCCAAAGCATATGTTGGTTGCACGGTATCTCTGTTATATCTGGGAAGGTGAATCTATTTTTGACTCTTGTTACTTATTGGTGTATTTATCAATTATCATTTGGTCTTGGCTATTTCTTAGTAAGTATATCACAAAATGAACTCAGTTCCTGGCCTCTTTGCAAATCTGCATTGCTATGCAATTTTATGATGGATCACTGGGTGATCGAATGGCCAAGCTGAAAGGAAACATCAGTTAAGGCTGAAGAAAAGGAAACATCAGTTATACAGCCTACTGAAAATGTTCAGCCAAGATATGCTGAAAATTTTCAGCCAGAATATCAGCCAAAAAGGTCGCAAAGGCTTCAACTGACTGATGAGGCAACTGAAGAAACTGAGGAAGATGTTGAGATTGCTCCTATTTTGCGCGGTAGTCAGCCTTCAGCCAGAGGTAGATCAGTTGGTCAGCCAACTGGGTCTGTAAGTCATCCTTCCCTTAAACCTGCTAATTTTGTTCCATTTATTACATCCACATCTCCTCCTCCCCCTCCAAATGATCCCTCTCCCTCTCTCCCTGAAAATGATAAGCCACTAAAGTTTTTCAAGCCTATTAGGAACCCAACCTTTCATCAAAAATATAACTTTCTCACTCGTCACCCTATGCCTATTCCACCAAACAGGGTTTTTCCTATAGACCATTTACCACTCTTTATCCAATGTCTTCTAAGTTTTCATAAGGAAGGTAAAGAAATAATGCCTATGGTAAATTCAGTCATTTATATAACTGTAGATTCCGTAGGAAAACTTGGGTCCTTTATCCCTCCAAACCATGGAAAGTATTTCAAACCAATGTCTATCTAGTGGAATCAATTCTACTTTGTCAATGATAGGTTCATTCAAGATGAGATAGTGTTTACCCTATGGGCCATTTACAACAAGGTCCATAACCTTCCCAAACCAGATGCAAATGACCCTTACATGACTGGCAGACCAGAAAGAGATGATGATGATTAATCAAAATTGGGAGCAACCTGATATAGGTGAAAATTTTCCTAAAGTTCTGAAATTAGCCGAGCAAGATTTGACAAATGGGGTTCAAAATGCAAGAAAGGGACATGCTAAACTGGTGCGGCAAAGAGATGCCCTTAAAAAACTTAGGGTTGCTGCAAATGGTCCTTCCAATCAGCTAGACACTAATGATCAGTCTCATGCTCTGATTGATGTCCCAACTGATCAACCACCTGAAGTACCATCTACTATCCCAACAAATAAACACACCCCAACTAAAACATTGACTGAGGCTCAACTAGAAATCCCGACTGACAAGCCAACTGATATCCAACCAACTGAAGTCTTATCAACTGTTGTTCCACCAATCGTTCCTCCAACCGATCCTCTCACTTCAGTCATTCCCTCAACTAAGCATTAGTCAGTCACACATACTGCTCAAGCAAGATTGTCAGCCAGCTCTGGAACTCAAAGGATCGGCATCCAGATTGAAATTATAGAAACTGATGCTATGTCACTTGATATTGTGGCTGATGAGGAGGAAGTCATTGTTGAAGATGAAGGACCTGATAAAGATGAAGAAGCTGCTGACGATGCTGCTGTTGTTGTGCCTAGGACTGTTTCTGCCAAGAGGAAGGAAGAACAAGAGATAATTCGCAAAGCAATCCTCAAACCACCAAGCTGACTTACAGACCCAGTGCTTTTGATTCTTGTTCTTGCTCAGCGCTGTTTCTCTCTCAATTTTGAAGGTAAATTAGCGTGCCCCCTCTTTGTTTAAAAAATCCTGCATGAATTTCATTTGCGTGGCATGCTTTCCCTCATATATATTGTATTTGCAATGTCAACACCATAGGCTTGGCGTTGTTGGAATTCCAAACATGAGTCCGTTATGACCCATATGGGGCTTTTGCTAATTGGAATGTTAATGACGAGGACCCTTGTTCATGGTCGGGTGTTGAGTATGTCGATGGTCAAGTGTAAATATTGTAAGTCTGCTTTTTCCTCTCACTCTAGTACAACATACACCATATAATTAAAGGCACACACACACACATGTGTGTGTGTATGCCTTGAACAAATAGTTTTACAATTTGTTCATTTTTACTTCTATGTCCTGTAAATGATTACTATCAGAACATTTGCTTTTAAAGATTTCATAATCTTTGATATGAATGGGTTTATGATTCTCTGTTATCATTGAAGAATGGGTGTGACATTATTCTATTTTAGTTTCTTTTCTGTAGGGATCTCAATGAACTCTCTCTGGAAGGTGTACTCGGATCTGAGATTGGGAACCTCACTTACTTGAGATATCCTATTAGTATTAAATTTGCTCTTGTCATTTAGATAAAATCTATTGATTTTGATTCCTGATTTGTCAGAAGTGACTCACGACTAGACATAGTAAGATGGAACCAATGATCATACTAATGGTAAATTAGCCTACACAAAAACATGGGCTAAGAATCATAATGTTCATTCATCTTAATTCCTACGATTAATTTGTAATTTGGTGATATATTATGTGTTGAGTTCAAAAGTTTTCATTCAAACGTAAGTACAAGGTAAGGATGATTACTGAGAAAATTTGTTGATTACACATCGAAAGAGACAATTTGGCAAAAAGGCTTATCTGGTGCCAACGGTAGTTTAGATGTCTCAACCAGGTCTATCATATCTAGGGTACAATTTCATAACATGATTGATGAATTCATGTTGAGACTTTTAGATGTGCATGTTGTTTTCTTTGCTACGTCCTACTCTTTTGAAAATGATATATGTGATGACGACAAGTGTTCGTATAGCAGGAAATTTTTCTAAGGAAATTAGATCAATGAGTGATTGATACCATGGATTTTTTATTATTTTTTTTGTTTTGCCTTTTTTCTCATGGGATTACCCATAGTCATAACCATGGTCTTGTGTGCTGGAAATGGGGAATTACGCAATGTAGATTTGAGGAAAGCTGCTTGGCCTCATTTTGTTTCTAGATATTTTCTTTTGGTTGTAGTTTTGTGGGATTTAACCTCATATTACTCCAAAAAATAGAGAGATATTGATTACGCATATGTACTAAACTTGATCTGCCTGAAGCATCTTTCTCTTTCTCTCTTCTTCTCTGGTTGTTGTTGTTTGGCCAAGTACAGTCTGATGCAACCAGCTTTCCAATTCCCATCTATTTGGTTACTATATGACTTGTTCTATAAATCTACTCTGCAAGGTTATTAACTCATTGCTAGTTACAAGCTATTACATGTTTATTTCAACCATCTTGTTAGAAGACCCTGTTATTTTAATTCATGAGAAGAAGATTTCAAACATGAATTCTGTGATTAATGTTTTAAAGTTGGCATTGAAGGTAATACCTTTTGGCTTATACATCTCATCTGGATTCAGCTTAATTATCGGAAGATATATTACGTTTAGTTGATCTGACTTTATTATTGTCCAGAAACAAAAGCCCCTATTGATTGTTGCTGAAGATGTGGAAAGCGATGCACTTGCAACCCTTATTATCAATAAGCTTTGACTTGGAATCAAGGTTATTTTCTTGCTTACAAGGATATGGAAGCACTTTGTTCTACTAGAACTACTATTATTAATTAACTTATATCTGAATTGCATTATATAGGTTTGTGCCGTAAAAGCTCCTGGATTTGGTGAGAACAGAAAGTCGAATCTCCAGGATCTTGCCACTCTCACGGGAGGCGAGGTAGGTTGCTATTGCTATAATACCCCCCCTAAACTAGCACCCCCACCCTCCACCCATTTTTCTTTTTGGGGTATAGCTAAGCAAAACCTCTTATGGAGTACGTCATTAACATGACATGATGGATGTTACTCCCATTTTGCAGCTAATAACTGAAGATCTTGGTATGGACCTTGACAAAGTGGAGTTTGGTATACTTGGTTCTTGTAAAAAGGTACTTTATAATCTCAAAAAAAAAAAAAAAAAAAAAAAATTGCAAAGCTCGTCCTACCTTGTAGTTGTTGATTTACCATACGTGTTATTGATTCTATTCCCTTGAATTTTGGTGCAGGACATGGGCTTTAGTTTATTTGACTAAGAAGTTGAGATGCAAGTCTGTATGAAGAGCCTTTTCTTAGAGCTATCATTAGACGTCAAAGGTTTTGTTACGAAGAGTAATTGTAGCTTTTGTTTTTCTTTTAAAATCAAATTTAGAATTATTTGGACAAGTTAAATGGAGCTGAGTGTTCTATATATGAATGACATTTATATACTCTATTTGAATGTTTACAATATGAATGACATTTATATACGCTATTATGGACACTGTCACTTTATTTGTACAAATCTTGGGGTTCAATCTGTGTTGTTTAAACAATGTTGAATGTGGCGGTGCTGGGACGGGATGGGAACAGGAATGGGATTAGGAACAGTACCGAAACCCCCAGTATTTAAAAAAAAATAATAATAACATTGACAACGTTTTTAAAACGTTGTATATAGATCTAATACAACGTTTTCCAGAAATGTTGTACTAGATGTATAACAACGTTTTTAAAAAAAGGTTGTATTAGCTCTATTACAACGTTTTAAAATAAACGTTGTTATATATCTACTACAATGTTTTTTATAAAACGTTGTAATAGATCTTTAACAAAGTTTTTTTAAAAACGTTGTATTATCTCTATTACAACGTTTTAAGAAAAACGTTGTTAAAGCTCTATTACAACGTTTTTAAAATGTTGTCTAAAGAAACTCAAAAAATGAAATTTCAGCTTGAAAGGAGATACTACAACGTTTTTTTACAACGTTTTGAAACGTTGTCTAAAAAAAGACCCTATTATAACATTGTCTTAGACAACGTTTTGCCAAACGTTGTCAAAGACCTATTACAACGTTTTTTAAACGTTGTGGAAGGCCTTTTTTGTTGTAGTGTATGTCAAGTATTTATAGAGTTGATAGGAATCCTGATGAGTTTGTTGTTGACTGGTACAAGAGAGATGTCTTCATTAAGACATACTCAAATGTATTGCAGCCTATAACTGGAGAAGCTAATTGGGCCAAGTCTTGGAAGGAAGTTTTGTTACCCCCTAAAGCCAAGAAAATTCCAGGTAGGCCTAAAAGGAACAGAGTTAAGGAGCCTAATGAGGAGCAAAAGAAAAGAAAACAAACAGCTGATACAAATGAGAAAATGTCAAGACAAGGAAGCGAGATGACATGTGGTAATTGCAATAAGATTGAGCACAATAAGAGAAGCTGTAAAAAGCCTAAACCCCCTTTAGAAAATGTAAGTCCATTTAATTTGAATGTGTGCAGGTTAGGTGTGTTACAAATGAGTTCAATTAACAATGCTTGTTTGTTATCTATTCAGGTTAAATGTGATGGTAATTCATCAACAAATTCTAAGACAAAAGCCAAATAGAAGACTACCATTAAAGATAATGCTGATGCAGGCCCAAGCATTCCAAGGATATACAAAAAAAAAAAGGAATGGGGGCAGGAAGAAAGTTGCAGCGATATAAGAAGATGACACTCAACCAAGAAAGAGAGGAAGACTTGCTAAGGCCAAGGCTCAACACCAAGTTAGTGGTCTTGGTTTGTTTGTTTCACCCACTGGAGACACATACTACAGGGTAAAATATTTAATCTTACAAATATGTTGTTTCACCCAAGCATCACCTTTATTTAAGCTTACACGTTTATTTTGTCCTTTAGGCCCCAGGTTCCTGATTAGCTGTAAATCTTGATGTCTTTCAGCCTAGACAATCTGAAGGCTCTGGTCCTCAACCCTCTCAGGTCTCACAAGCATCAACCGCAGCTCTTCCTGTCACTCCCAGTAGATGATATGTTGGAACTGATAGAAATAGATCCCCAAGTTGGAGGGGGGGGGGAGAAAGTTATTAATATTAGTGCCTTATCACCTCAGAAGTGATGTTGCTGTGTCAACGACTATAACGACTTAACTGAAGTTGTGTTGCTTTAAATGTACTAGCCCTTTTTGTGTTTGATGGCCATAAATACCTTGCCTCAAATTGTTATGCCTTAACTGTATTGGCCTTTTTGAATTTGATGGCCTCTTGCATTGCCAATGTAATGGCTTAATTGTATTTGCCTTTTTGAGTTTGATCCTCTTACATTGCACAGATGTAAAGACAATCTTTTGAATGTTATATAGTACAATCTTTTGGATGTTATACTTGGTTGGTTGAATACTTGCTTAAAAGCAAGGGACTCCATCAAAATATAAGGCAACCACATTGCAACACAAAAAAAAGCTTATACATTTTTATGTCAACTGAAGCAAAGCAATATTTGGTCCATTAAAATATATACATAGGTCAAGAACATTGCAAATACAAAATACAATGTACATTTTTATGGCAACTTAAGCAAAGCAACATTTGGTCCATTAAAATACATAGGTCAAGAACATTGCAAACACAAAATATAGTGTACATTTTTATGGCAACATAAAGTGCCTTTTCCATCATTGCTGAATGCATAGATAAACCACCCATTTACAATGCCTAAAACTATAACGAATACCAAGTACATTTTCTCCTTCCATTCATTTTATTTTTTTAATTAGCCTATCAATTTCTTTTTTCAGAGTTGAATTTCTCAGTTTTGTCTTGGACAATTGCACTTCCATCTTCGAGATTGTAACTTGCAAATCAGTTGCCTCGTCTCTAACTTCATTGATTACTTCGATTGCTCTTACAGGAAATTGATCGACTCATTCAAAATAACCATAATTTTTATGGGGATCCTAAAAAAAATGGACAATTGAACAAATTAAAAATACATTTTTAATCCAATTTTCAGGAACAAGAAAAAAAAATGGATTATACCTTGTAATTTGGGCACCCATTGAATCTCATTCTCGGGTGTTTCTAGTCATTGACGTCCATTTCGGAGCTCGCAAGTCACATTGGCAATTTTTTTCCCATCTAGATTTGGTGCTTTTTGGATTCGACCCATTTGTTAAAGATGAAGCCATTGTTGTTTAATAAAAAAAAAACAGCGCTTTGATTAGACCCAGCAGCGAGTTAGACACAGCAGCTAGAGACAGACGGTGGCTAGAAGAGAGCTTGATCAGAGAGAAGATAAAACCCAGAAGAGCCCCCACGCTTAGCTGAGAAATAGATAGATAGATAGATAGATAGATAGATAGATAGATAGATAGATAGATAGAGAGAGAGAGAGAGAGAGAGAGGGTGTAACTTATGTAAAGAAAAAAAATTTTTAATCCAAGTAAGCACATTTTGTCTACGGGGGAAACACAGTCAGCATGTAGTAAGGGTATTTTGGGCATTTCAAAAATTATTTAATGTGTTAAGTGACGGCCGTCACTTGAGGTTAAAGTGAGGTTCAGGGACCACAATAGGAAATGTGAAGTTCTATAACCAAATCAGGAAAATGTGTAAAGTTCAGGGACCAAATTATATATTAAACCTTTCTTTAATTGTGCTCAGGAAACTTTTTATTGGTTTAAATCCTAAAAAACTAAAAACTCCATCCTTCCGTTTGATATAAAGAGTGTCAAACTGATTTGTGTTGGGGATGAATATTTGATATGAATTTAATTTGTAAAAATGAGGTTAACTAAAAATTTTGAAGAAGGGAGATAAGTTTTAAAAAAACCTAAATTAAATAAAGAGAAAATTAAATATAATTTAGAAGATGGAAAAGAAAATAAAGGGAAAAATATAATCATTAGTAAAAAACTGTTGTAATTAATTCCTTTTTTATTCTTTTTATATTTTACCTTTAACCCAAATTTTCCACCTTAACATTATTGTCCATCTAGAATTTTAGTCAATATTAGGTAAGGGCATTTACGCCTTAACAATGAAAAATTAACCCCTCAACTGTCTGCCGTCAGTTGAGGAACTAACTGATCATCCAAAACTTCAGGAACCTAGGTAGGAAATATTAGCAAATTTAGGGACCAAATTATATATTAATCATATTTTTTTCAAACTAGAAAAAATAACTTTTGTGCATCGTGATTCTAAATTGATGCATCACGAAAGGCACTTTCATACATTATAATTCTAAATTGATGCATTATAATATATAATAATTTTTTTGATTTTAAAAAATATAAAATAATAAAGCGATCGAAAATTTACCAAATATATCAATCCATAATTTTCTCTAATAGTAATTCATATAAAATGACAAATAGTAGTCACCATCAATCAGTGTCTAGTGGGACAACAAAAAGCCCATAGTCCATAAACATCTGCGCTAAATGATGCACCCAATTGTGCTAAGCGTCGCACCTTTTTAATGAATTTTTATAAAATATGACGAAAATACCCTTAATTAGTATTATAGTATATAATTAAGATTGGAGTTCATATTAGAGTTCATATTAGTGGTATTGACAAATAAATATATTGGTACAATTCAGATAAAATTAATGGGGGATGTACTATTTAATGTACTATTTATTTACACAAACAAGCCTTTATTATTAATTATAATTAAGATTATAGTTCATATTAATGTTAATGACTATTTCACAGTACATTTTTTTTATTTATTTCATTTAATTAAGAATTTTTTTTAAAAAAAATAGAGCCGGCCCGGCCCTATAGGATATACCCGGCCCGGCTATATAACAAAATGCCGGTCCGACCATTTGTTATATAGCCGGCCCGGCTATATCTAATAGTGCCGGCCTGGCTCTCCCAAATGTCAATTTTTTTTTAAATAAAATTGTCTTGGCTCTATTCTTTTTTTTTTTTTGCTAAATTTTTTATGTTATATTACTTATATTCAAAATACAAATGATACCTCTTTAAAAAGAAAAAAAATGGCAAAAAAAAAAAAATACAAATAATACTACTCATTTTAATTCAATACGTGTCTAAAATAAAATTGTATTGGCCCTATTTTTTTTTCTACATTTTTTATGTTATATTATTTGTATTCAAAATACAAATGATACCTCTTTAAAAAAAATGGCAAAAAAAAAAATACAAATGATATTACACTGTTTAAAAAAATATATACAAATGACAATAACAATTACAAATTAACAATGTTTAAAAAATAAAAAATAAGACCAATTACAAATTAACAATGTTTAAAAAAAAAAAAAGCCGATCCGTCATTTTAAAAAAGAGCCGGATCGGCTCTTTTTAAAAAATGCCAACTGTGAATAGGCGGGTGACTAGGGGGAGGGCAAATTGGGGGTGAGTATGGGTGAGTAGGGCCGTAGGGGAGAGGGCAGATTGGGGGGCAGATTGTGGGCGTGGGTGGGTGGGTTGGGATTAGTTTAATTTTTGATTTTTTTTTAATTAGTTTAAGGGTAAAATAGTAATTTAAGAATAAGGGGTGCAATGTTTAGCACATTTGGGTGCAACTTTTAGCATTCTTCTTCATAAATAATGCCCTCTGTTGAGTCCCATCATTTTCTAGAGAATACTACAAGTAGTCTCTCCTACAACGGGTATTAAATATGACGAGATAGAAAACGTCAAAAACATCAAAAAGGCAGAAAACGGCACACAAAATATCTACGGACCTTGCCGCCGAAAAAGCAATAGAAAAGGTTGGAGGAATTATTCATGTGAGTGACAGTGTCACACATCACATGAATAGGAATATGTGACACTTCATTTGAATTTAGATGTGTAGACTCACCCAAATAAAATGATTATGTAAGTCTTACAAGTTAAAATAACGTTGTTATAGTGAAGATACAAGATTGTTATAGTGAATAAGTCTCACTTCTCCATCTGTTGATTTAAGGGTCAAATCTCATTTGTGGCTTTTTGAAAATTTAAGGTAAATTTAGGATAGACTTAAGATATCAAAAAAATAAAAAATACAAGGTTGTTAGTGGCTAAAAATATTTTTAAAAAATCATTTTTCTAACGATAATGTAGCTATGATATCATTTCTCTTGCTCTTGGCAACTTAATTGGTAATTATGAGCTCCTTATTGCCTTCGTTGTCTGTAGTAATATCATTTTAAGAGATAAATTATAATGTTAGACCTTACAAGAGATAAAATCTCATTATCTCGCAGTGATATCATTAAAGATTTAAGAGAATGTTGTCACTAAAAAAATTTTAGTGTGATATTGATCACAATAATCTAAGTTCGTCTTTTTAATTTTTAATGCCCTTGGCAAAATGCCAAGGAGGTTTATAGATAAGGAGGAAGCCTTAGATACATGAATGGGGGTGGGTTTGGGGAGAGATAAACAAGAATATCAAAAGACTTATGATACAATGACCATTTTGTTTTTCAAGAAGGAAAATGATACATTCATAGAATGTATCTACCTACATCATGTATTAAAGTAATGTACGTTGATCAAAATGTACGATACCTAAATTATGATGTAAATGAAATATGTGGATAAATTTTGTATATGTAGCATTACTTTTACTAGAATTTTTAAGAAAAAAACCTTTCTAAAATTTCAACACTCCCGCTTAAAGAGATTTTCGAGGACTATCCCGAGTTAACCGGGATGAATCTCGAACGACCTTTAGAAAGTATCTTGCTAAAGATATCAGCAATATTTTCACTGCTTTGAACTTGCATTGCATTTATGGTACCTTCAAGCACTTTCTAGCGAATGAAATGATGCTCAATCTCAATATGCTTGATCCTCGCGTGATACAACGGACGGCTTCTAAGCAAACTTAGTTGCATTCGCATTACTAAAAATACAATCTAAAGTACTTTCTCCGTTTCACCCAAAAAGTTTACGTTTGAAAAGTCTAATTATTAAGTGATATGTTAGTGTGATTGGATTTGGTCATAATTACAATATAGTGGGGAGTAAAGGTGAAAAATTATGAAAATTGTAAACATAATTTTTTGGAAGTGAACTATTTAAGTAAAATATCCCAAAATAGTATAGTGGACTATTTGCCTGAAAGGCTGAAACAAAGGGAGTATATTCTTAGCCCAAAGTAGAGGGTCAACAATGTACTCTATTTTTCTTCCAAACAACAGAGATCACTTGAACACCAAAATCCCTCGATAAGCACATCTACCAATAATGCTAGAACATGTTCGTCGAGCTAGTAGATTTGGAACAGGACCAAGGATCGAGTTCTAGCAACCGCAGTGTGGGGGTTTCATCCTCTTGTGAGGATGGCTCCTTGTAGGTACTAGGCATGGGTCCTCCTAGCTACTTAATCGCTGAGTCACCGTGATTTTCCCTCTCACATTCTCATGGGGCTGGGGTGTGGGGGCTCTCGGGGGGAGAGTTTCCCCTTTTGGAACAGAACATGTTCGTCGAACATGCTTAAATTAAAAGGAAATTATTGGAATCCAAAGTTTTGTTCAAACCTTTTTTTTAGGGTTAATTGCACTATTAGTCCCTTGACTATTAATTATTTTACAATTAGTTTCTTAAGATAGTTTTTTTAAATTTCAGTCCCTAGAGTATTAAAAAGTCACGTGGCTAGTCCTTTTGATGGATGCCGTTAGTAAAATTTTGTTAAGTCAATCATATGTATTGCACATGTCATTTTTTAAAGGGTATTATAGAAAATTCATAGTGGAATTTAATTATGACAAATTTTTTATCTTTTTTTTTATTTGAATAAACAAATTTTCAACAAACCCAGTTCATCAATTAACAAACTCAAGACTTCATCAATTCAAGACAAATCTACTTCACTCTCCTCGAATCCAGCCAAGGTCCGAGATGAATAAACAAACCCAGTTCATCAACTTGCTTAGCAGCAAATTATCCCCTTTAGTATGGAGTTTCCTGGAATTGCTCTATGGATAGTGAATTATTCATCAATTGACAAACCAGTTCATCAATTAACCCCCCTTTATCATTTTTTTTTATTTGAATAAACAAACCCAGTTCATCAATTAACCCACGAATCCTTTTCATTTCTGTGATTCCTTCTCTCTTTATGTTCCGGTTGCTCACTCTCCCAGATCTAGCCAAGACTTCATCGATTCAAGATAAATCTACTTCACCTCCGGCCGAGATGGACACCTTTTTCTCTAGCCAAGGTCCGACGTCACCGAGATTTCAAACCGATCTCTGACCTCTCTCCATTACCGGATCTCATTTGAAGATTCTTGGATCCACTCATTTCTGCAAACAAATCCCACCACATGATGTCTAGGGAGCATTGCATGCTGAGGTGAATCAACCGTTTGTTGATGTCGCTAGATCTTGGCCGTCGTTAATTGGAGCTTGAGGATGGTGATACGCGCAAGTCATCGTCGGACGGCGGACTCACTCCTCACTCTACTACTTTCCATTTAACAGATTTCAGTGTGTGTATGTGTTTGTGTGTGAGAGAGAAAGAGTATGGAAGTGGGTCAGCTCACACTTTTATATAGTATTTAGAGAGAGAGAGAGAGAGAGAGAGAGAGAGAGAGAGAGAGAGAAAGAGAGAGAGTGTGACATCTTAGAATCACTTGCTGTTCATGAACTAGTGCGACGACAGTGGCGACAATTTTTATGGGTAGTCTATGCTAATTGGTCTTTTCCCAGGACATATTCCTCACTTTCATTTTCGATTTCTGCTGAGTTATCTTCGTGAAGGCGAGATACAATCAAACCCAAAACTGATTAGAATTAAACATGTGTTAATGTGTTTGTGTGTGAGAGAGAAAGAGTGGGGAGGTAGGGTCGGCTCACACTTTTATATAGTATTTAGAGAGAAAGATAGAGAGAGTGACGTCTTGGAAGCACTTGTTGTTCATAAACTAGTGCGACGACAGTGGCGGCAATTTTTGTGGGTAGTCTATGCTAATTGGGTCTTTTCCCAGGCCATATTCTTCACTTTCATTTCTGATATCTGCTGAGTTATCTTCGTGAAGACGAGATACAATCAAACCCAAAACTGATTAGAATTAAACACACAAATATCAAAATAGCAATTCTTTTTCCCTCACTGTGCAAGTAAATTGAGTTTGGATCTAGAGAGATTTTGATCTATTGGTAACAGGTCGTTGTAATTGAAAGTAAAGAGAAAGAAGAGCGCGAACATAGTTTGAAGGAGAAAGAAGAATTAGACAACGAGAAATAGATCTGGGTATGAAAATCATGGTAGTTAGTATAGATCTTGAAAAGAAAGAGAGAGGTAAAAGATGAAGTTAGTAAAGAGGGGTACGTTAAATTCCATTTTAGCCCTTACTCAAATACACGTGAGAGGCACATGGGTCACTTAACGGAATTTTACTAACAACATCCATCAAAAGGACTAGCTGCGTGATTTTTTGATACTATAGGGACTGAAATTTGAAAAAAAAAATCGTAAGGGACTAATCGTGGAAAAGTTAATAGTCAATGGACTAATAGTGTAATTAATCTTCTTTTTTTTATAAAGGTTGGAGGGGACATATACACCTTAATTACCCCAACCCTTATTATTCTTATTTAATACCTTGAAAGGCTACAATTAAGACTATATGATGTCTTTAGTGTGGCTAGAACAAATTGTTTGAAGACTCGACCTCTCCATTAAGAATAGTGAATTGATGTTCTAGGATGACTATGGTGTATGGCTTGAACACTCAACATCTCTATTAAGAGAAGTGAGCAGTACTAAATGGGTTTTTGATGAGGCTTAAACAACAACGGTGTCTCTAATAATGCTTAAACAGTACCCGACCTTTTTTAAGTACCAAGGTGTCGTAAGATGAAAAGTTTTGTCCAAACTTTTCATCTAATTTATGTAATAAAATTGTGATTGGTTAAGTTGTGGTTTTTCAAATTAAGTGATGTGACATTTAACTTATCACATGACTAGTCAAATAAACATGGAAAAAGAGGAAAAAATTGTACCAAAGGTTTTTCTCCTTACCAATACTAGCGACTTGCTTTTTAGGATTTAAACTGTCTTTCTCTATGATCCACAAGCTTTCTTTTTACCTCTCTCATACTTTTTCTGTTTAATTTTTACTCTATTTATCTTAAAATAAGTGTTATTTTAGTTTAAAAAAATTTGTTTCAACCCCTTATTATCGTTTTAGATTTGTAATGCATGTTATGCCTAAGTTATCATTTTTCTTCTCCCAAGTCTCAATAATTAATCATCTTTTTATTAAATATTTTATCTTCTTTCAATAATTAATTTATCTTTCTAACTATTTCTAATACAAAAATTAAAAATATTTAATAACGGTATATAGTACACAACTCTAAAACTATATTTAATTTGAAACAAAAAGCTGAGTATAAATATTTAAAATATCAAAATCAAGTTATCAAAGAGACCCTAATAAAATGTACAGAGGCTTGGTCCATAAGTAACTATACGAAATGGAAGTGCAATGGACCTCAGGTCCACTAAATAAAAAGTGCATCAAAACAAATGACAATTGGCAAATTAACTGTCAAATGCCAAAAGAAGGGTGCTTTTCACAAGGAAAACATAACACATGGCTTGATGAAGTCGACTGATTTTTGAGGAAGATATTTTCGCATGCAGATATTTCCACATCCCTCCTCACTTTAGTTTCTTCAATTCTCAGGAGTCCATTTTAACAAACCTTCCCTGTGCCATACCATAAACAAATTAACACCTCCCCATTTTAATATAGATAGATACCAGTAAAACTATACATATACATATATATATATATATATATATAGAGAGAGAGAGAGAGAGAGAGAGATGAGTACCTTGAGTCTAGGTCTTTTATCTGCATTGAGCTTTCGGACTTGATATCTAATTTTCTTGGAAAACAATCTATTTTGACGCTTCTCTTTGTACCTAAGTACACTTGCCTCCCTTCTTGTTCTATCTTCTTCCATCACTGGTACCTCCCCCTTCTATATATATATAAAACTATTAGTTAGCACCCGTACGATGCACGGTTTTAATAAAAAATTTATAAAAATTATTTATAATAAGAAGATTTTATAATTATTGTTTTGATTTTAACCGTATCATAAATTTATAAAATATTTTTTTAATAATTTTTTTATAATTACTATTTTAGTTAGTACTAGTTAAGGTCTTTGTATGATATAGACTTCTACAGGATATTAGTAATTTAAAATAAAATAAAAAAGGTAATTTAAATAGAAGAAGAGTTTAAATAAATAAAATAAAAAGTGAAGGAGGTTGTCATGTGGACATCATCAAGAAGATGTTATTGTCAAGGTAGAAGAGAAAGATAGTGTGAAGATCAATTAAAATATAGAGAATTGATGAGAGAATATATGAGAGGGTTTTGAGAAATTAGAGAGAGATTAGATTAGGCGAGAAAACTTTTAACACAAAGCTGTCATGTGGCAGCTTTAGCTTTTGTTTTAGTAGTAATATATAGATTACTAATATTAACACTCAAAATATATATATATATATATATATATATATATATATATATATATTACTCCATTAAAGATGTAGCCAGGCGTAACTAATCTTTACTTAATGATTGACTAAGACATCTTTCATAGGTTAATGATTGAGTAAATATTAAACCTAAAAAAATGAGTGAAGGAAGGAAAGATAATTCATAGGTTAATGAGTACTAACATATCTATTGTTGGCGTCGGGAGAAAGAAAGCCATCCTCGGCCAATAAAGGCCCGTGGTCGGACCACGCATCCATAACATCTTGATAATTCAAGCTCAGATTCAAACACATTCTCTTCGCGTCATCGTCGTCCAAAAACCCATAATTCTGATCACTCTTCACCAGGCTAAAATGAGGGCTCGAATTTTCAACCTTGTGGAAATCACCTAATTCGGTTTCTTCCTCTTCATTGAACGAAAATTCTTCCCATTCCATGAAATCCCAATTGAGCTCTTCATCATGCACGTTATAAGTACCCGCTGCTAGCTCTTCATCTTTCATACCAATAATATTGCCCTCAAACTCATCCATAATATATGCATTGTCACCATTGGTTTCAAAGAATTCAGCAACAATGGAGTCTGGCACTAGTTGCTCTTCCTTCTTTGGGCTTCTCAACAAAGAATTTCGACCCATTTCTTTCACTCTGTCTCTCTCCCTAGCTAGCTCGATCCCTATCTTTCTATCTTTGGAAAGTTGTTCTTTATTCGAGTGTGCATGACGGCATGTATAAATATCTATAGCTATGGCCTATGGATATCTAGCTTTATGTTTTTTTTTTCTTTTCCTCTTGCTTGGGTTGCCTTTTTGTGTAAGGTGGCATCTTATCCTTCTGCTATTGGTCAGGATCATATGTATGACCTGTCTTTTGATAAACTGGAAATCTAGGTGGGAATAAGGTCAAATACCTTTTCTTTTCTGCAAACAGTAATGGATTTTGTCCAATTGTGTGCAAGAAAAAGATACGGAGAATATTAAAAAAAAGTGTTGAAAACATTAGTTTTAATTTTTAAAAATGCTAGGTTTACAATTATTTTTACAATTTTGTTAACAACTTTGCTTTCAAGACAAAGTGCATGTGAGGTGCATATGCATTTTAAGATAGAGTTGTTACCATGGTAATAGAACTAATTATAAACCTAACAATATTGTTTAATTTTATACCAAAAAAGAAATACAGTATATAAAAGAAACAAAAAAATACAATAGTTTTAATTATGCATTAATTCAAAATTATAATGCTTGAATAAAATTTAGGGTTTATTGGTTCTTAGGCAGTTGAAGGTTTAATATTTGGAATTAGATATGTGAAAAAATAAAATTGGCATTTAGTCAAATAATAACTTACAGGTCCAAACTCTCACTAAATCTTAATATTAAAGTCCCTCAATACCCTTAATATGAAACTGATTTCATCTTTCAAATTAAAAAAGAGAAAAAAAGAAGAAAAAGAAAGCATGAACAGATCAACCAGGAGAAAGAGAGAAGAAACAGTCTGAAATTAGCAAAGAGTTACCAAATAAGGCCCAGTACTCAAACCTTTAACTAAAATTGGAAAAAAGAAGGGAAAATTATAAACCGGTACACTTTGGTGGATTTTCAACCGCTCTAATCCACGATAATAATATTAAACCGCAAAAGTCCACTTTTGATGCATCGCGATGCATAGAAATGTTAAACGGGCTGACCCTAGCGGTTTCGAGCTAGCCCTAGCGGGCTATGAACCAATGGGCCACGGGCTTCGGGTTTAACGGGCCACAACTAAAAAAATAAAAAACGTGATAGATGTTAATTTTATCTTTGTAAATATTTAGAAAAGTGGAAAGTGATTGTTATTTACAACCCTAATTTAGATAGGTTATTATGTTTTTCATAAGAAATATAAATTCGATATTTTTTACATCATTGTATTTAAATTTCAACATATTTTACCTCAAAATAAATATTGAAATAGCTCTACTTAATAGTCCCCTCCAAGAGTTTTGTTTATATTTCAGTATTTATTCACAAGAATAAAAAAATACATGTAGTGCAAATGATAAGTGTGTTTGACTTTAGATTAGAAGGTTGTGAGTTTGATTTTTATAGTAGTTGTTTTATGTATGTCCCAACTTTTTATGGCCTAATTAATATTATCCGGGCTGGCGGGCCAACCCTAACGAGTTGCAGGTTAAACGGTCCAGCCAGAAAAAAGCCCTGATTTTAAACAGGCTAAAAAATTTGAGCCCTAATTCTGTTTTTTCAGTTTAAACGGACCAACCCTACGGGCACTGCCCTTTTAACATCTCTAGCGATGCATCATTGATAATTAAGGCGCGATGCTGTCAAAGTTTAGTGCAGTTTACCATGCCCTTTTAACATCTCTAGCGATGCATCATTGATAATTAAGGCGCGATGCTGTCAAAGTTTAGTGCAGTTTACCATTTACTTAGTCAGTCTGTTTCCTAGTTTTTGTTGACTTAGTCGTTCTTCCCTTCTCTCTTTCTGTTAGAATGTTTAGGGATAAATAAGTTTGATACGTAGGAATGTGTTAGCTAGGGAGTCTGTTACTGATATTTAGCTTATAGTTCTTTGTTTTTTCAGCTATAAATAGATGTGTTATGAATAAAATACACAAAAACACATTTCATTCCATTGTTGTTTTCTCAGCATATATATTACTTTTAGTGACATGGTATCAGAGCTTAGGTTCTGAATTTTTTCTTGTCTACCAAGTGATGTTCACTTGTTGGAGAAAATTATTAGTTAGTACTAAAAGTTCTTTGCTGTTGAGATGGATCAAAATGGGAATGGGTTTGGTGGTATAGAGAAACTTGTAGGTACAAATAACAAGTGTTGGCAATTGTGCATGGAGTCTTAGGTTAAGATTTGTGGGATATTACATCAGGACATGATGTGATTCTTGCGGACAGACACTCCAGAAAATGTTAAGTCACGTTGAAAGTGGAGAATCAAATGTGGGAAAGCCGTGTTTGCACTTCGTTCGTCAATCAATAAGGAATTTATTGATCATGTTCGGGATATTAAAATGCCAAATGAAGTTTGGGATACTCTTGAAGCTCTGTTCACAAAGAAGAACACTTTAAGGTTGCAATTCCTAAAGAATGAGCTTGCTGGTTGTACTCAAGGTGATATGTCAATTACACAATATTTTCTTATAGTGAAAAATTTGTGTGTTGAAATTTCAGAACTTGATGAACCAATTAAGGAGCCTTGCTTGAAAAGATATATCATTCGAGGGGTAAAGGAAGGAATACATGCCTTTCCTCACATCAACGCAAGGATGGGCGAACCAACCAAGCATTGGAGAGTTGGAGAATTTGTTGTCTAACCAAGAATCATTAGCTAAACAAATGGCGCGAGTGCACGTGGCTGCAACATCTAGAACTGATGATGTTCTTTTCTAGAAAGGAAAAGGAAAAAGTAAGAATTTGTCGAAGGGGTCATCTAGCAAAGAGTACGAGAATGTATAAAATTCAGAAAAGTCACCAAAAGAATGGTACAAGAAAAAGAAGTGTTACAGATGTGGGCAGATTGGGCACATCAAGAAATTCTGTCATGTTAATATTGAAGGTGGAAACTTAAGCACGGAGAAGGATGGGGAACAGGATCAACCGG
Source organism: Platycodon grandiflorus (assembly GCA_016624345.1). NCBI lineage: Eukaryota > Viridiplantae > Streptophyta > Magnoliopsida > Asterales > Campanulaceae > Platycodon > Platycodon grandiflorus. The sequence goes on from CM028366.1 coordinate 15,394,557, forward strand.
TGAATTGAGAGATGTGTTTTTCCAATGAGGTAATTGACCATATCACTACAAGAAAACAGGGCAACTGAAACGGAATTTTTGGTTGCAAAATCGTAAAAATCCGTTACAAGTCGATGATTGAAACCGAAAATGGCCGTTGCAATTTCCGTCAAAATATCCTTGTATCAATTTTTTGCAAACAGATTTGCAATCGATCGCAAATATTGCAACGGAAAAAGAAAGTTGCAAGTTTCAAAAAAAGGGTTGCAAATATGCTTCCATAGAATTTTTAATATCCGTTGCAAATAGCAACTGATTTGTTTCCGTTTCAAATTGCAACTGATTTTTCCGTATATATTTTCTGTCACAATGTAGCAACTGATATTTCTGTTTCTGTTTTGTAACTAAATTTTGAAAAAATTATTTAATATTGCAACGGAATTATCTGTTGCAAGATATTATTTACTAAAAAAAAATTACTAATATTAAATCAATAAATATTTCTATATTGTACCTGATTGAATATTTCAAACAAAATTTAACATCTAAAGCTAACAAGTTTCAAAAGTTATATTCAAAAGACATAGCCAAACTGATAAACTATATGGAAGGTGGTGGAGGGTGTTGGGAGCCTCTAAGTGATTGAATCGTCTCCTACAATTGCAATTGAAACTCAACTTTCATTTGTTCCATTTTTGAAGCATATTCGGATTGTATTTCTGTCTTGAGTTGCTCCACCTTTTCGCACACCTTCTCTTCAAATTGTGGAGTCTGTGTGAAATCTTCATTCACACGTACAAATGAAGAGGAATTAACCTCTGCTGCTACTGATCAAGATATCTGATGCAGGGACCAATGAACCAAACCCATACAAACGATTTTTCACAACACCACCAGATGCATCCACCCAAGCTGTGGTATCGAAACATGTACCTTTCTTTCGAGTAGTATAATCCTCCTAAAATATAGAAAAGAACAGTATAAATAACTTTTCAACTTTGATTTTAAATAATTAAAAGTGCTTTGATATAAAAGATACCTATTTCAATAGCGACTCAATATAGTTAGCTTGCATACACACATTACAAGACTACGGTATTGTAAACTTGAAAATTAAATGCTGAAAGTAAACACATATAAAAGATCAATTATCCAACAATCAAACAATCATTGATGAATGAATGTAAAAGAGCATCGAATCCTCTAAGATAGTGAAAACGAAGTAACATACTGTACTGCTTTAAGATATAGACAATTAGCAAATAAGGCCAAAATAAAAATATCAACTCTAGGTAGGTTACATTACAGGGTGTAGTAGAGTAGGAGTCAATGCTTAAAAAAAAAAACTATATTCTGTTTTCTACATTTAAAATCCTTTTCAGAAGATAAGATGTTATATCTTATCATTATATACAATTTTAATAAACAAGTAGCATTCCAAACAAGTGAGCAGTGACTCAGGGGTAACACACAACTAGTAAGAGTTAACAATTAGGATGACAATGGCAAAAAAATAAGAAGAAAATTTGCAAGCAGTATGGGACCAAAACTAGTTGACCTGTGAATTTAGGTTGCAAAAGCTAACAACACATACAAAAATTTCAAAATCGGATAAGATAATCGATCAAGGTGATGTCTGATAACAATGGGATTAGAATGTCTGCTTTATCTTCCACAGATGGTAATGGTGGATCAACTCCGCTCACCAGATCAAATGCACGTGGGGCATCAGATGAATGGAATGGAATTTCGAAGAGGAGTCCTTCAACTGGTTCACATTTTTCAGCATGTAATTCATCTAGTGACGTGGTTGAAGATTCATCACTGATTCTCTTATGCAATTAATGAAGGGAGTGAATCATAGCAAGCAACAAAGATTCTTAATTTCTCCCCTTACATAAGTCCACTAAAAGATTCTAAGAGAATCATAGCAAGCAGCAAAGATTCACATTGTAATATAGAAGAGAAAACACGATCGAAAATTACCAAACCAATAAACTGATAACTCAGGATTAAAAGAACCATAAAAGAAGTTCAGGATTAAAAGAACAAATTACTGAGGTAATCTATCAACAGTAAGAATTAGCATTCTTATAGAGACTAGAGCTCTTAGTGAAGAAAACGGACAAACAACTGTATTGATTTGTATACCTTGTACATTAGAAGTGTATCTAACCATTGGCTAGTTACAAAACAGGAAAAAATGTGCTTGATACGAATTGCTCATATAGTTTCGAAAAGATTGATATTCTAAAGCACAATAGTATGTGTACTGCCAGGCCTCAATGTATTTATGATTGCTTACTCAAAAAGAACTATATAACTTCAAACTTGCAATTCTGACACCAAAGAGCAGGCAAGAATTTCATCAGGGATTGTATTATTCTTGGATAGCAAGCCAAATTGCGGCAGGGGAGAGAGAACAAGAATCTTATATCATTTCTCTTGTCTAGTCATGAACTGCCATTAAGAAAAAAGGAATTTCACCATCTCTATGCAACTCAATAAAACCAACTCATGAATAGTAAAGAGCACAGCAACACTGGCAGCTAAATAAACTCTTTGCTTCACATATAGCCAAAACACATCAAAACACCAGAACTTTTAATAGCCTATAGAAGAGCTCATCATTTAGCTCCCTCAAAAAACTCCAACAAACAGAACTTAACACCAGCAGTAAGAGATAGTCAATTGCAATGCCAATTAATATAATTGAAAAGAATTGAACTAATCAAATTTTTTAGTAAAAATTGCAAAAAACAAGATGCAAATGAAGAAGATAAAGGATGCATCTAAATCATCATCACTAATCAAAACCAGTGCTTCCACTAATCAAACTAATATCATGGATACCACTAAAAACATAACTCTTGTAGGGCCCAGAAGAATCAACAATAAAGTTGGAAAACCTCTCAAGTCACAACCTTGGAGGACATAGCCAATTAATGAATTTCTGGACAAATGAGACACCTAAATCATACTTAGAATTCTAAGGGATTGCTTCAGCTGATCACGCTCAAACCATTGATACTATAAATACTGACACTTCAGCCTGTTAACAACAAAACCTACAATAGTATTAAGAACTTTACTGAGGTCACACAACCTTTATGGACACAGCCAACGAATTTCCAAAGGATGTGTTTGCCTAAAATATCATCACAAATCCATGCATTGCTTCATCTGATGAATTTAAGACCATGGATTTTATTAAGAGCTAACACTTTAGACTCTACCTGCTAAATCAACAACAATCTAAATAGTTTTCGTAGGTTACAAAATCATTACGGATATAACAAATGAATTTCAAACCTAAATCTTCACAAAAAATCTAAATGATTGCCTCAGCCATAGATACTATTAAAGACAATTACATTTACTAACTTCAATGATCACACAACCTAATTCCCAGATGTGTAAACACTCAAATAGTCACCCAACTGTCTATTTGCCCCAAAATCCAAAAAATAACAAAAACGAATTTGGACTTCTATCCAGCAAAATTCTACAGCCTCCCGAAAACCCTTCATGTTAATAGGCACGTCCAAGAAAATTCCAATGACAAGACTATATATTATATAATTTTGTCACTTCTCCTAAATGATAACCTGGAAGCAAACTGATCACTAGGTTTCCCATACTTATGGAAAGCATTGCCTCAAGTTTCGAGTAAAAACTGCCATATTATGTAAAAGCCAAGATTTCCTTCACGCTTACGAATGCTTATCAAGAATACAATGCTAGATTAAATCCATCTTCTCTATAAAGTAACTAGGGAAGGACCCATGAAAGCTAGAATGAGGAGCTTAACTTAGTGTCATCTACTACAATCAAAAGAAAATCTATAATTGATTTCAAAATTTTCAGATGCTTTGGAAAATATTCCATATTACTTGGGATAAAACAAATTCTCAAGCAGGGGAGAGGAATATTGAGAAAGGCCAAGATTTAGGGCCAACAAGAAAAATTGCAGGTATAACTTCTTGAGCTTAAATAAAGGGTGAATTTAATATGAGATCGACTAAAAGAAGAAAGATTTCGCCTAATTCTTTCTCCAATTCTCTTCGTTAGGGCAGTTTACCAATTATAGGTATATATATATATATATATATATATATAGAGAGAGAGAGAGAGAGAGAGAGAGAGAGAGAGAGAGAGAGAGAGAGAGAGAGAGAATACCTTGTTCGTCGGAGAGAGAAGGAGAAGAACTTTGAACTCAGGCTGCAAGCAATCAGAAGGAAGGAGACGCCGCTGGAGAGGAGATCGAGAGATAGAGAGCGAGACCGAAAGGAGAAATTAGGGCAAATATGAATTTGGGGATTTTTACTGTAGGTTTTTCATCCGTGTTGAAATTAAGTATATACAAACGACGTCGTTCTCGCCTAGGTTTTTCATTTTTAAAAAATAAAAAATTAATTATTAAAACCTGCAACTGAATTAGAAATGGAAAATTGAAACGAAAGCTTTTCCGTTTCAAAAAACAGTTGCAAGTCTAGGCGCCATTCTACCCGCCACACCTCCCTCGAAAAATAAGGCAACTAAACTGTTTTTCTGTGGCAAAGTCAGTTACAAATTAATTATGCTTTAAATCTATTGCAATTTTCATTGCATATTTTGCCAGCTGAAACTGATTTCAATTATGTTGCAATTTTCTATTTTAGTTGCCCTGTTTTCTTGTAGTGATAGTAATGATTCTTCTTCCCTACAACTCGGAGAGAATTTTCATGATGTCAATGCCTCCATCGACTACAAGACAGTTAGATATTTGATTCTGGCTGCACCCACCACCTTACAGGGAATGAATCACTACTCTCTAATGCTGAGGATTATCGAGGTTAATGTGTCATTGTTACAGCAGACAACTTAGTTCATCCAGTGACAAAAGAAGGGAGTGTAAATGTCAAGGTAACTGATGATAACATTGTTTTAAATAGTGTTTATCATGTTCCTGGAGTATGCAAAAATCTAGTGTCAGTTTCTCAAATTATGGATTCTGGAAAGTGTGTTTTTTTGGCCTAATTATGTTAAGGTGTTTAGGGATGTAAAGGAAATTGTTGGTGATGTTGTTTATACTGGAACAAAAAAGTCTAAACTATTTGTATTGTCCGCATCTGAAGCATATGTGGGAAAAACAAGTCAAAACAATAGTGCAGCTCTTTGGCATTCCAGGTTGGGACACGTCGGCTACAAACAACTGAAAGAAATTTCCTCCAAATAGCTGGTTCATGGACTTCGCCTACTTTGAGTAACATACTATCACAGTTAGTTTGCCAAGGTTGTCATTTCGGCCAATGCAAGCGGCTTCTATTCAAGAAGTCAAGGAATCGGAGATCAAAGTCACTAGAGATGTTCCATGACGCTTTAGGGTTAATTGAAACTCGCATCAAATCCAGTGTTTCACGCTCGAACGAAGCATATCGAAGTCCAACATCATTTTATTCGGGAGAAAGTCTTAGAGCAAGAAATCAATTTGATGACTGTTCGAACAAGCGATCAAGTGGCGAATGTATTTACTAAAGCAATTCTGAAGCCAAAACTGAAGTTGTTCCGTGATGCTCTGGGGTTAATTGATCATAAGCATGCACTAAGGGGGAGTGTCAAAGTTTAGTGCAGTTTACCATTTACTTAGTCAGTTCGTTTCCTAGTTTTTGGTTGACTTAGTCGTTCTTCCCTTCTCTCTTTCTGTTAGAATGTTTAGGGATAAATAAGTCTGATATGTAGGAGTGTGTTAGCTAAGGAGTCTGTTACTGATATTTGTTAGCTTATAGTTCTTTGTTTTTTTCTGCTATAAATAGATGTGTTAGCAAAGCTGAATAAAATAAACAAAAATATCTTTCCTTCTGTTAAAATATGTCTCAAATTCATATAGATTTTAGAATTATATACAAACTAAGATTGTATTAATTAATCCTAGAGCTAATTGGAGAAGGTTAAACAAGTTGGTACTTGTTATAAAAGGATTCCTTTATTGACATGGATTAAGAGTCATAATCCTAATTTGTTTAGCTAGGTTTTTCTTAATGCCTATATAAAGAGGTGATGATACGTCAATTAGAAATAAGACCAAAAGTGAGAGAGCAAATTGTGGAGAGATGGACGATGGACACAGTTATGGTCGAGGGTCTCGAGGTCTTGGTGTTGTTAGACAAAATAGTGCGTGGCTATTTTGGGCTGTGAGAGGTGTGGTCCTCTGTTGGATCGTGTCAATCCTTGTAACCCTTGTCCTAGGTAGGGAGAGTACATTGAAAACTCTCTATTGTAACTCCTCATCATTTATAGTGAATTTGTTGCTTGCCTTGGAGTGGATTAAACCACGTAAATCCCATGTTTCCTTTTGTTTGATTCCGTCATATTTTTTATTTTCTTGTCATTATTTCCAGTGTTCTAAAAATTTCTAGGCGGACGCTAGGCGCCAGAGCAAGGCCTAGCTAGTCGGGGATTAGTCGAGTCCTAAGCGGGGCCCAAAAATCGAGGCATAATTACACCATAGATCCATACCAAACCTGCTATAACAATATGAAATAACTAAATATGACCAAATAAACTAAAACTAATGATCACATTACAAGATTAAAAGTTAAAAGTTAAAAATAAAAATCAAATTTAGTATCATTTCAAAGTAGAGGGGAGAAAGAAAATACTTTAATAATTTAAGGAGAGAGGGAAAACACTTTAAAAACTTGAGGGGAACACTTTATAAATTTTGAAAAGTAAAAACCCTAGGCTTAAAGCCTAAAACTTTAAAACACCTCCAGCAGCCTCTCTCTTACTAATGTGCAAGAAGGCTGCGCACCTTGCCCTTCGGGATTGGAAATGATGATAGCTCATGACGACAGTCCCTAGCTCGCGACGGTAGCAGCCCTAGCTCACGAGGGCAGCAACCCTTGCCCTCTCTGTTGCTCAAGCCATTTATTTCAGTTTATTCACAGAGACAAAAAGCGATGCTTCACTTTGTACATCGCGATGCTCCACTTTGTGCATCACAATGAGCAACAAAGGCATCGCGATAAGCAACCAAGGCATCGCGATGAGCAACAAAGGTCGATCCCCATTGCGTTGCCTAGCATACTACGATTGGCAAATTAAATCAGTACAAGAACATCAACCTCTGTTTTCGGACAGCACACTGTCAAACTCGATTTGGAGCTCAAAAATAGTATTTTTTTGGTAGAAAAATTGTGCACAAATGTAGAACTAAGTTAGGATAATAATATGAGATTGATTTTAAACAAATTCGAAGCTTAAAACAATGATTAAAGTGGCCAAAACAGCCCAAGAACAAAGAAAAACGAGATGAACTCAAAAAATTCAAATTTGATCAAATTCGTGTTTTATACATGGAAATTGATACCCAAACATGTGAAAAGACTATATTAACAATATAAAATCATTTATACATCAATTCGAATCTCAAATCTGAAGCAACGATGTTGTTGAGGGTATTTTAGGAAGAAAATTCTCAAAGTGCCTTTTAACGGTTAAAAAAAAAGGGTGGACTGGAGAGAAAAAAAGTTTTGGAAAGTGGACCGGCCAGCAATTTCTCCATATTTGTTTCAAAGCGAAAAAAGACACTTTTATTAAAAAATGTTATCTATACCCTTAAAAAGCACGGAACATGCAATTTATGCATCGCAATTCCAAATTTGATGCATCGCGATGTACAAAATTGTACTAAGAAGTACTATTTTATTGCATCGCGATACACAACTTTTATTTTTGATTTATTCCGATTTTCTTAAGAGTTCAAAATATGCATCACGCCCATAATTTTGGGATTCACGCCCATTCCAAAATTGATGGATCACAAAATAAAATGGATGCATCACGATCTACAATATTGTACTAAAAAGTACTGTTTTATTGCATTGCGATACACAACATTACACTTGCAATGCATCAAAGTGTGCATTGCGATGCACAAAATTATACTAAAAAGTATTGTTTTGTTGCATCGTGATGCACACATTTTATTTTCGATGCACAAATTTTATTTCTGTATACTGAAGATAACTGGTTATTACATTTGCGATTCAACAAAGTATACATCGCGATGCACAAAATTGTACTAAAAAGTATTGTTTTATTAGATCGCGATGCACACATTTTATTTCTGATTCACAAATTTTATTTCTATATACCGAAGATAACTGGTTAAATATTAAAAACATGTAATACAATATTAAAGGTTTATAATTTAAGAATTGATATTTCCTTTAACATCGTTTTTCCAAAGGCTCTCAACGGGTTTTTAAATTTTTGATCATTTCAGCAGAAACAAAGAGAATTAGAGTTCTAGGTGTGACAATAAATTTGGGGACACAAACTGTGACAAACAATAATTAGGGATTCTCTCTATTCCGTTTCATGAATCAAATTGGAATTTGAGCAAACTAAACCCTAGCTTTTAATGCTAGGGCTTTATATAGAGAATTCAACGTTGATTTCAAATTAAACGAAAGAAAAAACAAAAACAAAAAGAGAGAGAGAGAGAGGGGGAGAGAGATAGAAATGAAGGTTGAAGCCAAAAAAAAACAGTGGTTGGAATTGGAATGAAGGATTTGCAGGAAAAATTTAAGGAAAATGTTGTTATTTAGGTTGTTGGGGGCATTTTTAGAACAATTGAGTCATTTATCCATCAAACTGGACTTTTTTAGTTTGAAATAAGTATCAGGATCTAAAGCGGTTGAAAATTCCAGAAAGTATATCGGCCGGCAATTATTCTTTAAATTTAATGTGTAATGCTTGCTACTCTCTTTGTTCCTAATTGAGTGTTATTTTTTGTAAGGAAAAATTATTACATAATGAAATTTTTTTTTTTTTTGGTGTAAAGTTACTAAATTCACCTTTTTTTTATCATGTCCCAATGTACACTTCCAATACTATAGTGTGAACGTTAAGATCATTAATGTATATGTACCACCAAAATTATAAAATTTAATCTCTTCGTTTCAAACAAAGAGTCCATTATTTTATTTTGAGATGTTTCACATAAAGAGTCCACTTTAGACATATTACATATGCTCAAGTACTTTTGTAATTATGACTGATTTTAATGATTCTTATATATCCCTTAATTATTAAACTCTTTATGTGGAACGGAGGGAGTAATTTTTTTAATTTTTGCAAAATAATAAAAATAAACTCTCAATTAGGATCTAATGGAGTAGTAAACTAACTTTTTTTTACTTTCAAAGCAAGTACAACAGTGTGCTAAGGATACTTTAGTAGGTTAAAGTCATAAAATTTTGGATACAACATTTAGTTGATAACTAGTTTTTGCACCCGTGCATTAAACGCATGACATATATCTTTTTCAACTAAATTATACATAAGCAAAGTGAAGAGGAAAAACAAAATTAAAAGAATAAATTAAGGCAAACTGCTTAAATAGAAATATATTATTGTAACACTAATCATTATAGGACTAATCATTGTAGACTCTGAAGGAGGAAGAATTGAAGTCGGATACAACATATTTTGATTAGAACCTCCAATATTATACTGTTAATTAGAATCAACATTTTCTGCAACATAATTATATATGATTATTCAATTAAAAAAAGTAAATATCAAAAAAATCATACATTAATCCTATTATTTTCACATGGACCAAATAATTCAAAAGACTTCAATATTATATAGAAGTTAAATACATTAAAACTTGAAAAATGATCCAAATCTGTATAGATCGAATTATTAACGGGCTAATAACAAATATGACCCAAATAAAATTTACCCAATTAATATGGGCCCAAATTGGAAACCTAATAAAGTCAGCTACCTCAATAATCTATAACATAAATATGTTCCCCTTTTTGTCCCCAAGCTTCTTTTTTCTCTCAATGAGCCCACGATTTGGCTTAGTAGCAAAGGAGGCTTACTTAGCTCCTCCTTTGCTACTAAGGAGTCAGTCACTACAATAATTCTCAGCACTCCTTCATTCCAAGTTAACTGCATAGCTTGATAGATAGTCTAGATCTCAGTTTCCAAAGAGTTGCACACTCCAATATTTAGATGGTCGGGTCTTAGAAAAGGTAAGACTCAAAAGGGAATGACCTTCGTTGGTTGCCTAGGATTTTTAGTAAAGAGAAATAGTCACACGAAAGTATGCCTCTTCATCATCTGCAAACCCTTCGTTTCAAAAAAAAATTTAGCCGCCGACTTCTCCAAAGAATCCCTAAATCTTAAAAAATATTTGGGATCAAGATGTATAATATTCCATTTATTTATTTAGATTAAATAAAAATTTCCTAGTTATCTATAGTATTTATGGCTATATTTCGCTTTTATTTTAAAAATTATCAATTTAAAAATATATAGATTTGCGTATTCACTATTTAAAAAAATACAGATATGTAATTTCTACATATGTATTTATATGATTTATATATATATATATATATATGGATTTTAGATCTGAAATAAATTACTGATCGTATTTTAAAGAAAATAGAGTTAAAAATATAGATATGTAAATTATTAAATGCTACTTCACCTTCTTTTTTTTTAAATATCGTTTAAAATGCAAAAATCCAGATCTGTAATTGTTATATGCTTCTTTACCTTTTTTTTAATAGCGTTTAAAATACAGTTATGTAATTCTTAGACCTATATCCATCAGTTTTGTAATTCTAAAAAATAGATCTGTAATTTTTAGATCTGTTTTATTTTTAAAAAAAAATTATAGATCTGGATTTTCGAAATTGTAATTTTGAAAAAAAGATATTTGAGAAATTATTTAAAGAAGATTATTACGTTATGTACTTGCTACAGATCTTATCAGATCTATATATCTAAAGTACAAATCTGTGATTTTTTACATATTTAAAATATATTTATAGATCTGGTTTTTAGATCTGAAAATATTAGATTTGTAATTTTAAATTACAGATATGTATTTAAAAAAAATAATGGAATGGAAATGCCTTTGAAGTTAAGTACGTTTTTGTGTCTAACATGCTTAATTTGATGTTCTTTGGCTATGTTGGTTTGCCTTTGCCCTGAAGGTAAACTGATTCGAATTCTATTTGATAAAATTGGAAAAAGGATTCATATATTTTTTGAGATTTAATTAATTTGACAGTATGAATTCATAAACTTATTATATTAAATATATTTTGACATAAAGGAAATGTGATTTAGTTAACACATGAAGAAGTATTTTGAATTGGTTGTATATTTGCAATGCTATTATTTTATATATTAGCAGATTAAAAAATGGTGATGGACATTTCAAGATTGTACATTTGCAATGCCAATATATATATATATATATATATATATATATATATATATATATCGTATTTGAGTGTTGTTTTAGAATGTTCAGGTTGATTCTTGCATTGGATTAAAATTTTGACAATTTCTTCCAGGAGTTAATGTATTTATTGTATCCCTCTTGAATACAAACTTAAAGATAGACTATTTGTCACTTGGGTACTTTAATAATTTTCTTTTCGAAATTGTGAGTGTTCATGGATTTCGATTTTGATTCTATTATTAATAATTATACCACATGTAAAGGATAAAGCTATAATTAAAATTATGAAGATTATAGGTTTAATGGAACGGAGGGGATAATTTTTTTAAGTATTGCAAAATAATAAAAATAAACTCTCAATTAGGAACAAAGGGAGTAGTAAACTAACTCTTTTACTTTCAAAGCAAGTACAACAGTGTGCTAAGGATACTTTAGTAGGTTAAAGTCATAAAATTTTGGATACAACATTTAGTTGATAATTATTGATTGGTAGTCTCTAATGAAACTTATAAATTTAGCCAATTAATCATACTCCCTCCGTCCCTAAATTATTGTCTTGTTTGACCCATTACACAGATTAAGAAAAAATAATTAACTAGATTATTAATATTGATATAATGTGTAGTTTTCTTTAATACCCATGCGCATGTGGCCCATAATTAAAGTAGGAAGATAAGGTAGGGGTAAATTGGTAAAAATGTAGTTCTAAAAAGAAAATTTTTAAACAAAACAATTATTTTAAGACACACAAAAAATAAAAGGAAGACAATAATTTAGGGACAGATGGAGTATTTATTATGAAAATGCTAAAATAGTAGGTCTCCTGTAAAACTGTCAACAAACATACGGTGGGTCGAATCAAAAAGATTCGTCTTAAAAAAATATCCGTAAAAAGGTCTTTTCTAAATTTTTGCATGGCTACAATTGTAACATCAAGAATTTATATTTATATGACATAGGTATAGTAGAATTAAGTCCAAACTCAACTACAATTCATGTAATAAAAAATTTAAAAAAAAAAACACCCTCATTTCAGGTCTTTTTTTTAGTAGATAAAGTCAAGCTTGAGCATGTTCTAAGGCCCTTGTGCCTTCTTAACTCAATCTAGGTACTAACTTTTAAAAAGTCCAACTTATTGAGGCATTTGAGATGGACTAAGACAAGCCGGGCTAATTGAAATCAAAAGGTAAATGATAAGAAAACATGCCTAAAAAATGTGTAAGTAGCTGTATCTGATAACCGTAGTCTATAAACCACTCTATTCTTTAAATACTCTTCCCCGTACTAAATAAGAGTTCTGTTTTTCTTTTTCTTTTTAAAATTCTTCTTTTTTTTTGTCTCAAAATAAATTTTTATTTTTTCGTATGAGGTTACGAAATTCATTTTTACTATCTATCACACTCACATGAATATTTTGTGAACGTTAGCTAACGACGTAGACGTTGTTCATGTATATTTACAATTGAAATGACCCAAAAATTAATTTTCTTAATTTATCTCATAATAATTTCTTGAAGAAGGAAGATGAAAGAAATTCAATGAATCAAATTGACTCTGGATGCAGTTGTCGGTGTTTAAAGTCATTAACTTAGAAAGTGACTCACTCGATCGTCTAGGGTTTAGTTCATGTACCTTCCCAACGTGGACTTGTTATATGGTAGGCTAGACCACACCACACTTATCAAACTTGAAAATAAAAAATAAAATAAAATATATTGATGGGTGTTTAATTTAATTAGAATATATATATATATATAAATATATATATATATATATATATATATTCATATAGAGTGTTAAGTCAAGAATAATATCTCAGATTACAAGAAACCTTCTCCCCCAACCTCGTCTGGTCACACAAATCTCTGTTTGGCCTTTTCCTATTTTGAGGGCTCGAGGTAATGCTTCCAAGCCAAAAGTTGCATGCATGGCCGGATCACTTTCACTTGGAATTAATATTAACTAGTTATTGAGCCCTTAATTTGATTTTGAGATTAATTGATATATTTTTAAAATATTTTTGAAAAAATTATTATTATTGAATATAGACGTTTGTTGACTTTTTATATAACTAATATGTCTTTATAGAAGGATAAGATCACACGGGGATTTGTTTGTACTATGTATGTTTTAGAAAAATATTTATATAACTGATATGTTTTTATATAAGAATAAGTTTAAGTGGGAAACTTCAAACTCTAATTAGTCATAAACATGATATTCATATGATAATTAATACTACACCGTAGAGATACATTATATTCTAAAAAACAAATACATATCTTTAGTTATGAACCAACATCTTATCCAATTTTTAAATGACCAAAAAAATCACACGTATAGCTAAAAAGAATTGTAACACATTTGATATCACATATTTTGACATTTCACAAAAATACTAATCAAAATAAGTGGATAATTAATGTAGTACATAGGTCACGTGACCACTTTTTTTTTTTTTTTTTTTTGATGTCCTAAGGGGACGTGGGAAGGGATCGAATCTGAGACCTCACACTTTGTGAAGCTCCAGCTCTACCACTGAAGCACCCCTTAAGAACCACATGACCACTTAACTATAATACATGTAGTATTATAAATAAATACATAAAATATAAATAGTTGAGTTGGTTTAAGGTGAGTGTTTATATTTAATAAAATGTTGAAGGTCCAAGCCCCATTGGCAACATCATTTTGTTTTGTTTTCCTAATCATTTTTCCTTTTTAAGAAGTCAACATGTGACTAAATCAAATCAAATCAAAATTTTACATACTTTACTTATATTTTAGAAAATAAAATTTTATTAATTAAAAACTACCTAAGAATACTATGAATTACAATTTTTATAGTTTTGTAAAAACAACAAAATTTATGTAAATTATTGGTCAAACTTTAATTAAGTTAACCAAAAAAAGTCAAAACTGGACTCTTTACCTAAAACGGAGGGAGTATATAAGTAGTATTGAAATTGATCATAATTATATAAAAAAATTAGCATAATTAATATATTTATACCACATTTTAAGAAAAACTGATCTTTGAAGGACCGATTTAATCCTCTACCTCCTTCTAGTGAATTATTGAATGCTAAAAACAATTGCTTCCTTCTATTCTATGATTTGACTTCTATTGCTAACTTTTCTCGGTATGTCGGAAAATCAATCCGGCTCAACTTTCTCCTATTCCTGACTTCTGGGGCTTCCGCAGGGGTTGGTGTTGGATTCGTTCATCGTACTCCGAAATCTATCCATTTTAGGGTAAAGTTAAAAAATTTATGTAAATTGTAGATATAAATTTTTTAAAGTAAATTATTTGAGGAAAATATCCTAAAATAGTATAATAAACTATTTGTCTATACCACAATATCGTATCTAGGTAAAACTATTACTAATGACATCAAGTCAGAAGCTAAAAAGTTATATAGATTTCTATAATTCAATATATTCAGTATTAATAATATCAGAAACTACATAAAAATATGTACTGGTTAAGAGTTTTAGGTAATAAATTTACATCTCGCGAAAAGTAAATAATTATAACTTCATACTCACTCCGTTCCAAATAAAGAGTTCACTATTTTATTTTGGAATATTTCATATAAAAAGTTCACTTAAAATAATTATATCTACAATCTTCATAAACATTTCGACTTTACCCTTCACATATGCTATAAACATCTTGATTATACTGAAATATTTTTGTAATTATCAACTACAATACTACTTATATATCTCTTAACTTAGACTTTTTCAAATGTGGACTTTTTGGGTGAAACGGAAGGAGTATTAAATCTCCAATCAGAAAATGGTCAGTTAATCAAAACAAAAAAGACTCTTTTAGTAAAATGAATTAGAATGTATTATATAGCCTGTGACGAAACGGGCTTTCTCCGCAATGAGCATGCAGTATGCACTATTTCATTTTAGCTTTGGTCAACTTGACTAATTTTTAGATGGATATTAAATACTCTATTTTTATTTAGTTAGAAAAAATAAAACAATAACATGTGGAACCTACACGAGAATTGTTATAATTGATGTGTTTCATAATTTAGTAAAAATAATTAAATCATCAACAAAATTATCCAAAAAGTAGTTAAAGTCACCGAACAAATTGTTAAAAAGTCAAAATATACATTTTCAATTGAAACGGTAGAAATATATATTTAGTGAGTGTTAATCATAAACATTTATGAGTATTTCGGTAAATGGCCGTAATTCGAAAATCATCAGAGGTTATAATTTATTAAACACAAAGGTGTTTGGTGGTTGTAACAGTACTTTTTGTACTTGTAGGTTGTAGCACATGCCCAAGAAGATGTTTATTTGATTAAATATAAAGTTTAAAGTCTAAATATAATTTAAAATAAATGCTAAATGTTTATATTATTCATGATCATAGACAAAAGTAGATATTCATTTTATGATGGAGATAGTACTTAATATATATACAGTGATCTGATCGGTCTACAAAATTATAGGAAGAAGGATAAATTTGAGGACTAAAACTAAATTTATTATTATTATTATTTTATAATTCGAAGGCTACGACTTTGAGGATTAAACTCTTTCCTTGTGAGCTCTGAATTACTATATATAACGAAAGAAAGAGTTGCAAAAAAAAGTACTGTTTCACGAATTGCAAATTATACACTTTTTTTTTTTCGACCTTATAAACCTCCACGTAAAATTATAATTTCAATTCAAACATTCCGTTAATTTAGTGTTATAAACCAAACGAAAATTTGACTAGGCATTCCTACGTGGCTTCCTACATGGCAAGGGCGAGAGACTAAGCCAGATTTGCCTCCATTTGCTTGGATTTAATTTCAAAAAGGTTTAATTTGAAATTAAAGAAATTGTATTTTTTAAATTAAAGAAATTGTACAAGGTTTGTTTTGCAATTAAATCCAAGCAAATGGAGGGAAATCTGGCTTAGTCTCCCGCCCTTACCATGCATGTAATGTAGGAAGCCACGTAGGAATATTGCCTAGTCAGATTTCTGTTTAATTAGTTTATAATATCAAATTAACGGAAGGTTTGAATCAAAAATTTAATTTTACGTGGGGGTTTAAAAGGTCGAAAAAAGAAACACAATATTTAATTTACGATTCGCGAAATAGTACAAGGTTTTTCTTGCAATTCTCTCTATAACGAAATTATGAGAATCGAACTCATTCCCTGTGAGCTCCGAAGATAAGTTATAGTCTATAACTAAATTATGTGTTTGGTGACCGTTGTAACAAAGAAAAAACTTGTGCACCCATATACATCTAGAGATTATGGACGACTTTCGTACGCACTAGCTATTTTGTACTTGTAGCAATACACCTTTTAAAATACTTCTCCAAAATTTATGTCAAATCACTAATTGAGACGATATTTTTCTTTCTTTTGGTTATTATCGTGCCCTCATTTCACTCTAAAAAATAAATGTTAATGAGAGAAAACTACTTATAGAAAAATAATTATTATTTCACTTGTTGCTTCTAAAAAATAGCTATTATTCACTTGTTTATTTTAAAATTTTGACACAGAGTCAAAATTTCGTATAATTTTGCATCTTAAAAACAAAACTGAAATCCTTTAAAATATGATTTAGTTTTATTTCTAAATTTAGAGGTTATCTACATTGTAGCTTTTAAAAACAATTCAAGAAAGGAAATGTTTTTTTTGAACGAATCACCTTATCGACGAAACAAAAAAAAACTTGGAATTCCAATATTTTATCAAATTTACGTGGCAGTATGATTGGTTAGTTTTCCACCATAGACTATGATATCAAACCAATTACAAGCATTGTCACCCAAGTTATAAAAAAAATATTATTATTATTGAGATTCCTAATATTACTCGTTCGTGAATGAAATGTGATCAAGCTATTTTTCTGGGGACATGAGTCATTTAGCCGTAATCATGATACTATAATGATCCTAATTACATGAAGGCAACATGGAATTTCTTGAACAATTCTTTGTGCGCGTGTGAGAGGAGAGAGAGAAAGAGAGCACCGTCCTGGCAGTTAATCAAGAAAAATGAAACAGAAGTAAACCCTAGTTTACTCCATATCTCACATGATAGAGTTGACCCTCTCTCTCTCTCTCTCTCTCTCTCTCTCTCTCTCTCTCTCTCTCTCTCTCTCTCTCTCTCTCTCTCTCTCCCTCTCTCTCTCTCTCTCCCTCTGAGCCAAAATGAGTAAACAAGACACCATCAAAAGAACGGGAATATGTAGTGAAGAAGTCAGTTAAACAGCTCCAGAATTCGATCATCAAGTAGATTAACTAAAGGAAGGCAAATTAATTAAGTTATGTCCACAGAGACTCTCTCTTTAGAGGGTCCTGGATTACATTATTGCTAGTCGAAGCAAAACTAAAATACTGCGGAAGAAGCTGATCATTGAAATTATTACTACCAGTTAAAAGCAAAGAAGATTTGGCATCACAATCCATGATCTGATGATGATGAGTTGGTATAGTTGGCTCTTGCTGCATCTGGATGCATAAGATCTCTGCTTGAGCAACCGCTAGCTGCATTTGTAACTGCGACACTTGATTTTGTAGATACGATATTGCCCCAACGCACCCGTAAACAGGATCTCTCATTCTTGCGTTTGCTTCGTACACCAAACTGCTCACTGCATCTCCCCTTTGTTGAACAGGAAGCTCCTAAGACCAAACACAATATATACCCACAATTATTTAATTCAGCCATTAAGTTTATGCATATATATATATATATATATATATATATATATATATATATAATACATGCACATATACTTTGTGTTTTTGACATATACACAGAAGAATTGCAAAATTAAACTCTCTTCTTTTTCATTTTTCATTTCTTTTACTCCATGGGGCATTGAAAGTGATTAAACCTGAAACCTCACGTTTTGTGAAGCCCAGGTCTACCAAGAGGTCCAAGACTCTCTCAAAAGTTGTTTCCTATATGTGTGAGAAAGAGAATGGGGGAAAGTCAGACCTATTTCAGCACAATGTTACTCAAATTCAATCTGAATTTATCGACACACCAAGATAAATGAAACTTTACTATTGCTAAACAAACGAGTGTTCATAGGTGTTTGTACAGCTTAAACACTCTGCTTATGATCGATTTCTTAATTTGACAAGTCCGGTGGGAATAGAGTACGATTGCATTGGCTCATCTCATTTCCCCACTCTGACCTTTTTGCATGTGAAAGACCTTACTTGTATAGTTAAGGCTCCCAAATCCACACACACACACACACACACAGAGAAAGAGAGAGAGAGAGACCTGCAACATCTTACTGACGTTGCTAGCACCAAAGACCTTGTGAACAATAGCGAACTTGTGAGGGTCATCGGGAGGGAAGTAAGGAGCAAAGACACAGTCTTTGGCACAGCGACGCCTCAACAACTTGCAGGAGGCACAGGGTGAGGTACCGGATCCCATTTCGTGGAGAAGAAAAAAGCCTTTGAAAATATGAACTTATAATAAAGTTGCTATAAATTAAGAAAGAGATGTAGGAGATGAAAATTAGTAAAACAAAAAGGCCTAGTTAGTTTGGTTGAGAATGGAGCTTTCTAAATGCCTATTTATAATGGTGTCGTTGAAGGAGTTGTTAGCTTGGTTGTATAGAATGAATTCGACAATTTTAATATTAGAAGGCCGCTGAAAACTAGCTTAGACTACTGTGTAAGAAACAACGGGTTGGTGTTTTCTTGAGTTTGAAAAAGAGATTGTCAGTTTATACGTGTATATTACATTTCTAGCCCTAGTCCATTGAAGAGTTAAGCTGTGGCGGTTAAGGGTAATATTGTACTTTTGACATGGAACAGATGGTTGGGAAGAATCAAGGGTTAGAGTTGACCACCGCCCTGGCGCGTGATGGGTTGGCCATCCATGCAGTTTTGTAATCTCCACGTTCAAGTTTGACTCTTCTAGTTCCTATTTGTCTTACTCAATGTATGTGCGTGTGGTTGTGTCTGTTTGTGTGTGAGGGAGGGAAAGGAAGAGTGAAAAAAGTGAGACAAATTAAGGTGTGGGTAGCTGGATTTATTATCCAGGCTATTTTCTTGGATTTAATTTTTATGGTTTGTAAAGATAAGATTTTAAATATATAAGTCGAGTGTAAAGTTGAAGTGTGTCGTTCGAACCAACGATTTCTAGCTTAACTCTTATTGTTTACTTCTCTTAACGAAAAAGTTAGGTGTTTAAATCTCACCAGGAATACCCTGAATCTTAAATATCAGATATTCATGCCTCACCAGAGGAACCATTGTTGCCCAAACTTCATCAAAGATTTATTTAGTACCATTCTCCACGGACCATTTGTTCTAATCACACCAAAGACATCATATAGTATAAACTCTAAACTGACCATTTTTTATAATCAGCGTCAAAGACACCATATATTCTTATAATTGTAATCTTTCAAAATATTAAATAATAATAAATAAATAAAAACTGTGTCATTGAACTGGGAGGTGGATTTTGTTGAACAAGCTACCTTACCACCAAACAAACAAACAAATTACTCGATTAAAATGTAGGAATACAGCTAGGGGTAGGGTTTAGTGAAAACGGGTTAATGAGGGGGTAAACCCTAACTGGGACACGGACCCAACAAGCGCACACACGCACGTAGAAATAGGGTATCGACGTGAATGTTTGTTGGGGGGGACATTCACATGTAAATTGATAGAACAACAATAACATGTTTTCCTCCCCCATCATTGATCTTGAGGTCATCCACCCAATCTGAGGTGGTGAACAATATAATGATAAGGAATGACCGGGAAATACCAACACTAACCCTCCACCATTTCTGATCTAAATAATACTTCCTTCGTTCCAAGTAAAGAGTTAATTATTCTATTTTGGAATGTTTCACTTAAAGAGTTCACTTTCAAAAATTAAGTACTTAATATTTTCATAATTTTTCATCTTTACCCTCTAATTAACAGTATTATGTTGTAAGTATTTTGGTTGTGCTTAAATATTTTTGTAATTATGACCAACTCCAATGACACTAATATATCCCTTAATTATTAGATTTTTCAAATGTGGATTCTTTTGGTGGAATTACAGTAAAAACCTAGGAAAGGACTACGAAATACCAAAATTGACCCGCTTGACACACGGCCACTAAAGGATCTCAGGGTTTAGTGTTTTTTTTTTTAATGTACATATTATTGTTCATATATATATATATATATATATATATATATATAAAAGAATGCTCAAATAAACTATGCTACTATAAAGAAAGAAACGCTTTCTATAGTAAAATGTATATCCAAATTTCAGGATGACTTATTAAACCAAGAATTCTTATTCAGAATTGATTGTAGTGTTGCAAAATACATCCTTCAAAAAGATGTATATATATATATATATAATTTTTTTGGCTTAATTCTCAATTTGGTCAACCTACTGTTACAAAAGGTCTGTTAAGCTCATTCTACAAAAAAAAAATCACACTTTAATAAATGTATTTTATCAAGAGTTTTACGTTAATCACTTTAATAAATGTACTTCTTCTTCTTCTTTTTTAATGTACAACATGTCCATTTCAACAAAATAATAATAATAAATAAAAAAAAAAAAGAAGAAGAAAAACAATTGTTCAGATATTGAATCAACAGCCGGTTCGATTAACTTTCCACTAAAAATGGTCGTGCCCCGTATCCTATTAGTCGTACTTCAATTTCTAACCAAGACATTCTACTATACGGTGCAAAGAGCACCATATACAAATAAAATAAAATATTACTTCATATAAAAGTAAAATTGAGAATATCATTGCCATACAATAGGCAAGATGTTCAAAGAAGCTTGATTCTCAACCATGACTGCACAAAATTTTGTGCCATGTATTGTCATGCATATGTCGTCAAAGAAAAATGATAGGAATTTAAGTTTTCATTCAAACTTTATATGACAACCATGATATTGGTTAAATTGTGGCTTACAGAATAAATGATATGATGTCTAACGAATCATTTGTATTGCTGAATAAACTAAGATGAAAATTTTAGATAAAGTATTTGAATACCTATGAATATTAGTCGTCAAATAGTTCCTTGTGGAGAAAATGTTATAAATAAAGGAGCTTAATTTTCAAATTGAGAATTTTCAAAGTTGTGCCTGTAAACGATGCTACTCCCTCCCCAGTGTCCCAAAAGAAAAAAAGGGGGTCATCGGTGTTTATATTAGAAATTCAACTTAGGATTATGTCAAATAATTATTTAACACGCATTTATTATGTTTTAGGTAACATAATTAATTTTAATCATTAAAACACCATTAAGATTTCAAACCTGCAAGGCTATAATTACCAGATGTGGGATTATGTATCCCAACATGGCCAAAACAGTCCCTTAGTTGAGAGGGAAAAAAAAGTCCATTAGTCAAATTAGATTTTTAATTAGGAAATGAGTAACATTTCTAAACCTACCCCTTAATTTTTTCCCAACTTTGTTTCTGGTTTTTGGACTGTCGTATGCTTACTAATTCTTAATGGACCAAAATGACTACAACTCATTCATGACCATGTTGCATCAATGGACTGCATCAGCCTCATCCCTAAATAAAATAATTCTACTATTACTGCTACTAATAATGATAATAATAATAAACTAATATTGAGATAATTAATTATAACCACAATCCACCAAGAATTTAATGCAACCCAGTTAACGAGATCCGACATGAAGCTGAGGCCTTAAATAATTTTAAAAAACCAAAAAACAAACCTATTTCAAAAAATAGTACTCCTAGTAATATCAATTTGGTCAAATCACATGCATAGCGTAGGCTTCTTAAGTAATTCTGATTAGAGCAGTCTGAATTCACCATTAAGTAAGAGATTCCAGCACATGAGAGGGATAACTGCAAAGCAAAGCATAGTTCTCACTCCGTTCCTAAATAAAAATCATGTTTGACCGAATACATTGATTAAAAAAAATTAATTAATTCTATTATAAATATTACACATGTAGTCATAATTAAAGTAAAAAAAAAAAGTAAGCGTAAAAGTGTTTTCCTAAAAAAGAAAGTTTAGAAACAAAATAATTTTTTTGGAACAGACATAAAATTAAAACGAGATGATTATTTAGGAACTGATGCAGTATTACTTAGAGCCCGTTTATTACTGCGTTTTGGCTAAAACGTAGGGTTAAAATGCAGCTTATTCATTAAGCTAGCGTTTCAATGCTGCGGTAAAAAAAGCTGCGTTTTAAAACGCTGAAATTTTTAGTTTTTTCCCAAAACGCAGTAGGGAATAAAAAGTTGCTTTTTGACATAATATCACAAACACATTTATAAAGAAAAAAAGCTACATTTTAAATAATCTGTATTTTAGAAATGTTGTATTTTCAAAACACTGAATTTTAAAAATACTACATCAAACGGGCTCTTAGCTTCAATATTATCTTTTGAAATTAGCTCTTACTTATGGATCACGAGGCTTCTGAACCACTTAACCAAAATAAATACTATATAATTATTGAGAGAGAGTTGTAGAACCCCAAGTTGGATTCCCACCCTATATAGCATTTAATGCCCTCCACATGATTCCAAGCTTCTAATCTTCTGTTTCGAGGAAAACAGCTCTCTTTCCCTAGTTGTCATCACTTGGATTTCGTAAATCTTTATTCCTAAACTATACCCTTGTTGTTGGTCTTACGAACCCAGTCTACGTTTTCTCTTGGTCTAATAATCCAAAAAACTAACAGAATATACATATTTGTATACATTATCGTATTCATGGATGCACCCAACAATATCCAACACATAACGTTATAATGTAACTGTACGATATAATTATTATCGATGTCTACTTTTATGTACATATGTACTACAAATGTAACATTATTCTTTAAAATGTGAAGAGCAAAACATCATTCATGTATGTTTCTAAAGCTTCGTATTGCTTCAATATTTTTGAACTACCTCCATCTTTAAATGGAAGTTGTTATTGATTATGGATTTTAAGACAAACAAGTTTTCTTATTAAAATTCAAACTTGTGTAAGCGAATTTTGTGCGAAAGACTTAATTTAGGAACACAAGTGAAACTCAAAAGTAAACATTCATTTAGCGTGTTGAGAGTAGTAGAGATATATGTATCTTTCTTGTGCCATATGAAATAGACAAAAAAAACTAAACATCGTTGTACTAGCTATGGAGAGCGAGATAAAAAGGGGAATGCCAATTGATGAAGCTCTAAAATGTCATATCAATTGTTACTCATGTGACCATTTTGTGTCAATTTTTTAGGCTGGATCCCTCATCTCCACAAGATTAGGTAAAAATAAGTGTATCATAGCTGTTTAGTATGTGGGGGGGATGGAGTTGGTCTAGAACTGGGTAATCATATTAGCAATCCAAATATCATCATTCATCCGGTTCACATCTTGATATATAATTGAGAAAAATTAATATAACGAAATATGACAATTTTAGAGTGCATTTATCATCAGTTAAGTTTCACGTCAATAGGCTACGTGGGATATAAAGGAGAAAATGGGTCGACAATTGTGTTGAATAGTATTGTAGTATTACCTCACAAAACGCGTAGGGAGTGTCAGTTTCAGTTTCAAGTTTTCAAACCCCTATGCTATGCTAGCTGCTCTAGGAAGAAGAGACGGTGGTAGACAGGATGAGAACCTTGTAAACTTTGTTTTTAATTAATGTTTTCACCGAGCATTCATAAAACTACAAGTTTAAATGAATAAAGAATGAAGAAAAACAGACATCTTTCCCCGACCTTAGAGAAAATAAAACGTGCAACCTCCAATGCAAAAAGAACCATAACATTGAATGCGCCTTGGTGATATGGAAGATTCCATTTTGGGGATGTGCATTGCATGGTTACTTTTTGAATTATATAAAAACATTGCAGACAAATTAAACTTATTTTATGATGTGCATGGTGGGAGGTGTAAAGAGAGCAACAGCGGACTTACCTGGGGTCCAATTTGCCGGAACAGAGGGTGGCGTGGCGAGGCGTTGAAATTTCCAATGCAGAAGAGACGGTTCTATCCAATGTTCCAAACTGCATATCTGGTTACCCAATGTTGAAGAAATTAGAAGAGTAGGCACAAGTGCAGAAGCAATAGGCATGTGGCTGCTTGCCTGCTTGCACAGGGGGACCAATGCTATAATTCTGTTGCTTGCTGCAGGATTACTCTTTCTAATTTACCATTAATCATAGTCTTAAGGATAATTGTTCTTCTTTTTTTTTTATTATTTATTAAATGTCATCGGATATGCTAGGACACATCCATATATATAGTCTCTAAACAGAAACATAAATATAGATGAATACAAGTGCACTTTGAAAATATCTAATACTTACTTTTCTTACAATCTTTTTCTAAACATATCTTGATTCGATATAAGGACCAAAATATGAGTGAATTTGGATAATCAATTGGGCTTTCTACGAAGCAACATCCTACTGCCATTATAAAATCACGGATTCCATGTATCAACATGAGTTTACATGTGTGTCCGAGTAGACATGTATCAAGCACAACTATCTTACATGATTTGTTGCGTCTGTGTCTGCCAAATCATAGAACATCAGGATACAATTGAAGAGAGTATAGTCATTTGGTGCTCAGCCAGCCTGCATATGATGCCTGTAGTATTGAGTGCTTGGTACATTCACTTACTGAGATTTTCTCCCAGTCCAAGCACCTTCTTTCTGAACTCCTAACAACTAGGGTATCCAGCATCCACCCTAACTCCTCATTTCTGAGTTTCTTTTTCTCCCTTACACAAGTGTCACTTTATTTCATAATGAATCTTACAAGTCGCAACTTGATTTACTAGACTACTAATTGACTTACTTGAATTTTACATAAAAAGCAAAAGTGACACTCGTTTAGAAATAGAGGTAGTAAAATTTTTCATCTTGATGGTTGATTAGAATTATATTAAACAAATGAGTACTCCAATTTGCTACAAGACGTTTTCAACAAAAATACCAGTAGATGGACTCTACAATGTACAAGTACATGGACCATCAGTATCATCAAAGTTCTAAGAGGTATCGACACTAAGAAAAAACTGTAAAAAGTCCAGCTAGAAATTCCCATTAGAAGCACCATAATACTTCAGATAGAGAGATCGGGCCTGCAATAAATAAGTCTTAGTAAGCCAAGGCATACGTGCAAAGAACACAAGGTAAAAGGGGTGAGGACCTGAACATTGTGTGGCATGCGGTCTCCTGGTAATCTGCTGCTAGTCTTCGGTGTTGTTGCAGTTTCCATATGTTATGCTTCTTTATACCATTTCTGAACAGAGTGCTCCCTAACTGTTTCTTTTCTTTAAAGACCAAAGGAGAATTCTTGTCATGTTCTACTGTTTTCTTCTCCAAGTATTCAGCTGCCTGTGCCTGAACTGATTTCTCACCAAAAAGTTTGCAATGAAAGAGTTAGCAAAGTGTAACTGAATTAATGAAGCACATGACGCATGACGCAAATGACACGACATCAATTTCACATATCAGGCAAGAGTAATAGAAGTCATAATGTACCATCAAACAGAACAGTAAAGAATATGTCAATATGAACTTGTAAGTTGTCAAAATATTATCTTGAGCTCACATAAAGATGACGTTTTGCCATCTAAATCATGTTTCAGTAGCATCTTGTTAATAAATAATGCCATGTCAATACAGGGACCATACTCTGCTATTGATTTTTGATCTGAATGCAATTACATTACCACTTATGAACTTCTTACCCCACACTAACAATCATCAAAAGTGAAAGTAAGAGGCCAAGCCAACGACTTAAAGGCTTGCATTATCTTCTATTCCTTGGTTAAGGAACTTAATCAATCACCTCCTTCGCCTTGTCTTCTATCCATTCCTTAAGCAACTTAATCTAACACCTTGCTACTGCCAGCCTCACATAATATCAATTACAACTTATGTTACCCATATTATGTTTACTTTTTTCCGATTCTTTTATCATTCTCAGGCTATAAGCATTTCATGGAAGTTATTTCATATTACTCAGTTAATTGAGAGCTATTTATCACCATGCCAATATCACATGGCACTTATCACAAGTTGATGCAACATAATGTCTAGCTCTAACTTCTATCAAATTTCACAAGCAAGTTTAAGCCTGCCAATATATCAATGACTACAGATCAGGATGGCCAAAAACAGTTAATAAAGCTATTAAGGAGCTGAAAACTACATAATTTCCTGCTCCATAGAAAGAAAGGTCTAAACAGCATGTAAGGACTGCCTTGTCAGTAGTTGCACGCGAACTGCTTTTTAAGAATTTGATTGCATCAAAGATTATATGTGAGGTTCAATCGTAGCTCCGAATCAGTCATGTTAAGGTTGGATCATAAGCAAATACTCCTTCTGTTCTAGGCAAAGAGTCAACTTTTGACTTTTTTAGGTCAACTTAGTTAAAGTTTGACCGATAATTAAATTTAGGTGTTTTTATAAAGTTATGAAAGTTGTAATCCATAGTATTTATAAGGTAGTTTTTAACTAATGAAATTTTATTTCATAAAACATAAGTAAAGTATGTAGAATTTTGATTTAATTTAGTCATATGTTCACTTCTAAAATAGGAAAGTGGACTATTTGCCTGGTACGGAGGGAGTATGACAAAGGTGCTACGGGAAAATGATAGTCTGAAAATAACTCAGTAAGCTTGTAGCCTGTTTAAATGAGTTCAGGATGATAAGCAGCAAGGAATAAATCTATTACAAGATTTATTAGATCTAAGTCATCTAACCAACCACAAACATGTTGGCACTTGCATTTGGAAATGTTTATCTTAAGCTATGACATCTTTGAAGCACATAGAGCAACTGACCCACGTGATAGTCAACATATACAACCCACCATACCCCCAATGATTCACAGCTGTCCTGTAGCAACCATCTTTGACAAATCAGTGACCATCAAGTGAAATTAGAGAGACATACCAGATCGTGAAGTAGCTGAGATCACAGCAATGTCCTTGAGTCTTTTGATTTTCTCAATAACTTGAACGATTTCAGAAGTGCTATCTGCTTCAGGCTTAATTTTATCAGTCACTTCCAGGCATGAAAGTGCTTTTTCACATGCCTACAGAAGAGAAACTGAAAGTTAGAAACAAAATATAGATGTAGACAAACACCCGTCAAAATAGAAATTCTACGACTGAAAATGCAATTCGAAAGAACGTAGATAAGGAACTAATTTCACAAGAAAATGAAAGAAGTTGATGCTCAGATAGTCAACCTAAACCAAATTGATCTTAGAATGTTCAGCTAAGATTTAGCAAGAATGACTGACCAGCTTATAAAATCCTTTAAACACCATTAAACATACACAAACATAATTATGGTATCCAACACTGTTAGAAATTGAGATAGTACTGCAATTGAAATCTCCATTAATTGATTACAAAACAAAAGGATCCAGGATCAAAGGAATCTCATTGATCCTTAAAAACAAAGAAGACAAAAGTAACTGCTGTATAAACTGCTATATTTTCTTCTAACTGCTATTAACTAACTAACTATTTTATAATTTACACCCCTGTACTATATAACT
The DNA here is from genome assembly GCA_016624345.1 of Platycodon grandiflorus. Classification (NCBI taxonomy): domain Eukaryota; kingdom Viridiplantae; phylum Streptophyta; class Magnoliopsida; order Asterales; family Campanulaceae; genus Platycodon; species Platycodon grandiflorus. The sequence goes on from CM028366.1 coordinate 15,422,359, forward strand.
ATACACACTTTGATTCTGAGCATGATGATGATGATAATTCTTTATCAAACACTAACAATTAATTTTACTTCCCAATTCGAATTTGAAACTAACAGAATAGTGTCAATGTCAATACTTAAATGATTTCCAGGAATGCAATATGTCAGAAGGAACAAAAACCCTGCAGAAAAAATGAATCCTCGCCAAAGAACATAAAGCCGCAGCCCTTCATGTAAGTTTGCGAATTAAGATCACGTCACAAAAGCGCATGAGGAAACAAAGATCCATCCAGCTTGAAAACAAAGGTAAAATTATGACCTTTTAAGCTCAAGCATATATACTGAAATATCTCTTTTCTGGTTGAGCAAGGAGTAAATAAGACCAACTGCTGAACTCCATTAAAAATTATTTAGTACAAGTTAAAAGTGTTGCACGTTTTTCCCCTTTATTTCAAAGAGCCGTTGCTTCAATGTTCCCTTGTTGCATGAGCCTGGAGGAGTTTTAAATAAGTCAGGCATCCCACGCCCATGAAACCACACTTTACAGGAAGGGTATACAAATTCCCATTTATGTCAAAACAAAAATTGAAGTTCATCAATATCCAATACTCTTGTTGCATCAGCTTGAAGGAAAAGTTCCTTTGAAAAACGAAAGAGTATCTTTTGCTTATGTTAAACAGAAAAATAAAACCAATAATAACATGTTACAAGTTTAGGACTAATTGGCACTAGTAATAGTAGCAATCAGTTTCGAAAAACCAATGCAACCTTAAAGAAGGGAAAAAGGTAATCCTTTGAGATCAGAAAGAATATCGGTTTATGTCAAATCAAAATATACTAGAACGACTAATCCCATATTTGGTAAGAATTTTACCTTCTTTGCAATGGAATAAAACCTATTCTCGAGGGAATGCTCAGCAAACGTGAGCCATTCATTATATGAAACTTCTAGCCACTGATTGCTACTAGATCTGAGTTCCCGCATGACCAATGCCTCATATCTCAAAGCCAAGCAACCCTGGAAGCAATCAATACACAATATCCAAACCAAAATACAGGAACCATCAATCGCCATCGGCGTTAGCTTTACCATAAGGAATAGAACTTAGCAGGGAAAGAAGTTCTATCACAAAGTAGAAATCAAAAACAACCTCATTGTTCATCGCAGATTAAGTATATGGGAACAAGTAGCATGGTAAAAGAACGATCCAGAATCTCTCTCCCTCGATGACGTATGAAACATATAACAATCTAAAATGACCTTCTGTTAGCTTTTTATTTCACAGCCTTAAGAACAATGGAAATAAAACAACTGAGTAAAGTAGTTTCAAAAATATAACCACTGGCATGGGAAGTTTGATGAATTTTCCCATCGAGGTAGCTTTATCCATTTTCATTCCAACTCTTCTGAATATATTTTCGTTTAGTTTTTAACTTTTTTTTCCCCTATTTTTCTTTTTGGTTGCATGGCGCCTAACTGCATGAGCTAGGCACAATTATCAATAATTTATCGTTTTACTGAAGGAAACTTTACCATATTTTGCTTCCGCTCCCAACGATGAAATTAATTGGCCTAATTTCAAACTCTTGGAATATGAAGACAGACTTATATTCTGATTCGGATCCCTCACAACAACGACTTTTCCGGACCTCATTTCTCTCGCTTTATCTAATGCCTAGAAGTAACCATGTCCAAACGCATTCTTATTGCAGTTGCTAGGGCTGATTCTGATTAGATGATGGAACGGACTAATTATACTTAACAAAGCTAGATCAAGTACAAAAACCGAGGCACATTATATAATGTCAGTATAAGTGATCTTCATTCAATCCTGACATTACTAGATCTCGCAAAGAAATGTGCTTAAATCATTTTCAGTCTCAAGTAACAAAATGATAAATCTCAATTTATACTAGCTAATCAGTAGGCTTAAAATTGAAACAACGAACAATAATATATGATCAATTGATGAAACAGAAAATATGAAGAATATGCCTCAATATCACCAGTGAGTGCGAAAGAATGAACGAAGAACTCAAGGACTAGAAGCTTTTCCTCAACGGATTTCTCCTCAAAATCACGGATAACACGGAGTGATTCAGATCTCAGGAACTCTCTCAAGCTCGAGCGGACATCTAGTAATGATTTCACGTCTTTGGCGAATAATAGTGATTCGAGAATTCCAAGAGTTCCTTGGTTAAATCTGCAGAAATCGAACGAGACTCAGTAGAATGAAGGTTATCAAGCTGGAGGTGAAGACTGAAATTGAGAGAGACGGAGAGATGATTGACCTTCTGTTTTTGATTTGAGAGTGAAAGAGGGAAATTTGGTTTGAGACATTAGACATTTTGGGAGGGATTTGGCAGCCTGTTTCAAACTGGTCCTGTTTATATAGATTACAAGTCTAGTTGGGTTTCCGTAATGCTATAGGCCCATCTTAATTGGGCCGTGGAGATTAGGCTCTTTCAATAAGTTAAAGGTAAAATTCGGCCGGTACCTTTTAATGAATTTTTAACCGCTTTAGTCTTTTATAATTGTTTCAAACTGAAAAATGACACTTTTGTTGTAAAATATCATCTATGCCCTTAAAAACAAGGAGCAGACACGCTATGCATCGTAATTCAAAGTGTGCATCGCGATGCATAAAATTATACTAAAAGGTATTGTTTTGTTGCATCGTGATGCATGAAATTTCCTTAAGAGTTCAAAATGGGCGTCACACCCATAATTTTGGGTGTCACGCCCGTTCCAAAAATTGATGCATCACGATGCATAAAAAGTACTATTTTTGTACATCGTGATGCACAACATTACACTTGCGATGCATCAAAAGTGTATTGCGATTCATAAAACAGTACTAATGCACAACATTACACTTGCGATGCATCAAAGTGTGTATCGCGATGCACAAAATTGTACTAAAAAAATACTATTTTTATGCATCGTGATGGACAATTTTTATTTGCGATGCACAACATGTTGTGAATTTTAGGGAATTAAGGACAAAAAATTAAAATAATTTTAAAAATTATACTGATCTTGTTTTTTTATGATGAACTGTGCATGGAAAGAAAAAGAGAGAGAGAGAGAGAGAGAGATGAAGATTGTAGCAAAGTAAACAATGATTGGAATAGAATGAGAAATTTACATGAAAAAAATAAAGGAAGACAATGCTTAAAACGTTGTTTAGGTTATTACGAGGGCAATTTTGGAATAATCAGTCAATTTATCACTTAAAATGAACTTAAGCAGTTGGAAACAAAAATGAGGGCCTAAAGCGATTGAAAATCTGTGAAAGGGGACCGGCCAGCAATTATTCCTAAGTTAAAGCATTTTTAGTTTGGTCCGTTTGTGCTATATCAAGTACAACTTTTTGATCCGGCCAATTATCATTTATTATCTTTATAAACTTTGACCAATAATTGATGCAAACTTTCCAAAATATCTATTTCAAAAGGCCATATTTGATACCCAAAACCTAACCAGCGACTTTTCACACTCACATTCATCACGCCTCCCTCCGCCCCCCTCACACAGTGCCCTCCTCCGTCGTCCTTGCTCGAGGTACATTTCTCTCTCTAACTCTACTTTGTCTCTCTCTCTCTCTCTCTCTCTCTCTCTCTCTCTCTCTCTCTCTCTCTCTCTCTCGCTCTCTCTCTCTCTCTCTCTCTCTCTCTCAAACCTTGAGTCGTTTGAACAATATAAAAATAAAAAAATAAAATATTGAGGGGTTTCAAATAAAAAGAGGTCATGAAAGATCTTTTGGAATAACTGAGGTTATCAAAGATACTTTAGAAGGTGATTTGACTAAGTCATATATAAAGATTTCCTCTTCTGATTAATCATAATTGATTTCTATTTTTATATCCAAATTTAAATTTTTTGATTTCATCTTGAGAATTCTTTAAAAGAAGTACATGTTCTTGATTTTTTTTTATTGTGATAGTGATCCAGAATAAAATCAATAATTTTACTTTTTAATTCATTTTAGTTGGATTTTTTTTTTTTATTAAACTTTAAATTTTCTTTTTGTCCCATCATGGGAGATGGGACTCCCACGCCATAAAATATTAAGCATTGTCCAGGGTCCATCCATACCAACCATGGATGGGATGGGGATCTTATGAGAAGTTAAAGGCTACGTCAGTCCGTAGCGCTATTTAATATCGTATTAGCATGGAGGAGGATGGTTGCCAATATTCATGACCTACAGAGCTTTCCAATGCCATTGATTTAACAACATGCATACAATCACTCAAACAAGTGATGTGAGTATAACCTCTGTTAAGTGCCAAGTAATGGCGTTATGTACAACATTGCGCTTTTGAATAGATGCTGAGAAGAATCATTAATTTTCCTCTTGGGCACCAACTCTTTCCGCAACTCCTAATTAAGGAAAAAAGTTGCTTCCCATGGGAAGAATGTCAACGAAAGAAGATGATCTTTTGATGGATCATATCGGATTTTCAGAATTTACTCTGATACTGGTGATGGATGTTTGAGCCACTCCCACCAAGCAAAATAGTACTCTGGTTTAATTAACATCAAGATGTGCCCTTTGGATAAAAGTACTCTTGAAGAAGGTCAATTTTCCAAGTCCTAGATTGTTGGTTCGTTATGTCTGTTATGATGAAAGCTTATGTCTTCCTTAATTGCTTCCTTCAGAACTATTTATCGGATCCACTCACCCATTAGGACATGAATGTAACGACCTCTTTCTACTTTCCATTTTAACCCTCCGTGGTATATATAGGTACCATCCCCTAAATATACTTCTAAAAACCCCAACAATAATTGCCTTTGTAGTGCACTTCAAGAAAAGATTAATTGTGAAAGTATTTTTCAGAGAAAATCAAACTGACGGTATTTCACATATTAATGCATGTAACTATTAAGGAATGAAGTTCTTATCTTTGCAAATTTATATATATATATATACTCTAACATGTTATCAAGTCCTATATACATCTACTAAAAATTTCGAGAGTTACGTAACACTGGGACGTGTTAGAGTGTTAACCTAAATGCTAGCTCAAAGAGTGAGATTATTATTTTTTTACACCTATGACTAATTAACCACCCTACCGTCCCTCAGCTAATATAGGATATCCAACAATCTATCTCTCAAACATTGCCCCCTATGTTAGCGCGGGGCAGTAACTTGATCTTCTGTTACTACTATAAGACATGTTCACAAGTTGTAACCTAGACTTTAATACTAATGTTGGATGATACTAGGTCTATAGTAGCCCCAAAATCTACTTTATAGGGTAAAGTTTTCTTCGCACTTATAACCAAGTACCAACCCTTCCCATAATTGATGTGAACCCCCCTCTTCCCCGATAAAATGATGTGATTCATTCGTTCGTTTTAGGTAGATAGTCCATTATATTATTTAAAATGTTCTATTTAAAGAGTTCATTTTAAAAACTTATAACTACAATTTCTATAAAAATTTTAAATTTACCCTTCACATATGGTACAAACATATTAACTATGCTAAAATATTTTTTTGTAATTATAATCAACTCTAATATTACTTATATGTTCCTTAATTATTAAACTTTTCAAACGTAAACATTTTGTGTGAAACGGATGGAGTAACTCATTAACCTTATACCAACATATGAGGTGGTGGTGCAAGGGATTCCATAAAGTGCCCTAGATATAAGTGGATTGTTTTGATTTTATTTTACGATACCTTCACGTGTCAAAAGTACGTGAAATATTATACTATATCAATAAAGAGTAATCTTAGGTTACTTAAAGCGTACTCAAATTTTTACATTCAATTATGTGACTTTGAGTGACCCTAGTATTACTCATCAACAAAATAACGAAGTGACACAGTCTCATTGAATAAATTTTTCCAAAAAAAGACCATTAAATTCAAATAAATATAACATAAAATAAATGTTTTGGATTGAAATAAATAGTCCAAATAAGAAAACAAATTAATAAATAATAACAATGGCAATAACGTTGTAGATTCTTGATAAATACCACAAATACAATAGCTTTGGGTCTGTTTAGCTTTGCAATTTTAGTGACTTTAGTTTAATTTAAAATTTTGAATTTCTTTTTACTAATGATTGAAAATAAAGTAAGAGATAAAACTAATAGAATTAAAGAGAGAAAAATTATAAACCAAAGTCACTAAGCTTCTTAAAAATCTCAATCATCTATCTAGTAAAAAGTAAAGAATTTCTCTAATGCAAATATCTTATACTGAGGTGGAAGTGATGTGTTATTTAGTTGGATAGATATCCTCTACGTGATCATTTAGTTCTAGAGGATAACTTTTTATCTACGTCATCAAATAATAATTAAAAATTAAATTTTTTAAAATTAAAATAAAATGACAATTTTTACTTTTATTTTATTTTTGCCTCCAATTCTAGCGTTGATAAAATAAAATAGTAATTTTTTTTTGTTTTTTGTAATTAAAAAAATTGTTACATTTGAAAAAATATTCTGAAGAGAGTTTTGAGTTAGAGCACGTTGGAGAGAGCACTCTCTAAATTATTGTCTTATTTGACATGACATACAAATTCTTCATTCTTAAATTATTATCTTGTTTGACATGATATATAGATTAAAATACAACAAATGACTCAATTTATTAATATTTGTATTATTGCATTTTTCCACTTTTACCCTTATGAATATAAGTAAAATGATAATGGCATCTTTTTGAAATTTGAAATAATAATATTCTCTCCAATCACATTTGAATGATTCAAATTCCATCCAAAGGGTTGTTTGACAAGATATACAGATTAAAAAACAACAACTAACTCAATTTATTAATATTTGTATTATTGCATTTTTTCACTTTTACCCTTATGAATATAAGTAAAAATGATAATGGCATCTTTTTGAAATTTGAAATAATAATATTCTTTCCAATCACAATTGAATGATTCAAATTCCATCCAAAGGGCGAAATTGTAAAAATATTTTCTTAAAAAGGAAATTGTACAAACAAGACTATTTGTATTGGAAAGGATTAAAAAAAAAAAAAAAGACAATAATTTAGGAAGAATAAACTATATCTTTACCATAAAAAAATAAAAAATTTTGTTTAAACATGTTGTATAGTATTCATGTCTGCGGCTATTTCTGGGAAAAAATCACAATTATACACAATAATTTAGGGCCAGTGGGAGTAGTACACTATAACTGCTTCTTAACAATTATACACATTCATTCATTTAAAAAAAAACAACTCATTACTCCCTTACATATCTGCACGCGGCAGCAAAATAGAAAATACTGATTCGAAACGGCCGAAGCTTACAAAGGCTGCACGGCGGCACTGTCGTGTCAGGGCCAATATACACGCTGACACACCGTGTGTGTGAGTGAGAAGCGGAGCGGACTGCGGGGATGGCCGGACGTAATTATATTCCAGCAAATGCGCTAAAACTGAGGGACGCTCAGTTGGCCATGGGGCCACCGCACCACCCTGCTGCCCTAATTGACCACCGGCCCCATCCTGCCCTAATTGAAGAGCGCCAGCACCGCGAGATCCAATCTCTCCTTCTCGACAACCAACGCCTCGCCGCCACACACGTGGCGCTCAAGCAGGAGCTCGCCGCTGCTCAACAGGAGCTCCGTCACCTGTCCTCCACAGCCGGCAACGTCAAGGCGGAGAGAGATGTTCAGGTGCGGGAGGTGTACGAGCGTTCTATTAAAATGGAGGCTGAGGTCCGATTGATTGACGGACTCGGGGCGGAGCTTGCGCAGGTTCGAGGCGATGTTCAGAAGTTGAGCTCTGATAACAAAGAGCTCACGGCGAAGTTGCAGGGAATTGAGGGTAACCTGGGGAAGGCGCGGTCGGAGTTGCAGCAATTGATACCGATCAAGGCGGAGATTGAGGCCATGCACCAGGAAATCCAAAGAGGAAGGTGAGAAATTCAATTTATTCCTCAATTTATCTCACTGCATGTGTGTGTATGTGGCTGTTGAAGTACTTGAATTTGTGTGGATTCTACATAAAAATAGTTTTATGAATCAAATTGATGATACAAATGTACTCGATAATAAGGATGTTTTATCTTGTCGTAATTAAGGATAAGAATCTATGCATACTTGATACTTACGCCAAAGGAGCTATGAGCGGAGCCTTCTGAGCTCACTGCCTTAATGAACAAAAATCTGCACTAAAAATTTTGATGCCTTTGTTGTCTAATCAGTTGGAAATTGGTTAATGCTTATGGTCGAAATTTTTGATGGGCCGAGTCAGTAGTTTGACTTTAGGTTCTCGAGATAGGGTTTATGTTTGAGTTTACAACATACCAAGAAAACCAAGCGAGGAATGTAGGATAAGAATCAATACAGCCTTTGCAGATCAGGAATGTCCTCGCCTTTGGAATTGGAATATTATTAGTTTCATGATTTTGGACAAGTCTGTATACTCTTTTCTGTAGCCATTGGTGCATTCCTCATAGCTTTGACTATTGTGTTGGGGCAGGTGGTCTTAGCAGCGAATAGGGCGGGTGCATATGGGATGTGCTCCCATTTGGCCCCTTTTGTCAGCGTTTTTGTCTTTGATCATAAAAGAAAGATGAACTATGCTTTCATTGGGAACTGAGCGGCGGTCAGGTGTAACTTAGTTGACATACTTAATGCATTTTGAGGAATTTTAGCTCTTGTTGAATACTCCCTCCGTTCCATAAAGAGTCACATTAAAAAAATTTGTTTACAATCTGCATAAAACTTTCAGCTTTACCCTCCACATGTGGTACAAACGTATTAACTATGCTAAAATATTTTTGTAATTATGTTCAATTTCAATACTACTTATATATCCCTTAATTATCTCTTTGGGTGGAACGGAGAGAGTAATTTATAATGGAAATTATTATGAGCCTTAACCATGATGGCCATGGTGTGCGTTGCAGTTTATGTTTCTGTTATAGTATTATAGTATATGTTACATGCAATGGCTTTTTATTGGTCATGGCATCGATGGAAAATTTCAGTTTACATAAAACAATGAAGTAGAGCTTCAAACAGTGAAATGAATAAATCAAGAACAAAATGCTTATAAAAAGATGCCAATCTTAAGTATATTTATGGATTGAGATCTAAGAAGCTACCATCAAAATGTTGTAATAAATGTAGTTGTCGTTTGTCAGTCATATTGATACAAGCATGCAGATCTGGTGCACATAAAACTTCCCATGTATGCCTTAACGAGCGTTGCATTCCTACATTATAAGCTTATCATAATTAAAGAAAGCTGGTTGTGTGTAGAAGACAATAGTTTGTCAGTTTTGTTGGACATTCATTTTGGTATTCACTGGTTTTTTCTGTTCTCGAAATTCCCCATTCCCTACATCTTCAAGATGTTTCGATATGGTAACTGCTGCCCTTGTTTTCATCTCTCTGGGCCATAATAAAAAATAGCAGCTAGACTGCACTTGTCTTGTCCCCCCTATCTCTCTTTCTCTCTCTCTGTCTCTCTGTCTGTCTCTCTTGTATTGTGTTTGGTGGTGGTTGGGGTCAGGGAGATGGGGATGTGGACATTGTTGTGCAATACACCATTATAATTTATATATGATATCTTGGTTGTATATCAAAATAAATGATGCAGCTTTGAGTAAATACAGTTTCTTTATCTTTTTCATGACAATTTTACTTTTTCATGACTAGATTGAAGAAAAAAATTATTACATATCATAATATATTTACAACCAAGGCTCTCCTCTCTCTCCTATTTTGTTTACCCTGGTGGCTGATGTATGGAGTAGGTTGATTTCGAGAGGTGAGGAGGTGGGGTTGGTAGAGGTGCGTCCGGTGGGGAGGGATGATTTTAGGCTTTCCCATCTTCAGTTTGCAGTGATGCAATCCTCTTCTTGGCCGAGGGAACTAGAAATTCCAAGAATGTCCTTACTCTCCTCCAGGTTTTTTTTGAGTCTATATCTGGGCTTAAGATCAATCTTGCCAAATGTGGCATCACTGATTTTGGATTTTCTGCATTGAAGGAGAAACAATCAAGTGATTTCTTCTCCAGCACTTTCATGTTTGGTGAAGTGCTCTAGGTAGGAGAAGACCAAATTTAACCTGGATTGTAATTGCTAATAGGAAATGAGTGCATGTAAGCTGATGGATGATCATGCATTTGGCCAAACTATATCGGAAAAAAGGATTCCTGTAGCATACTCCAACTAATTTTCAACAAAAGCTGACTTGAGTTATCTATTTGTATCTCAAGGTTTGAGTTATGTTATGTTTGGTCTGACCTAGGCTGATATTTTGCAACTTGGCCTACCAATGAAGACCTAGGCTGATATTTTGCAACTTGGCCTACCAATGAAGATCCTTAAGAATAACTAACTAGCTTGTATACCTGAAAGGAATATAAGAAGTTTACTTTTTGTGTGAGGGAGAGAACATCATGTGGCAAAAACGTGTATGTAGTGCTTGAGCTGAAAGTTTGTATCTATTTTAGTCATCGGGTTTGTGGAAGATCTCAAAATGGCTCGTGCTTGGTCTTTAAGAGCAGTCTATCAATATCAACACATCATTGGCGAAGCCATACACAAGGCAAAGGAGGCAATCAATGGCCGATCCAGAAAAATATTTCAGTGGGGAAACAAAATTTAACTATCACATAAAAAACTTAGAAATCACAATTTATCACTAGTCTCTACCTCATTGTTGCTGTTATGCGTGACTTAAAAAGAAAAAAAAAATTGAGTGGAGTCACCTTCCAAAAAATCACAGTTTTGTAAGCCAAAATTTTTTTTTAGTGGGGTCACTTGTCCCCACTGAGGTGTGCATCCGCCACTACGGGCAATTGCCGCCCCTTTGGTTTAGCAAAAGTTGCTGTTTAGTAGTATTAATTTGAAACTTTTTTAAACAAAATAGAGCATTTTTGTAATTAATGGATTCTTTGCCCCGTCTCTTTGTGAAAATATTTGCATTTTTTATGAATATTGCCCCCCAACATTCTTATGGAGAAAGTTACAATTGTCCTCAAATAAATTTAATGTTTTAGTTTATTTTACCTGTAGACGAGTATAATTTAATTTAAAACTTATTCATACTGATTTTAATTGTCGTAACAAAAACAAAAAAACTTCTGTAAATGAGTCCTTTTATTATACAGTAAAATCTATTTGTGCAAAGAAGATGGCGTAAGTTTTTGCCCGTTACTATAAATTTCTGGCCTAGACTCTGGGCAAAATTTTAGTTTTCGTAAGAAGTTATTTGATGTGTGGTATTTGTATGTGTAGTTAAACGGCATGGCCAAGGGCGGATCCAGGATTTTGTTACCACGTGGGCTTGGTATTTAAAAAATATTACAAACAATTCATTTATCGAAAAAAGAAGTTACATATGGACCCTCAGGTTGACATGGACCCATAGAAACATAGGCTCTTCTAACATAATCTCGTTCATTCACCGGATATTTCCATATAGCAAATCTTTTTCTAGGATCCATTTCAATGGCATTGACGACATAATCTTCTTGCTGTAAAGGAGGCTCTAAAGACACCGGTTGGACATTTGTAGTAGGGGAGGAGGCTACCAAAGATTCGGAAACATCATGTGAACTTGAACTTTCAACAGTAGACTTTGAAAACCACAAATCAATAAATTTTGTTCGCTTTGATTGCAGCTTCTCACTTGTCATTTTAGCTTAACACACTACACCTATAAATTTTGATCAATTATTGGACAATCATCATTTTTTTAGAGAACCAATATTCAAAATTCAATCATTTTAGATGAAAACAAATAAATCAAAAGGAAACACAAATATATTCAATTTACATTAAACACAAAAAACCTACATTTTGAAATATTATAATTTATAAAGATAACAACTAAACTGTCAAGTTAAATGTCTAATTTTGGGACTAAAATGTGTACAAAATATAAAGATCTAAAAATAGTTACTACAAATTTAGCATGCAAATATATCACATTTTTATGATTTTATCATATAATCAAACAAACAGCTATCAAATAATCAAAATTCAAAAGTCAGATCAGAGATGGCACCCACCGTCGTCCCGTCCGCCGCACCAAGTGAATGAGGGAGACTGCCGATAGGTGGGTCAGTGGCCAGTGGGAATTGAAGCAGCAGAAGAGAAGGAGATGAAGCTCTTTTCCAGACCACTCTTCAATTCCATCTCTTGGAGATTTGGTGAATGTGAATGGTGATTGTCTGATTGATGGAGAGAGTGGGTGGAGACTGAAGAGTCAAGAGTGGAGTGAGGGGCTGGGGGTTGCTTGTGGGTTTGGGTTACCCATAAATTTTTTTTTTTGACAAATTTTGAGGTGGGCTGGAGCCCCCCTCACGTGACTACTAGATCTGCCCCTGGGCATGGCTCTTAATATCTTGGTTGATATCTTTACTATCTGTTTAATTTATTGCCGTTTCAAGTTATACACACCATGTTTTTCACCTTTTTGTTTGGTTTACATTATTTCACATGTATATACCTTTTCGACAAAGTTTTAATTGGTCTCCTGATTATGGTATGATCAGGGCAGCTATCGAATATGAAAAGAAGGTGCGTGCCATTAACCTTGAACAAAGCCAATCCATGGAACAAAATATGGTTTCTATGGCTCGTGAAATTGAGAAGCTGCAGGCTGAACTTGCTAATGCAGAGAAGAGAGCAAGGGCAGCTGCTGCTGCTGCAGCGGCAGCGACTCCTGGTAATTTTTGCTGGCAAACCTTGTCCACATGGGCTTATCTTCTCTTGCATTTTACTATTACCATTATTATGCATGTGCTTGTGTGAGTGTGTATGTGTTGGATTTGAGAGGCAAATGTTGACTTGCCGGAATTCTTCAATCCAGGTCCTGGATATGCTACAGGATATGGAAATCCAGCAATGGGATATAGTGGGAACTCATATTCACATCAGGTATGTGGCTATTTATTTCCTTAAAAAATTTCAAATGTGGTGATCAGGTCATGGGTGAATATATCTTCCTTAGACATTTCTTTCCATTCTATATATCAACATTCTCTGTGGCAATTAATTCCTAATAAGTTTCAAGAGATGATGAAGATACCTTCTACAGACAAGCTCCAAAAGATAACATTTTTTGTTAAATATATGTTACTTCCTCTCTCCCAAAGAGTCCTCCATTGAAATTACACGTGTTTCAAGAAATTATTTGCCTCTATTTGCATTTTCTTTAATACCCTAAAGTTATCATCAAGTGATGTCAAATCAACGGGACCCGTTTCATATTTTATCTCACAACTAAAAGGGAAAAAGGGTATTACAGACAATTGGTTTTAAAAACCTTTTTGAGAAGTGAAAGGAACTCTCTTTTTGGGACAATGGAATAGGGGACTTATTTTGGGACGGAAGGAGTACATATTTATCTTAAACCCCTCATGCAGTTGTACTCACTCCACTCTTGTCATCACCCTATGAATTGGAAGGCATGTCAAGGATAAGTATAGAGGAAACTAGAACCACAAGGGTCGAATGACTTATTAATACTATCATGTCCCATAAAACAAGTTCTACTCTCCTTTTTATTTTGTCCCAAAAGAAGTCACAGTTTTTCATTGTTTTCCCAAAAAAAAATTGTTTCATTTCGAAAACATCATGTTGCTTTTACGTTTCATACAAATTAATGATGTAATGCTAATGCAAATTATAGGAATTATATGAAAAGCAAAATGTATTGTTGTAACGTTATTATATGTAAAGCATCTTCACGTATGCCGAACAATGTCTCATTATTTAATGCATTATGTTGTATGAGGTTACCCTGTGATTTTTCCTTGTTGTACTCCCTTTCCAGGCCTGCTACCTTCATACTTTATCTGACTTTAATTTTGTTAAGTTGTTATACCCCCTCCGTTCCTAATAGAGTTTTGACTCGCCACACACATTAAGAAAAGTTAGTTGACTCTACCATAAATATTAGTATATGTTGTATTTTTCAAGACACACCATGTGAAGAGTGGGACCCATCAACTAAAGTAGCTAGCAAATCAAGGTTAAAAGAGTAAAAGTACTATTCCAAAAAGGCTGGATTCCATGTTATGGAATAGGTTACAGAAAGACACAACCCGCCCTCCCTGTGTCCCTCAAAAGAAGTGCGTGCTCAATGTTAAGCTTTCAGTGGTCTTCTAGTATTAGATTTGTCTTCTTCTTTCTCCTTCATCTTCTTATGTTACCATCACTGTGTGTGATTATTATTACAATATTTCGATGATTCTACCATGGTTGTAGTCTCGTAGACATCGAGACCTATCTCTCGCATGAAGTTCATGATCTGCAATTAATTATAGATAACTCTATTTAGCCAGGTAAGTACACCAAATATCTGATAAAACCTTCTCAAACTTGTAAAACGAAATCCCTCCGAGAAAATACATAAAGAGGTCCTAAATATACTGAGATAACCCCTTGCAACTATGAGTTGGCATGACTTACCGTTAACATATTGCTGTTTGTCATTATAATGAGTTAACGGCCAACTACATCCTTTGTTGCAACTGCTCATACATGAATGCTTAGGTTGTTTCTTAGTTCCTACTATGAGACAGGGTTTCTATTTTACAAATTCATTCAAATCTGCAACTGAGAGACTTTCGAGGCCTAGGTTTCCCACTCTTGTGCCTTATATTATGCGGGAGAACTGCCTGCATGGAATACAGGGGGGAAATTCTCTTCCAGAAGTTACCAGGTCATAGGTCCACATTTGAGATAGAGACTCTCCCTCGCTTGAGCAAAGTTGTAACTACTCCCTCCATTCGTGGCAAAGAGCTCACTATTCTATTTCGGGTGTTTCACATAAAAAGTCCGCTTGCAAAAATTATACCTACAATCTTTATAACTTCTCAACTTTACTCTTCACGCCGTTGTAAACATGTTGACTATGTTCAAGTATTTTTGTAATTATGACCAACTTTATGATATATTTATATCTCTTAATTATTACTTTTTGAATGTGGACTCTTTGGGTGGAACGGATGTAGTGTATAATATTCCATGTATGATAAATGTATCTGTATCATGACCAGAAATACATGAGCACAAGTGTTTGTAGCCTACTTTTTTGCTTTTTAGTTGTCTCATGATTTGTCACTCTCCTTCCAAACTTACTTATGCGAGGCACCTTGGATACGGCCTTGTACAACCCATCCTAAACATTCAGATGACTCTCAGTAAATAACATACTTAACATGGCTAAGAGCACCCCAAGGCCATCTGCATATATGGTAAGGCCACAAACTTTGTGCTCAAGAGTCAAAAGCCTTTGAATAAATATGGGAAGACCTTTGTAATCGACATGCATTGCTCACTTTCTTGATACATAAGTGTCTTAGCGTGAGATGTCGAAAGCGAGTATTAATAGATAACTTTTCTGTGCTATATAATTTCAGGTTCAGGGTGGTGTTGACGGTGGTCCCCAATATGGTCCCGGAGCAGCATCCCATGGTCCTTATGACATGCAACGACCCCATGCGCATAGATAAGCTCCTCATTTATTTGGAATAAGTTGTGGTAAAGATGTATACCCTACTAGTCAAATTGGGTTTGAAATTTCAGAACAGTGAGAAATTGAAACGATACACTTAGAGGCAAAACACAGTTTTTTCTTCTCCCTCCTTAATTTTATTTTCCTTTCCTAAGATATGAAGTTTGGTTTCACAGCATCCAAATACTTGGAAATTATGATGCTTGTGTACATGTCATACGACGAAGTTAGATGGAATTTTCTTTTTCCCCTTTGGGTTTTCCCCTAATTGATGTTGTACATGTATAAAAAGCACATCTGATTTTGTGGTTATCCTATCGACTTTTGTCCATATAGAGTGCTCTAGGCACTTATTGATGGCTATCTTAAGATCACAATTTGTTGGACCAAATTTGATGTGAACAGTTTGATTTTGTCTTTTGGATCCAGTATGTCTCTTTATGGGTACCCCTCTTTCTACAATTAAAGGAATAATAATATTACTCCCTCTAGTTTTGATATATTAGTATCCTTAGAGTTGTATTAGTTATAAAAATACTTGAGCATAGCAAGATGCTTATATCTTATGTAAGGTAAAGTTGAAAGGATATGAAAACTGTAAACGTTATTCTTGAAAGTATGAAAATACTTGAGTATAGCAAGAGGCTTATATCTTATGTGAAAGGTAAAGTTGAAAGAATATGAATATTGTAAACATTACCTTGAAAGTAAGTGATATGCATCTTAGAATTGAAAGCTAATTTCAGTTTTTGTTTCCAGTTAGAAAAAAAAATTGGATGTTAGTGAAAACTAAACCCATTTCACCGCAATGGAACAAATTCCAATTACATGTCTTTAACAATATAGTTTTGTGTATTGTACAGCGTACATTTGTTTCGTTTTTAGATGGAATTAGTAGAAACACAAGTGTACATTTGTTTCGTTTTTAGATGGAATTAGTAAAAACATAACAGTGTTTCAATACGTATGTACAATTGTTTTGTTTTTTGATGGAATTAGTAAAAACATAAGAGTGTTTCAATACGTCACATTTGCGTCTAAAAATCTAAAATTATGATTGGTTTAAGGTTTTGAGATTTTAAGGTCTAAGATTTAGAACTCAGAAGTTTTGGGATTAATGTTTTTAGGGTCTCTTTGGATTAAATATTTTAGAATATGAAACACTATGTCAAGTCCCAATTTCTTTTCGAGTGTACAACCCATATACTAGTAGAAAAGGGGAAAGTATGTTAGTGGTTAATCATCATTGTGATTCTCTCTATTAGCAACATAAGTGCAGTTTAGAGCTTCTCAAATGTTGAGATAGAGATGAGGTAACATTTTAGTTAGGAAAACATTCTCTATTTACCCTCAGTTTTTATTTTAACGTCAATCAGTTATAGTATTAGTAATTTTTATTTTTTACTTTTTATAATTTTTATAAAACAATGTACGTCTGAAAAAATGTTCTAAAAAAAATCTTGCATTAAAATACGTTTAAAAAAATATTCTCTATCTTTTAAATTTTTTACCTCGTACAAAAGAGGTCATCTTGACCGGTAAGTAAACCTGGTCCTCCTTCAATACTCCCAAAATCACTTAATGATGATTCATCGGGCCGTAATTAGTCCCCAGTTGTCTAAACATGCTCACCGTCCTTAATCATTGCCGCACATAAAACAGATATCCATCATAGTCAAATCCTGGCCAAGTCAATAGTCTTATTTGACTTTTTATACAAATTAAAAAAGATAATTAATTGGAATTTACTTTTCGTATTCTAACTTTTTTAATAATAATATGTTATTACTCCATTATAATAAGTAGGATAATGCTAAAGGCAATTAATGAGTAAAATAAATATTATTTTAGAGTAATGCACACATATAAAGAAATTATGTTAGTTGACAAAAGTACCCCTACTAAATACTCTTATTTTTTGTACTATGAGGAGTTGAAATGATAATTAGGTGAAGACAATTTTGTTGAAAAAAGATAAAATATTAAATAAAAAGACAATTAATTGTTCGAAGAAGAAATAGGTAAATTAGAGAAATCATGCTTTAATAATTTAATACAACACTTATTATTATTATTTTTTTTTGCTAAAACAATAATTAATTATGTTCAAAAGTAGTAACAAAGCTATTAAATATGATTAATGAGTGGAATAGTTGAAAATTAAGATTATTAATTGCTCCACTTTTTGAAATAAACAAACATTGTAAAGAGAAAATTTTTAAAAAAGACGTAAAAAAATTTTTGAGACAGAGAAAGTATCACAATAGACCTTCGTTGAAGGTTTCAAAGGGAACTTCCAAAAACAACAATACCCTCTTTTGTTGTTCCAAGTTTTACCCTTAGCGCACACAAGCGTGCAACTTGTTCAACGTTTCATTGCAAACAGAGAAATTTTGATGCATAACTTGTTTTTCAAGTCATAGTCACACTAAATGAAAATCTTTCTTTTTCTGACAAAAATGCAGTTGTTACCGCCAAATGTTTTTTTCTTTGTAAACTGGCTGGCATTCTCAAGAAAAGGAAACGCTGACCTGCCCAATTACTTTACCTTGTTCATTAGTTTTGAAATGATTATTCTTACCAAATTGCAATTGTACTCATTTAGTAAGCACCAAATAGTCCAGGAAGGACCGAGAAATGACACCCTTATCAAATCAACTTTTAAACATATTGGCTTATCGAATAGAAGGTTCCACGAAAATCTCAAAAAAAATTAAAAAAAAATTTTTTTTTGGGAACTATCTCACGAGGGAAATGGGCCTTCAACTGTTCCTCCAAAACCAAACACCCTTAATGATTGATTGATACACAGCTATGGAAGACTGAATTAGCTGGCGCAAGGCATCAAACTTCATTCTGGCATTATCTTTTCAAGCCACTCCCCCCCTTTGCACCCGGAAGAAAAAGAAATAAAACAAGACAAACAAACACTCCACCTTAAAGTCATCCAAAATACACATTTTCAAATGCCGGGTTGAAAAGTTCACATAACACAAGTGCTGAGAGGAGGTTGAGGCGGGGCCATAATAACAAAATTTGAGGGGCAGAGGGGTGAGTTAAAGAGAGACAGAACCACTCTTCCAGCAGATAGTACTGACAGAAAACATGAAAAATGAAAGGTTAAAGAAAAATATGAAGGAAAATGAAAACAAAAATTGCTTGCAGCGCACACACACACGAAGCTACCCAACCCCACCGGTGCAGCTGCAAGAAGCTCGAACTTCATGAAATCCATCAGAAGCATCTCCGCACTATCTTCCCCACTTGCATAACTTCCCATTCCAAAATGTGGTGTCGAAGTCCACCATGCATACAAATTTTACAAGTAAACTACATAATAAACTTTCTATTTTATTCTTAAAGCTAATGAAAACGAAAAGGGAAAAAGCCACAGTACACAAGGCAATGGAGTTTGGTGCAAATTACAATACCCTACTCTTTTTAACTTTAGATGTCCTCTAAGAAAGTTTATACTCCATCCGTTCCTGGCAAAGAGTTCATTGTTCTGTTTTTAAATGTTTCACATAAAGAGTCAACTCTCACAAATTATGCCTTTCAATCTTTATAATTTTATTACTTTACCCTCTACATGTAGTATGAACATATTAACTATGTTAAAGTATTTATGTAATTATGATCAATTCTAATGATATTTATATATCCCTTAATTATTAGACTTTTCAAACATAGACTCTTTGAGTGGAACGGAGGGAGTATTTTAAATAGACTTTTTCATGATATTCTAGCTAACCCTCATGCATCAAATACACAAACTAGAATATCATCACTTCCAAAATCGTCCGTGTAGTGTTGGAAAGGTATGATTTCCAAAACACAACTCCATTTGTAACAGAGGGAGCACAATTTCAATGGGAGTCTTGGGCGTTACAAGGAAAAGTAACCCAACAGTATCCAGGCCACTTCACACCAACATTGGAGAAACCTCAAAATTGACCATAATCCCACAAATGTACCAAAGCAGATATGCTAAAAGACTCTTCTTCCCAAGGTCATAAAAGTTCTGGCTCGAGACATCAGCAAATGGTCAATAGCTTACAATCAAGGAAACACGAGGCTTGTGTTACAAAACTGGATCATTCTGTTGGTTCAGCACCTTGAGGAAGATGCAAGTGTGTGGTTAACAATTTGCAAATTCACCAAGGTTGCATTCAAACTAACATAAACATGCAGTTTGGAAAAAGCAACACTCACCTGAAAATCTCAACCTACCTTAGCAGCAATTGGGAGAATATATATCCACTTGGCTCTATAAAAACATTGCAATGATTCAAATCAATCCCAAGCTAAATTTAAACACCCACCAGGTAGCACAAGACAAAGAAGGAGGAGAAAAGGGGTAAGTGAATAACCTACCTCTTAATCTCCAAATAGGGGGAACAACTCCGCCAACGGACTATAATAAAATCCCTCTAAATCACAACGTTTTAGTACATAAATTGCTCAGTTGAAGTTCAGTACGGGCGAGAACGGTTTCCGCCATGGTAATTTCGATCTGGGCCACCATCTCTGTAGTTATCTCTGCGTCTATCTCCACCGCCCCCATATCCACCTCTTCCACCGCCACTGTTTTTGCAAACAAATAGTCAAAAATAAAGCAACAGTAATGTTAAGTAGACAAATGTTTGTACAGATGATACATCATTGCACAAGTTGTAGGCACAAGTATATAAAGCATTACAATTTTCTGCAGATATCTTCTGGAGGAACATCATATTCCATATAGCTAATAGGAGGAAATTGACATAGTATTACCAAACTATTTCCTGGACCGTGAATTCTTCCTGACTAGAGCTTCGGAAAGTAAATTCATGCACCCTAGTGAAGACAACTTCATAACAAGAAGTATTTGCAAAGCAATCAATTGAAGCCTTCAAGTGCTTCCAAGATAAAAAGAAAACAGTTATCCTACGCACATATCCCTCGACAAAAAATGCATGTAGGTTATAACCCACAAACCATCCATGAACCGAATGCTAAGTAGTGCCTACACGATATTTCATGACCAAAATAAGCTCTTGCGTTATGGTCTGACACAACCAAGGAAAACAAAAAGCAGTTGCCACAGGAAGAAGTATGAATCTGTGCAAACCAGAAGACTGAACTAGTAACCAGAAGACTAAAAAGTATTGATTATGAATAATGCCAACCAACAATAGCATAGTTGACACAACCTTGTTGATAAACACATAATTACACAGATACGCACATAACCAGCATAAGATCGCACATGCCACTCATTGGGAAAATATTTAAGGGATAAGTAAATCGGTAAGGAAAAAGCAGCTGATACCGGAAACAAAGAAATAAAGATATCATGTGAGGCTAGTCAAACTGTTAATATGGACCAAGATTAATACAATGGGGGTCCTATATTATCATATCACTCTACACGACAAAAATATGTGATAGATCAAAGGCAATCACCAGTAGCCTTGAAGAGGATTTATAAGGTTTAATATATTGGCAAACGCACATTCACTATCTCAAAATATATTATGCCCAAAGCATCAGCTAAAAATCGAGTAACTGAAAATTTGTAGACAAAATTTGTAACTGAACCAGCCTATCAAGCAGAATCTTTGCCAAACGAGACTCTTTCTCACAAGCTTAAGCAGAAAGGAAGCAGAAACAGGACATGCCACGTCTACAAGCCATAAATAATTCTGCTCATCACTTGGCAACAAAGGAAGATTTTAACCCAAAAAAAAAAATGAAGGGAGGCAGTTCAAAGTCTATTTCTCAAAATGTTACTCCCTCCATTCCTATTAGAGTCTTCTTTGACTCCGTACACAAATTAAGAAAAGCTAATCTAGTGTAAATATTAAGGTGTTCTGTATTTTCCAATGATGTCCATGTGGGAGGAGGACCCATCTATTAAAGTGACAAGTAAATCGAAGGTCAAAGGGTAAAAGTAACATCCCAAAAAGGAAATATTACAAAGTGGACTCTTTTTCTGAAATGCCCTAAAATAAATAATGGACTCTTTTAGATTCCCCCTCTATCGTGCATACTACTTTACTGAAAATCTGAAATCCCCTAACTTTTATTGCATAGTTATTAGCATGAAGGAGTCACCTCTCAACAGCCAATTTATGGCACCTCACTTGCATTTTAATGTTTCACACACCTCCAGGTGAGTGAAATCCTAAAACTGATGCTCCCTACATTCCAATAAAAGAGTCCACATTTAAAAAGTCTAATAATTTTGGATATATTAGTATCATTAAAACACCTAGAGAGTTGATAATAATTACAAAAATGTTTGAGCACATAGCCAAGATGTCTATATCAAATGCGGAGACTAAAGTTGAAAGAGTATGAAAATTGTAGACATAGTTTTGAAAATGGACTCTTTAAGTGAAACGTCCAAAAAAGGAACAGTGGACTCTTTGGTTGGAACGTAAGGAGTATGTACATACAAGCCAATGTATTAGACATATCAAGAGAAAAAAACTGAGAAGTTCCTCTCATGAACCCTTGATGTCACATCAACTTGGCTATGAGCGTTGGTTGCAGTGATGTCTTGGTTGATCAATCTACACATTTAGTGATGGGCACACAGCAAAAATATTCTTACCTTCAATTTTTTAACTCATTTCCAATTACCAATGTGTTCTCATATATGTAAATATAATGCTCAAAAAGATGCTAGAAAAGCATTAATCAGCTATATTTTGGCAGGAAATTATTAGATAGCAGCATATCGAATGCGAAAAATCATCAGACACACACATCGCATTCTATTGTTCATGTATTGGTGCACTGAATCAGGTACCTAGTGCGTTTCAAAAAGACCATATTAGTTCTAAGACATCTGGAACAGACACATCATCATCTTTGACATGTTTACACAGACCCCTAGGAAATATGGGAAAAAGGCAGATTGGGATAGAGTATGTGAGTTTGCTACCACAGAGCACAGCCAAAGGCAAAACCATAGAGAGTTGGTCCTACAAGCTTTGCTTCCTTTTATCTTTCCCTCTCTTATCTAGCAAGGGGCGAGCAGAAAGAGGTGACCATATATTCCCAATCAGACATCTTTCTTTCGACCTACTGATGAAAGAGCAGCAATTTTTACCATTAAAGTAAAGGATTTCATTCTTGATTCTCATATACCAATAATGCAGGACGGGATACAGAAATCCCGAGAACTGAGAAGTTGGAATAAGAGGGCGACTATCTTCACAGGGGATGGAAAAAGCTCGCACAAAGCTCTCAAACTTCTCACTAACAAAATATTCATTGACAATGAAGGAGTTACCTTAACACTTAATAGTCCTAACTGAAATCTAATCCTAGAACAAGTACGCTAGATAATTCTTAGTACCAAGTACCCTAGCAAACTAATAGACTAAATATTCCTAAACAACTATCTAGCCCCCAATAAGCTCATTACAACTAATTTTTCTCTAAATAATACTCCATCCGTTCCTAAATCGTCCTTTTTGACTAGGCACACGGATTAAGAAAATTAATTCACCTTATTATAAATATTGGTATAGTATGTAGTTTCCTTTAAAGCCCTTGCACATGTAGCCATAATTGAAGTAGGAAGAAAAAGTAAGGGTAGATTAGTAAAAGTGTTTTCCTAAAAAGGAAAGTTTAGAACAAAACAAGAAAGTTAGACAATTATTTAGGAACGGATGGAATAATACAAAATATCCTAACAACAATAGAACTCCAATTCCTTTGGTTTTCTGTGTCTGTTCTGTATCATCCATCTGTACTACATTTTCAATCAAGTTGGTAGCTTCAACTAGAAATGATGAAATAAGTATAGCTTTTGTTCCAAGGGGTCAATACACACAGTTTGTCAGCTGACTGGCCAAGACCATAGTTATTAAATGCAAAAGGCACGAGACAGGCGAGAGGTACATTTTTAAGGCGAGAGGCGGGCAAGCAAAAGGCGAACAATATGACAATTAAAAAAAAATAAATCAAAATATCTTTTACAACAATTTTTAAATCAATTAGATCTAGGCTGGAAATCTTCAGATCTGGGACAAAAACCTTAACCTTCAGATCTTCGACGAAAACCTTAACCTTCAGATCTGGGCCGAAAACCTTCAAATCTGGGCCGAAAACCTTCAAATCTGGGCCAAAAACCTTCGAATCTGGGCCGAAAAGGTTAGTTGCTTGCCTTTCCTCGCCTATTCAAGCCTTTCGCCTCTTGCCCAGGCGACAAAGGCGATCGCCTTGGCTCGCTTCTTCAACATCGCCACGCCTGCCCTTCAACAGGCGACGTACCCTCGCCTCAGGTGAGCCAGGCACTCGCCTATAATAACTATGGCCAAGACAGCAATTTTCCCTTGTGCTTCTCAGACAAACACACATCCTAAGCACATAATTCTCATCCAAAAGAAT
Organism: Platycodon grandiflorus; assembly: GCA_016624345.1. Lineage (NCBI taxonomy): Eukaryota > Viridiplantae > Streptophyta > Magnoliopsida > Asterales > Campanulaceae > Platycodon > Platycodon grandiflorus. The sequence continues at coordinate 15,446,200 of CM028366.1, forward strand.
CCCAAGTCAAAAGAGTCGAAGGTGGCAGATATTGTGAACCAAATACAGGAAACATCCAAGAGATCAAAGATTAATTGAACAACAAGCAGCCCTCCTACGGCCTTGCTAACTACAAAACCTGTCCGAAGGTGACGCAGTATCTTAAACAATCACAGAACTGTAAACCATTAGTGACGGAATCTTAAGATTGATATCCTTTCACGTGATGAAGATAGTCTCCTAGTGGAATGTCATTGGTGCTAACCCGAAATGTTTGCAACTTCTGTACTTGCTTGCCAAGGCACTAGAGGAATATACACTCCATGGGCAAGAAAAAAAATCAAAATTCACATAAACACCTCAACTAGGAAGGAAAAAAAAAAAGTAGCTTCCAAACATCACTATACATTCATAGTGAGGAATTGTCAAGAAGCAAACAACCTTAACATAAAAAGGCTCTGGTTATTGTTCAACATTCTTAAATTTCGTAGACAGGACACAGCTAGAGCAATGATAGTGACACAGCTAGAGCATTCATAGTGACACAGACTGTACTACACAAAGCACATCAGTCTGCGGTCCTTGCAGTTAGATCCAAACCATAGTTATTAAAGGCGAAAGGCGAGAGGCGGGCGACAGGTACTTTTTTGAGGCGAGAGGCGGGCTGTCAAAAGGCGAGCAAGGCGGAAAAATAGGAAAAATAATATATATATATATATATATATATATATGGCGAGAGGCGGGCGGTCGAAAGGCGAGCAAGGCGGAAAAATAGGAAAAATAATATATATATATATATATATATATAGATTTATAGTAAAGATTAAGAGCAGATTAAAGGGAAAAAAAACAGTAAGATACAATTTGTATATGGAATAAAGTAAAAAAGAAGAAACAAAGAAGTCAAAAAAAGAGCAGATTAAAGTAAAAAACAGGACAAAAAAAAAGAAGTCAAAACAAACAGTAAGATACAATTTGTAAGATTAAGATCAGATTAAAGTAAAAAAAACATGCATTATAATGGTCAAAACAGAGTATTATATGGAATATCTAATATATATTAGACTAAAAAGAGTTAGTAAAGTAGAATAGAACAACAACAAAAAAAGTCCAAAAAAAAGGAAAAAGAACTGACTGGTAACAGTAAATTATAAGAAAATAAATAAATAAATATAAAAAAAAGGAAAAACAACTATGCTAATGACATGAGTCGCATCTCTGTTAAGAAGTAAAAGAGAAAAGAAAAAAACAAAGAAAGAAGAAACGACGTCGAGAAACTCAAAAGTCGAAAGAGAGAGAAAGTCGAACGTACCTGTTTGCTTCCAGTTCCACTCGCCGTCGCCAAGGGTTGCTCATCCAGTCCTCGCCGTCACCGTCTCACTCCCTCGCCGTCGAAGTCTCAGTCGTTGCCGTCTCAGTCGCCGTTTGAAGGGCTAGGGTTTGTTGCGTCGTGGGTTTTGTTCGCAGGTAGGTTTTTGATTTTGAAAAGGGTTTTGGATTCTAATCGAGAGAGATCGAGTGAAAAGGGTTTTGTTTTCTCACTTTCCCAAACTACGGCGTTTCGTTAAAAAATAACAAGGTTATAAGCTTGTTGCAAAGGTGTCGCTTCTCGCCGCCTCTCGCCTTGCTCGCCGTCGACGAAGGCGAGCGCCTTTGACCCGCCTTTGTGAAAACGCCTCACATGTGCCTTCTCAAGGCGTCCATGCCTCGCCTCACACCTCCAGGCACCTCAGGCGGCTGAGGCGACCGCCTTTAATAACTATGATCCAAACCACTGCATACCCCTCATTATCCTTCAAAAAATGAAACAAAAGAATCCAACAAACCACCCTCAACCCCTCCCCCCCCCTCGGGTACCACCAATCAACACCTCAACTAGCAAAGATATCTCACAACAAACACTTCTTGACCTCAAAGGATTGTGGACTTCAATGCAAGTCATCAAATTTAGACAAACTCACCTTTGGTAACCATAAATGCTACTCCCTCCACCCCACAATAATAGTCCACTATTACATTTTGGGACATCCCAAGAGAAAAGTCCCCTTCTCTAGAAAGTTTTTAAACCAATTATTTACAGTCATAGTTGTTAGTATCGTACGATACGCGATACATATCTAAGTAGCCTATTTTCGTATTGTATCGTACGGTACAAAAATAGCCTACTTAGATACGCATCGACCCATTGTATCGTATAGTGCCCTATCGTTCGATACTCTTTACGTATCATGCGATACACTGAAGTATCACAAATCTGGTGTATCATACGATCTTTTTACTTTCTTAAAGGGGTGCATCTGTAACATATTTCTCTTTTAGTTTTTATAAAGGTCGACCTCTCCTCTTCACAAGAAAATCATTTAATTTTCTCATAGGACCAAGAAACTTGCAAGAGGATATAATAGGCAAAAGAGCGACTGTAATTCAAGGAGATGATGATTTACATGAGATAGAAGTAATCAAAAGACATTGAAGAAGGTATTAGATGATGATTGACTAGTTGTGGGAGGTGATGAGGATGACTATGAGATGGATATCAACACCTTTGACTAGAACTTTTATCAACTTTGCTTGGCTTTTGGTGGGATAGTTCATAACTTGGAGTAGAGTTTTTATTTACCTGAAGTTGGTGACTTGCTTCACTTTTTTTTATAGTAACTTACGTTATTAAGTTTAAAGTTAATGGTTTGATAAGCTATTTTTATTAATTTATTACTTAATATTAATTTTTTATGAATATATATATACATATATCAGCTCCTGATACGTAGCATAGAGATAGAATTTTGATACATGATAAGTATCCCGTTTTGACAACTATGTTTACAGTGTCTTTCTTTCATAATTGTGAGATAGAAAAAGTAACAGGTCCCATTGATTTGACACCACCATAGTATAACGCGAGAGCATTAAAGGAAATTGACAGTCGAATGCTTTCTTAAACCCCGTATAAAGTCAATAGGGGACAATTATTTTGGGACGCACGGAGTAATTTTCTAGCAAATTGCATCCGCCGCCAACACTGGAAAACATGGTCTATTTTCAGTCTGGGACATTGACTTTTTCAAAACATTTTCCTGCAGAAATAATTAAGCTAGACTTTAGATAGCACGCCTAACTTCACACACTTCAATTTCTTACATAAAACTCTTCCTAGTAACATCGTTGTAGTTGTCAGATATAAAGCACATCACTCATATACCAAGGTTGTTAACATACAAAGGCAACACAAGTATGAACCTAATGCAGGAACATCAACAAATTTACATGTTCTCAAGCTTCAAGCACGCAAGACATGAGCCATTACCCAACTATCAGTAAACATGTGAAACAGGTATATTGATTAAACCATAGCAAAAGCAAAAACAAAACAGGAAAAAAAAAGTACAGGAGTAACATGCAAGAAACAGGTCAGAAGATTTGCGCTCGACAGATAGTGCCGTCATAAATCCATACTAAAACGGCATCCTAAAGATCACTTAAATAAAAAGAATCAAAATTTCCTAATATTTCCACCTTTTAAGAACAAGGACAAGTATGAAATTAGAAAAGAACAAATACCCTTGGCCATGTGCTGGAGCAGGCCTTGGTGCAGACTTCTCAGCCATTGCAACACTGATTTTATAGCCCCTCAAATCATAATCTGATGGAAGTAGAAATTCACGATAAGCATCCACCAACAAACAAGTTACAGAAGTAAAGACAGAAAGTTAAGCTCAAAAGTTTACTATTATAAAAACCGCCAGCAGAATGTGCAGCAGATGGATCTTCATAAACTAGTGCTGCATCTCCTTTGTAGTTTCCTTGCTCATCCGTGTATATTTTTATGTTCCAGGGCCACTGATCCTTATAACCTCGCTTCTGCTTGATTCTCCCAACCTGTAAGAACATTAATAAGACAGACCAGTAAACTACAATGCCACAACCAAGAAAAATACAGAATCATCCATAGGCAATCTCAAAAGTAATCAAATGGATAGCTTCTAACATCACTTCTTCTGCAAGGTGAACTATTTAAGTCCACTAGTGAAGTCACTTAATTAAACGCAACATGATAAGAACAAGGAATAGCAGAATTTTATTCACCTGTCCAATTCCTCCGAATAGTTCTCTCAATTCATCGACAGTAACGTCAGGAGGCAGGTTTGAAATGTAGATCCTTGCGTTGTCACAGGTATCCCCACAATTTTCATCACATTGTTTGACGGTCTCTTTAGACTCGGCAGGCGCACCACCATAAGCACCGCCACCTTGACTTTGCGGTGGACCACCACCATACCCTCCAGTGGCACCACCTCGACCGCCACCGCGGTTCTCAGGGCGAGAATCCCCAGCATAACCACCAGGGGTGCCATATGATGGGGGATATGAAGTAGGTCCACCATTGTAGCTAGCAGGTGGTGGAACTGCATCTGTTCCATAATTAGGGTTCCCAGCATATGAGCTTGGTGGTTGAGGGTAGCTGCCATCAGATCCCCCATACGAGCCAGACGCAGGAGCTTGACCATAACCACCACCATCTCTTCCTTGACTACCTCCATAAGAACCACCACCTCTACTGCCTCCACCACCTCCACTTTCATAGTTACCACTTCTCCCTCCTCTATCACCACCATATCCCCCTCCGCTTCCTCTATCACCACCATACCCTCCTCCACCTCCTCTATCACCACCATATCCCCCTCCACCTCCTCTATCACCACCATATCCCCCTCCACCTCCTCTATCACCACCATATCCCCCTCCACCGCCTCCTCGGTTATAACTGCCACCATCACTGCGGCCCCCACCACCTCTACCACCATCACTGCGGCCGCCACTAGCACTGCCAGTTGGGGAGGGTGTCCCACATTTGTTACACTCTGTTCTCCAAGAAAAATTTGAGTTCCCACACCTACAGTCACAAATTGAGGTTCCATTAGAAGTTAGCAACCAAAAAGAGTTGCAAAAGTTGCAGCATTCTTTCTTTTCATAATAAGTTGAATGAAATATCTTGTAGAAGGCAAAAAGAAGAATCCTGTAGAAAGCTGAGAGTCCACAACCGCAAGTTGCTAATCAAATCGATTATAGAAGTTCTAACAACACATGATTCAAATTACGGAAGCATGAAAATCTATTTAGAAAAGAAAAGGCAAATTAATTTTTGTCTAAACAACTAACACTTCGAGAGAATCTTATATCAACTAAACAGAGTAAAAAGAACATCGACTTAGATAGACAGCTCCCCATATAATGGGAAGACATACCCTGGATTAGGGCAAGGCCAATCTCCATCCCTGCCGCTTCCACCACCACGACCGCCGCCACCACCTCTACCACCACTGCGACCACCACGATCTCCTCCCTGATATCCACCACCACCTCCTGCATCAAAAAAGAAAATCAGTTATATACATTCCAACATATAATCATAGTTATAGTTTCTTAAAATACTAAACCAAAGTAAATTATGTGGGTAGGCGATGAGTATCTTAATGCAATCTCATATTAAATAATGAATCCTCCAATATAACATCATAATATGATACTGTACCATATCTTTCAATACTGTCATAGAACAGAGAGCTGAACCAAATAAAATTGTATAACAATCCTAAAAAGAGATATTCCCTCCATTTCCCAAATGCATGTTCCCTTTGACTGAAAACACAGACTAAGGAGAGATAATTGATTACAATAAAATTATAAAGATATGTTATGCATTCCAATTTTACTCTTAAAACCCATGTGATATGTGGATGTTTTAAATTAGAACCAAGGACAAATTAGTAAAGTAACAAAGAAGATGCTCTACTTTTCAAAGTTGATACATTTTGGGAACATCCAAAAAAGGAAGCATTGTTTTTTTTTTCAACAAAATATATAAAGTTGGTGGGGACTGTCTAGAATTAAATTGTTTTATCAAACATGCAAAAGTTTTGATTATATTGGATAATTAATCCGTGGAAGTTAGTGAATGCAGTTTTTGAGCTGTAAATAAATATCATGGTGCTAATAGTAATTGCCAAGACTTCCATGACGGATGCACTTGTGTTATCATATAGTTCTCAGCATATATTTTACTATTTCAGATGATATACTTAGACATTTTACATATATTTTATGTGCTGTAAAGAAATCTAGATTCCACTATTTGCGTAGCTCGGCTATTGGTTTTCCTCTTTCATGAATCATTTCTCATAATGTTTTGTAACAACTTCTTGGATGTTTTTACTAGCAACTTAGTTATCTTTATAAAATTTCTTTCCCTTTAATACTAAACATTTTTCTCCTTGGTAACTATCATTTCATTTTTCAACACTAACATTTGCTAGATATTTTCCTAAAAAATTTCTTTATGATAAGCAAAACGAAACCTGATAGTTATCATAAAACGTCTGGAATGTTGGTACAAGATACATTTCCACATCAATAACTAAGCACATAATTAATCTTGTATGAATAAAGAAAAATCCTAAAATTGCAAACCAAAATTAAGGCTGAAGAGAAAGCAAGAAAGTACCTCGACTCTGTGAACTGCCGTATCCTCCACCTCCTTCTCTTCCAGCACCACCTCTACCACCATAACCTCCACCCCCACTGCCACCGCGTCCTCCACCACCATAACCTCCTCCACCACCTCCACTACCTCCATAGCCTCCACTACCACCACTGCTGTATCCTCCGGCACCTCCTCCGTATCCGTCATATCCTCCAGCGCCGCCAGCGCTGCCGCCGAATCCTCCACCGTAGCTTCCGCCTCCGCCTCCACCGTAGCCGCCACCAGAGGGTGGTGGGGCCGATCCGTCGCCTTCGTAACCGTACGTACCAGACATCTTCTAGGGTTTCGAAATCGTTCTGTGAGAGAGAGAAGAGAGAGAAATACTATATAGAATAGGCTAGGGTTCTTATTTTGTTGGAAAATTGGCCGACTCGTTAAATCCCAACTTCCTTGTGTATCTTCACAACGTACAATAATGTTTACCTCGTTAAATAATGTCGATCGATCAGAACCGTCCGATTCTCCTAACACGTTGCTTCAGGAACATGTCTGGGCCAAAAGTCGTACAATGTGCCTTGGAGTTTGGACTATGTTGTAGTTGAGCCAAGATTTTTAGGTTTCTTTTCGTTTTTACATTTTATTTTTTTTTAGCAGTAATAACGTTAATATCTAATAGTTATCATGGAAGTCATTAACAAGTACTTGTCTACATTAGAGTAATGTTATTAATTGCCTTAATTTTATATTTACATTTTAAGTTGTTTTATTTCTTACCAAATAATATAATAAAAATTTGCATTACGATAGAAATCATCTTCACATCTATTTATGTGAAATCTCATTACTAGTAATCAATTCCGCGAAATTGATTTCGTTTTCGTGTACTAATCAAGACCTTACTGTATTTACTACTCCGTTCCAAAATAAGTGTCCCTATTTTATTTTAAAATGTTCCAAAATATGTGTTCCCTTCCTTTTCTAAAAAGAGTTTTAAGCAATTGTTTATAATTTCCTTATTAATTGCGAGAAGAAAAATAAATAGGAACTCATTGATTGGACATTACTAAAATGTATTTTGAGAGCATTAAAAAAAGCATGGTATTAATTCCTTTCTTCAAATTATTGTAAAATTGATGAGGATACATATTTTGGAACAACAAGAGTAACATTTTTATTGAATTACGTAATAAGTTAAAGTGTACATTTTCAATGGGATAAAAGGAGGACTACGATGGGTTACGACTTTTATATAGTTTTAAATAAATTAACATAACTATTTGATCAAATTTCAATCTAATAAACCAAAAAGAAAATTCACGTAATGGAGGGAGTAATTATTTTAAAAAGTTAAGTGAAGCGAGAGATTAAAAAAAAAAGGACCCTAAGTGTGATAAAACTTAGTACTCATATGTATTGTTTATACTGAAAAAAGTAACAATATACTACGGTGTGAGAGGATTAATCGCTTTACACAAAGATACTCATTTACAATAAGAGAGGCATGTAAGCCATGATCAAGGACCTAAGCCCTACCTTGAGAGCTATCGAAGACCTACCATAAGTAGTAACCACCCTGAAGAGGTAGTCTTGATTCTAAAACCTGCATAGAAATGGAAACGACTTTTTCAACGTCAAGAAATAGCTCATTCTAAAGAGACGTGTTAGATGTATGAGAAACCATACCATGAATGGATCATATGCGACCAAGTGGTCTAAAATCACGCTGCCACGTCTGTCACGCCCCCGATTTAAGCCCCTACTTGGAACTCTAAACCAGGGTGTGAAACCTCTGTTTAACAATCATAATCCTGTTTAAACATAGTAACTATAAACTAACCTAACCCCACGAGCTAAAACATGTTCGGGAACAACCGGTCCAACAATGACCAATACATGTCGTAACAACTATACACATCTAACCAACAGTTTACTCAACCAAGAGTTTACACAATGGTTTACATTCATTCTACCAAACTTCTGTGCTACTCTGATATATAGTTATATTACAAATCTTACACATCTAGCTATATCACCATCATCTATACAAGACAATCAGCAACCTTAAATAATGTTCCTCTGCATCTTTAGTGTTCTCCACTTATATTCCTGTCAACTAAGAAAAACAAATACCAAAAGGTTGAGTCAAAGACCCAGTAAGCTATTACATGCGTCTACATGACATAGTATAACATGAAGTTATGCAATGCTTACCAAAACATGAAGTTAAACATTAATACATCTAACTGTTATAAAACATGAAGTTACACATATCACAATATTGAATAACATGTTATTCAACTGAATTAAACATATTATAAAGAGATACTGGTCGAGGTACACCTCCGACATCCCAACCTTATGATACCTTACACTATGTTGTTGAAGATGCTCAAGCATTTTCACGATCTTTGTTGTAGTGCGCAATTTTGTTAGTTAAATGCTCGCACAATGCCAGTCCCTATAACTTGAGCATTACCAATACTGCCACCTATTCCCACCTTGTGAGGAATAGTGCATTCCTGCTAAGGCCAATAGCGGTAAAGAGCTGAGCGTATGAAGTGCACCGACTACCACTAACTCTCCATACCGTGAACAATAGTCGATACCCTCCATACCCCCTCGGACTAACTCTTAGGATCTCATGTAACACATACCAACTTATTGTTCATGTAACTACTTGTTATAATCAACATGTCCCCCAGTTTGTTATTACCAATAACGATCAGCTTGTTATTAACACATAGCCTTCAACTTGTTGTTCACGTATGCTTTTCAACTTGTTATTGAGCACTTAACCAATGCATTATTGTTATAGGCACAACCAACATGGTGTTGTTCTGCTTAGGCCAATCAAAAAGAGATTAATCAAATAGTAAAACATATAATATTTAACTTGTTGTTATACACATAATATTCAGCTTATTTTTATAACTATAACCTTCATCTTATTGTTAAGCGCGTAACCGTCAACTTGTAGTTATATACATAACCTTCCACTTATTGTTGTACACCTAACATTATTCTTCTTGTGTTTACACTCGGGTACTTCTACAATTCTTAACAAACCAACTTGTTTAAAACCTTGTGCCTTACATGAAGACATTTCAATCACTCTACAACCAACCCAAGTTCAAGTTACAATACATAAAACATGGCTCCAAGTCTCAATTTAGAAACATACCTGCAACCACTAATTTATTCTCATACTATAACACGTAGAACCCTTATCTCCCTTTCAACTTAACAATTCTAATAGGAGATTTAACAATTTCAACAAATTACCAACCAAATTCCAGCCAATTCCAAGGCACTTATCACTTATGACATGCCTACTACACAATTCAAGTCATACTACACAAATTAAACATATACACACATAATTCAACCTCTTGGAACTCACCCCTTAAATCAATTCTTGGAATTGATGGAAATATATTCTATAATATTAAATCTCATATAACAACAGCTCAATATAATTCAATGTCCCAATTATCACATACACTATAAACACCCCAATATAGTTCGAATGCAACACTTATCAACCTATGCGCAACAGTATTATTAAATTCACCAAATATTCCACACATGTCAAAATAATCTGATTCTTACTTATTTGAAAACTAAACATCTTGAACTATAACGTACCACTTTGAATTACTCCATTAGGATCTATAATCATCAAGAAATGAGCACTTAAAGTTCAAACTATTGTTCAGAATTCTCGTTGACAGTCCGCCTAGCACAATGATGTTCTGTAACCCTTTTGTGGTACTTACAGACAACCAAATTAAGTGAAAATCTTCAGGATGGTACCTAACATCTGGAACCATAACATATCCAAAAATCATAACTTTTCAATGGGTCTATTTGCTACAGAAACCTTTGGAGTTTAGGAACAGTCTACCAACACAACAATGTGCCTTAACTCTTTTAGGGGACTTAATGATGTCAAAATCTCATGAAAATTGGCAGGACTATAAAAGACATACTAAAGTAACACATATCCGAAAATCATGAATTTTCCATAAGTGAATTTTACACAGCAATCTCTGGAGTTTTGCACAAAATAAGGGTTGCATGTAACTTAACTCATCAATTTAAACTCTAACATATGAACATTTAATAACTTACCGATTTGACGATTTTCCACCAATTAAACCTTATTCTTCCAGCTGTAATCTGATCTATAACACTTAATTAAGAGTCTCCTTGGTTGAATCTACCAAGCCCTAGCTTCAATCTTCCACAAACCAAGCTTTCTCTCTCTAGTCTTCAATGGAGGCTTGAGCTTTCTCTCTCTAAGTTTGGATGAAAGTGAAGGAAATGAATTTGCTGGGTTTGGAGACTTCACTGAATCAGCCAAACCCACATGCATAGTCTCTCTCTAATGAAGTAGGAGGTGGCATGAGGAGAGCCTCCCACTTATTCCATGGCATCATATGATTGGTGAGTCTAAATCAAGTGTTTAGATTTAATTAACCACTAATTAGACCTAATTAACTAAGTTTAACACTAACCAAATGTCTTTAGGCTTAATCATACTTAATTACACCTAATTGTGAGTCATTATCAAGTTTGGGCTTAACCAATTTGAGTTAAGAAAATCCAGGAGGCCAAAATATAATTTTTCAGAACTTTGAGCGCTAAGACGGGTGGCCAAGGCGAGCAACTCCCAGTACTTTTAGGGTCTGAAATCGAAAACTTCTGGGCGTGGCGCGCTAGGGCACTGCGCCAAGGCGCGAATGTCTGCTAGGGCGCACGACCAAGGCGCGGCCCTCCCTGATTTCTCTCAGTTTGATTTCTTTCCTAGTTTTGAGCTACCAAGTTACCACCAAATGGCACAAAACTTTAAAACAAACATCATAACCATGTCTAGCACATACTAAGGGAATACTATGTATTCAAACCTCATAAAAGTATCAAATAACCATAGCAAACGGAGGTTGATTTAAGACTACTACGATTAAACCGTTCGACCTCTAAACGTGTTTTAAAGTCTTGAACCACACAAGTATGAATGCAAATCACCACAACCGAAAATTAAGTTACTAATATACCAATTAGCAAGTAACATGATGCATAATCATAGATAAAGATGAATGCAACCGAATTATCACTAATGCAAATTTTTTAGGTGTTACACTGTCAATAGGTTTTTACGGCGGGAACGATTGATAAAGCTATTGAGTGTCTTCTCTAACAAGTCACCAGAAGGAGTCCACTTATTTTATAGTTTCTTGACTAATAAAGGAAATAATGAAATTTTCTCATATATTTAGGAAACCTATACAAAATACATATTATGTTTTCGCACAACGATGTAGTCAATCGTCATTACTATAAGTATGACAACATAGAATGCTTTAGCCGAATCTAGGAACGATGTAGGTGATAACGAGGTCAACCAGAAGTAGGCTCTACCACTCCTCCCAGAAGAGGGCGCACCCCAGTGGCCAATACCACAACCACAACAACCCACCTCGAAAGTGGACGCATCTAAGTCGGTATAGTATGTCGCCCTCTTAGCGTGCACACTATTAGGACAAAAACGATTACAAGTACATGGGGGGCTAATCATGATTGTTAGAAGGAGATCACTTGGGAATATTCTTGAAAATCATGCAACTACTTTCTACCCTTTCTTAATCACTATTTTTCCTTCTTTGATCGGTTGTTATTTCGAACCACTGTCATTTGTTAGACCCTATTATTTCTTTATTACTCCCACTAATTCAGACAAATAATCTACTTTTGACTTTTTTTTGTTAACTTATTTAAAGTTTGACCGATAATTTACATAGATTTATTTATTTTTACAAAATTATGAAAGTTGTTATCTATATTATTGTTAATATAATTTTTAATTAATGAAATTTTATTTCCTAAAATATAAATAAAGCATGTAAAAATTTGATTTGATTTAGTCACACGTTGACTTTAAAAAAAGAAAAGTTGACTCTTTACCTGGAACGGAGAGAGTATCTTCCCCATACTTGTTACCTTTTACCAAGAAATCCGCTAGTAGTATTTTTATGTAGATCTTGGCAAGAAGAAAATAAAGAGAAACATATAATGCATTATGATGAATTTAAATTATGTTAATTTTAATTGTAAGACTAATGATCAATAAAATATTAAAGTTACGAGTGATAAATCATTTAAAGTAGAGGAGAAGACACAATGACAAGTAGCATGGCTGATGAAACTTTGCTCGCCTGAAAAACCCAATGCTGAATAGCCAAATTGTTGGCTTTATTGTTGTGCCTTGTCGCCAGCATCTAGGCTGTGTGGATCTTCCTCTTCAGAGACTGTTGTTTTAAGGCATGGAGGCTCCATTTCCACCTGGCTTCTCGACAGTTGTGCCTTCTTTCCTTTTAACTCATCTTGTCTTCTCAACCAACTTTTGATGTCGTTTTGACGAAACAAGGGAGAAAGAGAGATTTGAGCCATCAGTCAGCTGCTCAATAACCAAATAAAAGACAGGTCATCAACTGAGCGCAATGCCTCCTAACAACATGCTGAAAGTTAACTGCTTGCTCCTTGCATCACAAAATCAAAATCTGGAGAGAGAGATGTACAACACCAAACATCCGGCACAAGTCAGAACTGAAGCGCTGCAAAACTGTTCCTAAGAAAATACACCCTTTCAAACGATTTCTTTTACCATGGTACACCTGATAACAACAATGGAATGGATAGAAACAGGATTATCAAATGTAAAAAATTGGATCTATGAAGTGAGGCTGATACTGAAGTTCTTATTTCAACAGGGAATCTGCAGCTCTCTGTTGATGGATCAACTGTAGTAATCAAGCCCAAACCTCCAAAATCACAACTGTCTGCCCTTTGATCATGCTGCTGATAAAAGCTGTTAAACGCATAAGATATATTACCGGGCCAACTGATGTTAAAACAAGAACTACCCAGGGAAAGTGCAGTGCAATCTGCATTTAAGCATGCATCTAGTGCACTCACAGATGCATTGGACAAGTCCATATTATTGTTCACAACGCACCACTTGGAAGGAAGATACTCCACATTTTGCGCATTCACCAGCGTTCTCAAGCCCGGCCCAAGATTGACCTGGAACTTGGCTTGGCCATCAAAAGTAAACAAACCCCAGTGTCTCTCAAAATTTCCAGTGGCTGTGCTTCTCTGATCTTCATCTAGGAGGGAAAAAATGTAAGTTTCTATAGGAGGGTCCCGAGGCCTAAGTGGCGTCCCCGATCTGCTATGGAGATGGTCCAGAAGACCTTTCATGAATATCTCTGCATTGGATAAAGTAGCATTTCCAGCTCCATCTGTGGGCCAACCAATCTGAGCAATTACAATATCAATATGGGGAAACCCTGCTGCTGATAAAGCAGTAACAAGTGTATCATAGCTTAAATCAAAGCTGTTTTTATAACTCCTACGGCTATCATTATGAGGGCGTGCAGTTTCTTTGAAGAGAGCAAAGTCGAGGGAAATGTTCTTGTTTTGAGAGTAACTTAAAAAAGGGGAAATGTTTACAAAGAAAGGAGCTTGATGCTTGCTAAGAAACTTGAGCAGCTCGATCATGGTTTTGTTGACATCTGGTCTGAAGTGTCCCCTTGAGGGAAGGCGGGATTCTGACTGGAATGCGTCAAAACTGCATGGAACAACAACCTTGACCTTCGTTGCCAAGTTAGCTCGTATCAAAGCTGCTTCAATGCTTATGGCTGCACCAACAACAAATGGATAGAACTGTGCACCATAACTTTGGAGAAATGGCTCATCTCCAACAGCAATGTACCTGTAAGTAGTCTAGTTAGCTTTTATTTACAGGATAAACAAACACTATAACTACTTCAAGGAATAGAAGAGTGATGGTTATGCAATCATCATTTTTATCATGCCTCTTCTGTTAGAATCGATTATACACAATGGGCCAATTCCTGAAGCGGAACGAGCGTAGCGGAGCTAGTGGAGGTTTGGATTGATGGTATCGCAGCGCGGGCACGCAGGGAAGTAGGGATGCGTTGAAGGGTTTGGAGTTGGCGCGGACGCTCGACGCACGCGGGCGGGACTTGGCGGACTTTCTGTAAATGGCGCGGTCACGCCACTTGGGGAGGCCGAGCACGCTGCGTTGACTTCACCGTTTTCTACTTTCCTTGTTTGTGTATAATTAGGGCTAGGTGTTGTATCTATATATAAGTTGTAACCCTAAAACGTGTAAAAAAATTGAAATAAGAATATACAGCGGTCTTTAAACCCCAAATTCTCTCCTCTTCTAAATTCCAATTGCTTGATAATTGTTATTTGCTCAATTGTTTGTTTGCTTGCTTCTGCTGTCGCACAACACTCTTCTCTCTCCACCAATCAAATCTTTCAAACTGGGTGATGCACCTTTTTCACTCAGAGGCAATAAATCTATTTCAGTTGCCTAAAAGATGTATTGCATTCTTAAAGTTTTTGCGGATTTGTATTGCTACACCCAGTTGGAGCTAGAAATTGGGACACGCTGTTTAACAGGCCAGGACAAATAGGAGTTAGCATGGTAATTTAAGGAGGAAAAAACAGCATAATAACATTCAGTTAAAGTGACTATAATTGCTATATTTGATCTAATAAGAACTTGGGATAACTATCAATTTTTGATACAACCTAAATAATCAGTGGGTTTTCTAGTCCCAGTTTCCGTAACTTGATTGAAACAACAATTCCAAGTTCTGGTACCCGTACTGTACAATGGATATTCCAAAACCAAAAGCTTAGCAGTTATACTTAAAAGAATGAATCTAATATTCATTTCTAATCTACAAAGTGTAGGATGCTAGGTTGTCACAGGAAAACAATAGTGAATTGGATGTATGTGGAAGATCCTGGCATCATATATCAATCAGAAGTGATGAAACGAGGTTGAAAGAAAGACTGAAGGTGAATACCCAGACAACCTGTGTACATGCTGCCAAACTCGAGAGAGGGTGAGAGACAGAGTGAGCGTTCAATCAACTCCTAAAACTACTGTTAAAACATATATGATGTTCCAGTGAATGCACTAATCTGCATCAAATGTAGTTGCTGACAAGTCTGACTCACTCTACCTGAAATTAAGGATAAGCAGATTGCTTATAAACTTGATGGCGAACCTCGGCACAGCTGCAAGGATGCAAAAATTTTAACATATTATCCAGAGTTTTTGGCATACATTAATATCCTTTTAAGACCCAGCGATGGAGCAACCTTTCAGTTGACCCGGGGGGTCATAGTATCGAACTAGAGAGAGTCAGAAACAGTCAAATGTGTACATTATTCTCAGCTTGGCAATGGTGGGATCCTCATGCACTGCCCATCCTTTTTTAGAACAAACTTGGTACAGATGCATCTGGAAGAATTTTGTAAAAGATGTCCATCAAAGATAATCTTTTCACACAAAGCATTGATTTCAAGCGAAGCTCATCAATGACACTATTAAGTAACAAAATCCCACCCCGGAAACCATTGATCAATAGTGAACAGCTGAGAGTAATGGCATATGACGTGTCTAACTGAGGAAGTAGAGTCTGAAACATCTTTTTACTTTTTGAAGTTGGATATCCCCATGTCCGAGAGGAGAAGGGAAGGCATGAAGAGAGAAGATGCAAGATTGGAAGGCACGGGGCACCTACGTCCAGCTGAGGAAGATGAAGCTCACGCCAAGGGAGTGAACCAGATGATTACGTCAGCTTATCCCTCACCATAAAAGGAAAATCTGATTATAAGCCCATGGTTGTGTAAGGCAAAACATCAGTTTAGAATCTAGGAGAGATATTTATATAGTTACTAGAGTTGTGGCACGTGCTTTCGCGCATGAGCAATATTTAGAGCATGTTTATAAGAAGGTCATGGCAAGTTTGATCTCATTTATCATAGCTCAACCTCTCCTGTGCACTTTACTTGGTAGAGTTGTTCTCTGTAAGAGAAATGCTAAAGACACAAAAAAGTCACAAGATTTTTGAACATTGAATCTCAGTTGGCAGTTGTTGATTGGTTACACAATGTGCAGTTCTTGCCAGTAAATAACGTAACAATCAATGAATAACTGCCAACTGAAATTTTGTGCCCAAAATTTTATGGTTTTCTTTGTGCTGCTAGAGCATTATTTCTTTCTGCAATGGATCATATGGCCTTGTGCCAAGGTTTCTTATTCAGAACCTTATAATCTGATTGGTAATTTGGTTCCTCTTATATTATATCTACTTAATTTAGTGAATTTCTTTTCTAGTTGATCCTAACAACAACAATTCTGAAGAGCTTTATTCCATAAGTCGTTTTGTGTGTGAGAATAATGTGTCCTGTCTTTCATTTCTTGATTCCGCCTCTACACCTCCAGAAACCATTGTGGAGAGACATCAGGGCCATTATAAGCAGTTTAGATCTAAAAATGTTCAGGCAAGCTATTTTCCTTTCAATTCTTCTCCATAAAAACACCCATCTCAACACTACTATCGGAACTACAGTAACAAGTATTAAGAGACACTGCAGGATCTAGTCTTCCAAAAGTGCAAAGATTTGAAAGTTTAACAATTAATGACAAAATCAATAAAAATTGAGGACATAATCCTTAACAATTGATTAAAGGTGTCTAGTATATCTACTTTATTAACTTCTATAGTAGTATTTTGTATTTTATGTTCAAGGAGATTACTGATGTTCAACTTAACATCCATGTAAAGGCGGCAAGCCACCCAATTCTTCTAAAATATCACAATGCTTCCTAAGTAATTAAGATCATTGAGTAACCAGGTTAAATATCTCAATTCTTTTTGGTGCAATACTAAAGTCCGGTCATGTAATCTCTAATTAATTAATAAAGTAATCTTTTTCCCTATCACAAAAAAAAAAAAAAAAAAAAAGTTCCGGTATGTAACCAATGCCAACAACAGAAGATACAAATAATGCAGCCATAGCATCCAAGAACCTAAAGTTGAGCAACATGAAGAGAACTGCTCCAAGATCAAAAGCTACAGATTCGTTGCAGCTATCATGCCGGATTCCCTAAACAAATTACTCTTATCAGGGGTTAATTCTAAACTACCAACATGTTGATAGATATTGAGTTTCATCACTTGACCCAAACTGGAACCAAAAAAAAAAAACATGACTTACCAAGTAAAAGTCTGAAGCAATCATGTACCAACCAAAAATCGACTCAATCCTCAGCAAATCGTAAGCCTCTTTGCCAGCCAAGAATCCTCGTTGGCAGTTGGCAACATCAAATTCACAGATCTAAGCTATGCCTCAATTTAGACCGAAACTTGATCATCGGTAAAAAAGTTTCTGAGTGATGATATCAATTTCATTCACCCAGTTAACAATTATATGATTGCACATTCTTAGTCTAAATTTATATTTGAGGTATCAATGCATAAAAAGAAATCCACAGGGTCTCTCAAATTTACCCAACGGTACAACAGGAAAGGCATCAGATTACATGGAACTATAAGAAAAGGATGTGACTCAAAAAATCTGTCAGTGGCAAGGGGAAAACACCAATTAAAACTAAATTAATCGAACCTTAACAAATGAACATGAACTCATATGTTAGCAACAGTACTCATGAGAGAATGCTATTCATAAGGTAGAAGTAAATCAAGTAAAGGTTTGACGATTAAATATCAGATCAAGGTTCCCAACGATATTAAGAAACTGACATGTTTAAACCTAACAACCAGACTTGGATCTGAAAAACATGAAAACAATAAATCCATAGAATTTCTACATGATATATCTCATAGGTAAGCATTATCATAAATTGACAGCACATATCAGCTAGTTTGATAGATCAGATTCAAAATAGTTCCTTCAAAAAACAAGATATTACAGAGACAAAGTCATTAACATCACATCCTCGGGTATCGTCCGAGGATAAATCTAAATATGTTAGTTACAAGAACTTGCTTGTATTTTCAGAATGGCGGAAGGATAATGAGTTGAATGGACTCTTTATCCAACCTCTCAGACGATCGAAGACGCATTCATTGATAGCCATGTCAAGGAGAAGTCCCTTTCACAGGGATAGAAAGCCTAGCAATATTGGGAATTTCAAGAATAGCATCTGCTATAGCAATTCATCGTCGAAAAGGGAAGTTTAACTAATAAGATTCTAGTTACATTATTACATATGTAACTCATATCTTAGCATAGATAATCAGGAATTAAAATTGATAGCATTCTATGTGCCATTTTACTGATTAGAGAATATCAGTGTACTCTGTAAATAAAGCAATACTGTGGCTGACAAAGGATATGGTGACACTGTCTTCCTCAGTGAAGAATGAAAAGAAAAGCAATATCTCTCACCTTATTTTCAAGATTTGTTCTCCCAAGCAAGTACTGTGCACGTGAAATAAATGGGGATGAAGTGATTAATGATTTTTTTTTTTCCTTCTTTCACGTATCAATCTCTTGTTAACAAAGATGCAATCCCTTGTTAACCACAATGAATAAAGATAAAAAACATATAGTTGAGATTTTATATGGAAGAAAACTTTTGACCATGTGTAAACTCATCTGAACAAAAGCACATACTCTTCAGTCTGTTCTGGCTGTGTTGGGTGATGGCAAGCTCTGTCAAGGAGCTTCTTCTTAGTTGGTCATTGTACAAACAAAGGAGGAGGAATAGCTTTCGGGATGCTGGTCCATTGGTAGTGGCTTGGACAGATTGGAAGGAAAGGAATCGCAGAGCCTTCGAGAATGTAGAGATGAGTATTATTGAATTAAAAGAGCTGGCTCTTTGGACTCTGTCTTTTTGGTGCAGCGAGTTGATTCCGTCGGGTGTGAACCCTTTTGTAGAGTTTGTGGACGGATTTTATATTTGTTAGGGTGTCGATTTTATTGTATGTACATAGGACGCATCACCTGTTTTGACGCTTGTCTATATATTTTACTTATCAAAAAAACAAAAAACAAAAAAACAAATGGGGATGAAGTGATTAATGATTTTTTTCCTTCTTTCACGTATCAATCTCTTATTAACCACAATGAATAAATATAAAAAACATATAGTTGATATATGGCACAACACTTTTGACCATGTGTAAACTCATCCGAACAAAACCACAAAATATTCCATCCAAAAAGTACTGGAATATGAAACTCCCTCCGTCCCTAAATTATTGTCTTGCTTTCCTTTTTTGTCCGTCCCTAAATAATTGTCTTGTTTGAAACTTTTCTTTTTAGGACATCATTTTTACCATTTTACCCTTACTTTTTCTCCCTACTTTAATTATGGGCGAGATACACATGGGCATTAAAAAAAACTACACACTATACCGATATTAATAATTAAGTCAATTGTTTTTTCTTAATCCGTGTGCCGGGTCAAACAAGACAATAATTTAGGGATGGAGGGAGTATATATTGTTAATTAGATGACCTGGAATCAAGAAAAGGCAGAAGCAAGACATTGCAACATCAAGAAATATAAAAATTATAACAAAAGATAGTGTCAATATTTCGTTTTTCTTTTATGAGACGCAATAATAGCACAGTGACGGTCTAATGAGCAGCGTAGGGATTATCAGAAGAAAAGTCCCTGTTATATCCCAGGTTAGGCTTCTATAGGGTCACGCAGGGATATCTTATAAAAGAGTTCTCCTTTTGTGGAATAACGTTTTCTAAAGTAGCAATGTTGCAAAGGGGAGAGGAATCTCTCCTGTTCGAAGATATCCATAAGTCTGCTGTTAACCTTTAGGTAATAATAAATTGCAAAGGGTATTTTTGGAAAGTGAAAGTTGTAGAAACCCCTCGTAATTTTATAGTAGTAGAGACTAGTTAACTTATTTCTCTTCTATTTTTCTATCTCCCATCAATCTATTTTCTAATAACGAATAAAACTCGTATTTCAACAACATATGTAAGCCAAACGTATGTCTGGCAACTCAATCCAAGTCGTTGATCTGGAATTAGAAGAACAAATTGCAGAATTTAAATTCGTTGTTGTGAACCTTTATATCTTTAGGACCTCGATCAATGGATTGACTTATCAGCAAATAGCAAAACTGGAACGGAATTCAATGGGATTAACTGCCCACTTGCCCAGTACAAAGCATAACGGACACAGAAGAAAAATTGTGTATAATTTCAACCATAAGTTTGGAAAAAACTATTTCCACTTATCAATCTTGCTAGCATCTATCTAAGATTTTGCATCCGAATGAACACAGATCTAGGATCGGTCCAATTATAAATGAACTATGAACCATAGAAGCTGAATAACTATGTTTTTCATCCACAAGATTGCAAGACGCCAATGCAATGTTCAGCTGAATGGGAAGTCACAATTAGACTTTTAAGAGGACAAACTTCTCGAACCGCTGATAAAATGAGAATAAGGAGCTATATCAGGTCCTTCTACATTTTGGGTTTGGCTATCATGTTCCCTAAGGCACATTTTAAGACCCTAAATATAGTAAGCTTTGTATTGATAACCACCCATGCACAAGTTCTAATGCCACTAGGGTAGTTCTCAAGACAACATACTATACTGGATTCCCAAAATGTGCCCATGTTAGCTTTTACCTTAAACTTTCTCTCGGTTGGTAAGGGAAAAGATATGTCTTTCAGAGTACAATTCCAAGCATATCTTAAACTCTGATTGCAGAACAACATCTATTTATTGTACATTATATACTTGGGAAATAACAAGACATGAAAGTATGAAACATACACATACATGCTATTTATGGTATATACCATGTACGCTTTGGTGAGGTCCACCTCTCTGTTTCTCCATTTCATGCACACACTGGCAGGTCTACACAAGTGACTTGGAATCCACAAAAGTTAAAGAAGAAACAAAAAGCTTACTATACATGATTGAACCCTCTGTCTAATATATAAAATTTTTGTATCAAAAATGGGTTCAGATCCATGTCAATGAGCATTCTGTCACTGCCTCGTGTGCTAGCTGGTATAACTGTTCCATGCGATTTCAGGCTCTGGTTTTCCAAACAC
Organism: Platycodon grandiflorus; assembly: GCA_016624345.1. Lineage (NCBI taxonomy): Eukaryota > Viridiplantae > Streptophyta > Magnoliopsida > Asterales > Campanulaceae > Platycodon > Platycodon grandiflorus. Next base: position 15,467,618 of record CM028366.1, read on the forward strand.
CCAAACGACAAAAGTAACTGCCCCATGTGAGTACGGGTCACCATTTTCCACACACTAACACACAATGGACAAACCTAATGAATTAACATTCTTAGAGAGACTCGTTTGAAATTGGTCATATTTCCAATTTAAAACATGTAAAGCATAAGCAACTAATATAGTTATGTAGTAATATAATGGATGTATTGCTGATCTCTTAAAGTTAGGACATCTTGAGGAAATATAACCAAAAGAACGTAAGAAAGAACATTCAGTTCCCGTCTCACTTCAGAAAAAATGGAAGGAGAAGAAGAGTAGTCAGACTCGAATAAGTAACATCTTCACCATGGGCCTAACGGAGTTACTGCTTTCCAAAGAGTTAAGACAGTTCGCTTCTATGCAAAAATCACCTAGCAACAGATTTAACTGATCTCTTGAACTTCCATGGGCGGAAGTGGAATAATGAAATGATGCAGCTGACCCTGAATGAAGTGTTAAAACCAGTGTGACGTGACCAAGGATCCATTATAACCAGACATATATACACGTAAGTCAACCCAATAAATTTCATTTTTATTCTTCTTCTAAGCCATTCACAAACTTTAGTTACTGGCCAAAAATTAATCAGTTTAGTACAAAAATACGGAAAAAAATTTGCACCTCAGAACCAAATATGTCCTTCATTCAACCATAAGATGAGATGTAGCCCCAAATACACGAAGACCTCATTCCGATTTGATTCCCAAAGGCTAGCTGATGGGACCCTAGGGAATCTTTGGAATATTCCTAGGGTCCACTTGCCACCTGGCATTGGCGACCTAGGAGGAGCAAGCCACCAAGGAAGCAGCGACCTGGAGCCCGCTCGCTTAGGTGGTCGATCTAGGGGAGACCAACTGCCCTGGGCCGATCTAGCCTGCACCTGAGCTCGCGAGGTGGCTCCTTGACGACCTAGGAGCTACCATGAATTCAAATGGGAACATAATTTGATATTGACATATTTGGTCTCGACACGTGATTCTCTCATTGGTTCACCCGACATGGCTTGCCAACTCGCCACCTCGATATTAGTCCTTGCGAGCAGACCCCAAGACAGCCATACTAAAAGTCGTACTAGGGCCAGCGCGGAACTGAGCTCGCACTAAGATCACTCCTCGATACAAGAACGGCTCCTCACATTTAAGGAGTGAGAGCTACTGATGGGACCTTAGGGAATCTTTTGGAATACTCCTAGGGCCCACTTGCTACATGACTTTGGCGACGTAGGAGGAGCAAGCCACCAAGGAAGGAGCAACCTGGAGCCCACTCACCTAGGTGGTCGACCTAGGGGAGACTAACCTGCCGTGGGCCGACCTCGCCCAGGTGCCACCGAGTCGGCGACCTAGCAAGGTGGCTCCTCGACAACCTGCGAGCTACCATGAATTCAAATGGGAACATACTATGAAATTGAAAGACGGCACGTGGTTTTCACTCATTAGCTCGCATCGCAAGATACGACAATTGTTTATCAAATAGTCAAGGCTGCCTCATCTACAACCACCCAATGGTTCCGGTGTCCGAAGAAGTTGCCACTGGTCCACCCAGTAGACAGCTGCAACCTTGTCTCCCACTTTGGGCTATAAATACCTTGGTCTGGTGAGTCATCTCCTCTCTCTAAACACTATTCACACACACCAGTGTTTACACCCTAATTTGACACTTGGGCATAAGGAACTGAAAACGCAGTTCACGATCAAGGACAGGCTGTTCACCGTGGATCGCAATAACGAGCCGTTATGCAACGTAATAGCCTTGGTTGAAGACTTAATTGACTGAGATGTAAAGCACACGAAAGGCATGAGAAGGAGCGGCACCATGGAACGAGGAAGACTTAATCAAAACCGTTGGAGTGGTTCTTATTTTGTAGCTTTAGTCTAGCAAATATGTTTTTATGGTTATAACATGTTTTAGGTTAGTTATTTAGTCATCTAAAATGTGTATTAGTGGATTATTGGCTTTGGTGGGCTAGATTTTAGGATGGTTTGTACTATTTAAGGCCAAGGGCCTATTCTCATTGTAACAACACTTCAACACTACTACTTCAATCAATACAATCAATCCTCTTCAGACCTCTTTTCTCTAATTCTTGCGTTACCTTAAAGCACAACGTACTTCCAAGCGAAGTATATTGTTCTTTAACCTAAGCAACATCTCACTGATCACAAGAGAGGGATTAGCAGGGCGCAACCTCTGCCAATCCTAGCTATTCGATCCAAGCAACCTCAACAACAAACTATATAGTAAGTACACCTCAGCTTCGCCTTGAACAAATGCGTTTGCAATTTATTTATCTTTAGAGGTCTTTGTAAAACTTATCTATATTACAACTATTGATCTCGGGGTGGTTGTATTACTTCTAAAAAACCATATAAGTGTCTAATCATTCTTTGATCCACTTAAAAACCAAAAACAGTGTAGTTATTGATCTAGTGTCCAACTACCAACCATTTCTTGTTGACCAATAGTCCTGGACTTGGGCACCACTCACTCAAAACATCATCCTTTCTAAGAATGAAGTGGTCGAACCCATAAGAGGGAGAACCCTGCTCTATCAAACGTTAGGATAAAAGTGAGAGTGCACTTAGTGTCTAACCAAACCATTTAGACCAATCACGGTCTGAATACCCAATTAGGAAGGAGCTCAGGGTCAAAAGATGTGACCTTAAAGATTACTTTCCACTTCTCAGTTCAAGAAGGGGTGGCACGCTCTAGCCATACTGCATAACTATCAATGGTGGTGAATTTCCACCAAACAACCAGTCTCTTTCTTTTTTTTTCTTATTTTTTCCCCAAGCTCCCTTTTCTCTCTCATTGTCCATGTGTTGAGCATTCCACTAGCAAGGCCTCCGGGTTCTACTCTCCGGTCAACGACCGTCCGAGAGTCCTTGTTAATGGGTATTTACTCTCACATAGGAGGGTGTCGGAGATTGCTTGTTAGTGGGTACTTACTCTCACGCTCGAGGGTTTGAGCCGGAATAACTCCCCAGCTCCGACTCACTGTGTTTTCTTTCTTCTTCTAGATATCCAGTACTTAGCACCACCATTCACTATCGAGCTCAGTAGCTTCCACGTGGCACTCCAGCAAGGTCACTTTTTAGCAAGATCACTAGCTTAATAAGGAAACGAAATCTAAGAAACCTAACAAGCTAAATGATGCAACATTATTAAATTAAACGAAAACAAACCTTGAAAAAAATCAAAAACTAGACAACCCAACAGTTCATGAAATCAAACACAAATCCCAGAATCTCTCAGTTGAATTAGCCACATTCCCATTCCAACAGATGAACGCATTTACAAACAAGTTCATACTGAGAACAATGTCTAATTAAACCGAAGGCGTTGCAGGAAATCAAAGTAATTAGAGAGGCGTAAAGAGCGTACTCTATTCGGGCACGGCTAGTCAAGTAGCGGGTGAGATTATCATGGACCCAACTCTCACCGGCCTTCAGAGAAGCGTTCAAGCTCTTAAGCATCGAGTTTGGAATGCCGACCGTGACGTCAATGTTGGACCCAGAGAGAGACTCGAGGACTTGAGGGTTGGCATCTAAGAGCTTCACTTTGGTGATATTGTTTGATTTCAAGAGCTCCACCACTTTGGGCGGCGGCAGAGGGTGGGATGCAGCGGTGCCCCAGTTCACACCAATGGCTTGAACCCAAGGTGAGTTGTAGGAGCTAGAAATAGCTAGGATTAGCGCCACTACGGAATAGAGATTTGAGGCCATTGCAGGAAGGAGGAAAGGGACTGATGTTGCTAGTTCATGATTTTCGTGGGATTTTGAAGTGAAAATGAGCGTGCTTGTTGGGTCGGGACGTCGGGTCGATGGAATTAATAGGCAGAAATTGCTAGCCGGTACACTTTCTCAAAAAAAAATTTCTCTTCTTTACACCTTTTTTAATTGCTAAAAGGCATTTTAAAAATTTTCTTTTTAAAATACCCTCAACAACATCGTTGCTTCAGATTTGAGATTCAAATTGATGTATAAATAATTTCATGCTGTTAATATAGTCTTTCCTCATATTTGGGTATTAATTTTCATGCATAAAACATAAATTTGATCAAATTTAAATTTTGTGAGCTCATGCCGTTTTTCTTTGTTCTTGAGCTGTTTTGGCCATTTAAATCTCTGTTTTAAGCTTCGAATTTGTTTAAAATCAATCTCATATTATTATCCTAATTTAGTATTATATTATGCACAATTTTTCTACCAAAAAAATACTATTTTTGAGCTTCAAATCAAACTTGACAGTGTACTGTCCGAAAACAGAGAAAGATGTTGTTGGACTGATTTAATTCGCCAATCGCAGTATGCTGGGCAACGCAACGGGGTTCGACCTGCCCGGTCAAGTCGCAGGGGTCAAGGGGACAGCGTCCCTTATGGGGGTCAGATATAGCTCATCGCGATGCATATATGGCTCATCGCGATGCATGAGTTCTTTATCAGACTTATTAATACGAATGATCCATATATGGCTCATCGCGATGCATATATGGCTCATCGCGATGCAGATATGGCTTATCGCGATGCATATATAGCTCATCGCGATGCAGGAGTTCTTTCTCAGACTTATTAATACGAATGATCCATTTATGGCTCATCGCGATGCATATATGGCTCATCGCGATGCATATATGGTTCATCGCGATGCAGGAGTTCTTTATCGCGATGCTATATGTTGAGTGTTACTGTGGCATCGCGATTGCAAAAGTGGTGCATCGCGATTCCAAAAGTGGTGCATCACGATTTGTAAAAACGGTGAATCGCGATGCAACAATTTGCAAAAGTGGTGCATCGCGATGCTTTGGTTCCCTAAAGCGCGCTGCGATGATCGCGATGCACCAATTGTTGCATCGCGATGCCCCAATTTGTTGCATCGCAATGCAAAAAGTGGTGCATCGCGATGCCTTGGGTTACTGAAGCGCGCGTGTTTTTCTTTCATTAATGGCATAATCGTCTTTTCGCCCAAAAAATGCCTATTTTCGATTTTTAAAAAAGATGAGTGGACTGGAGCGATTACAAATGTTTGAAAAGGGACCGACCTGTAATTCACCCAATTAATAAGGAATAATTGCTTGGCGGACTTTCAACCTGTCCAGCCCATATTTTTGTTTCCAAACTCTTCAATTTATTTTAAGTGATAAATTGATTAATTATTTTAAAAATACTCTTAAAACAATTTAAACAACGTTTTAAACATTTTTTTTTATTTTTTCTTGTAAATTCTCTCTTTTATTTCAATCATTATTTATTTTGCTACGGCCTTCGTCTCTCTCTAACTTTTTTCCATACCCAGTTAATTATCAAAAAAAAGATCAGTATAATTTTCAAAATTATTTTAATTATTTGTGTCTTTGTTTTATCAATATTATTCGTCAATCGCTGAATGTTACCACAACAAAACGCCCCCGAAAGGAAAATAAATTTCAGCCCAATCCCGATGTGAAAATTCTAAAGAAAGTGACCATCTTTTTAGAATTGTCTTGAAGAGTTCATTTAATCTTTAATTCCATAATATTTACAATATATTGCGCATCGAAAATAAAAGTTGTTCAGATGCATGAAAACAATATTATTTTAGTACAATTTTGTGCATCACGATACACACTTTGATGCATTGCAAGTGTAATGTTGTGTATCGTGATGCACAAAAATAGTACTTTTTGTGCATCGAGATGTAACAATTTGCGCATCGCGATGCATCAATTTGTACATCGCGATGTATCAATTTTGGAACAGGCGTGAAGGCCAAAATTATGGGCGAGGCGCCCATTTTGAACTCTTAATGAAATTTCATGCGTCGCGATGCAACAAAACAGTACTTTTTTGTACAATTTTATGCATCGCGATGCACTTTTGAACTACGATGCATCAAATTTATTTTACGATGCATAGCGTGCATGTTCCTTGTTTTTTAAAGGCATAGACGATATTTTACAATAAAAATATCTTTTTCCGGTTGAAAACAAGTATATGGGACTAAAGCGATTGAAAATTCATCAAAGGGAACCGGCCCGAAGTTCGCCCAATTAATAAGTGGTATATAAGTATGTGGTATAGTATCAAGTATAGTATTTTGACCGAAAAGTTATTTTTTTATAGCATTTGACCAATAATTAATACAAACTTTTCAAAATACCCTTTTTAAAACTAACGCTTGAGTACGCCTTCTCTCTTTCTCTCTCCCGCTCCTAACTCCCGCCATTGAAGCTCTTTCCTCCCGCTAGTGAAGCTCCTTCCTCCTATCATTGAAGCACTAGTACCTTTTTTTTTTTCTCTCGCTCTCTCCTTTCTTTTTACACACACTACCTACATTGTTTCTTTTTTCGAGATTTGTTCACAAATCATTCGAACAATCCTATGGTCGTTCGAACGACTCATGAACGACTAATGCTTTAGGTCATTTGAACAAACCCTAAGGATCGAACGACCCCGTGAGTACTAAAAAAAAAGGTATTTTGGGATTTTTTTTTTAATTAAAAGAGGCTTTAAAATATGTTTTTGAGTAAGTGAGGTGATTTTAAATTAAAAGATGCTTTAAAATATGTTTTTGAGTAAGTGAGGTCATATAAGATCTTTGAGTGTTTGACGAGGCCATATATAAAGTTGATGGTGGAATAAATTTACCTGACAAAGCTGGTCGGGTAAGAGCAACGCCCTCGGCCTCGGCGTTTTTGCGAAGTAATTGGAGAGCCAATGATGCTAAAATTGCTAATGTAAACTTAAATTAGCTAAGATACTCTTTGAGAGGCATTTTCTGAGATTTTAGATGAAATGGGGATGTTCTGTTTGCAACGAATATAGTTGGAACTTAGGTACCCTTTCCATATTTTTGTGTTATTACCAATGCAATGGTAAAGATTTGATTTTGATGTATCCAAAAATATATACCCCCAAAAGTGTGTACATGAAGCAATACCCCCCTATAAATAGGGGGCTCACCTACAAAGAAAGGGGAACCACTTCTTCATCAGCAAATTCCCTCCTCCCTCCAAACTCTTCCCTCTCTCCTACTTTATTTTCTATCTCTTTTATACACCGAGATACTGATTATTACACCGGAGGATTTGAGTCAGACCACGGTCCGGCTCCCCTAACGATATTTCCTTTGATATCATAGGCACCATTCGACGGTCGAGTCCCCGCCACACAAGCCTTTTGAGAGCCGAGGCATCCTGACCAGAAGCTAGCTATACACGTGTATCGACGTGGTCACAAAGATTTTTTTGGCGTGATCAGTTTGGTTCCGTTGCCGGGACTCGACGCGACAACACTCAACCGTGGAGGATTTGCTACGCAGCGACGTGTTATCACCAGAGACAAGATTTCATTTTCGTCAAGAAAGAGGGGAGAAAACATTCACCGGAAAAAATGGGAGAAAAGATGGCATACACGAGCTGGGTCAAAGCTAGAGAGCACGGATCAACAAACAATACCAGTCGATGCGGGCTGACCAGATGACCACAACGACGAAAAAAACATGGCCAACGGACGATGCACGCTCTCACACGCGCCACCCAAAGGCCGCCAGAGGCGGTACTTTTGAGCAAAACGCCGACAGAACTCCAGCGAAGAAGATCTACACCATTCCCGTGTCAAAACAGAAAATAATAGGTACTGGGACTTGCGCCTTGAAAAGATGAAGCCAACGCAGCAAAACTCTCCGCCATCGAAGCACACACGCACTCACACGCGCCGCCTGAAGCCACTGAAGCCTCCACCGTTACTCACGCGCCGGCCACGCGCTGGCTAAGTGGATCTGACGCGCCTTCATGCGCGCCACACGTCATCCTCGTCTGTGAAATTACAATTGGGCCACAACAATTATGGAAAGTACCAAAAAGCCCTTTAACTTCAGGAATTTACAGAAAAGACCTCTATCTTCTGGATATTTCAAAAAGGTCCTTTATCTTCTAAAATATGCAATGTGGCCCCTTCAGTAATGGGAAATTTCAGAAAGGCCCCTGTATTTTTGAAAACTGCAGTACGGTCCATCAACTTTAAAAAAGGCAGTCTGGCCCTTATTAGTTCTGAAAACTGCAAGAAAGGTCCCTAATTTTTTAAAAACTGCAAGAAGGGCCCCTAAACTTTTAGAAACTACATAAAGGCCCCTATATTTTAGAAATGGCATTATGGGCCATCTACTTCTGAAAAGTTACCAATGGGCCCCTCCACAATGATTCAAGGTGACCTCCTTCCATTTTTTACCTTTAAAATTCTACATATGTTGCTCTTATGTCCATAATTTTGATATAGTAAACATATAAAATGCAAAATGAACCATCAAATCCTAAATAAGGAATAAATATGCAACTCGTATGCTTATAATTAGTGCAGATCACTAATAAATTAACATGATATGCCAACAAAAGGAACAAATATGCATGATTAATAGTAAAATATCGAACTTAAATGATTGTACCTCATTACTTCGATTTTCTTATGTCCATAATTTTGATATAGTAAACATATAAAATGCAAAATGAGCCATCAAATCCTAAATAAGGAATAAATATGCAACTCGTATGCTTATTAAATTGCTTATAATTAGTGCAAATCACTAATAAATTAACATGCTATGCCAATAAAAGGAACAAATATGCATGATTAATAGTAAAATCCCGAACTTAAATGATTGTACCTCGTTACTTCGATTTGCTCATTACAGAAAATATATTATTTGACGCATTTAAAATGCCTTGTAACACTAGCTTACCCGCTTATGAGAATTATGACATACTAGTCAAATTAAAAGTGTTATAAGACCATTTATTTATTTATTCAAATACATTGAGTATAATTTTGAATTTAAAAATGTTAATCACATGTTTTTTTTTACTGAGGGCGCTAATAATACCACCCTCAACCTTGGTATTATGAGCGAGGGGATAAGAACTTTATCCGGATAGCTCGTGCTATTAGTCTCGATCGCCTATTGCGTACTAAACATCAGACTATTCGGCTTATTAATCCTATTCGACTTTAATCTTGACTATTCGGCTTATTAATCCTATTCGACCTTAATCCTGACTACCAAACGACCTAAGGCCTTAAGGTAGTATTGAGAGCAACCACCGTGATGCTCTTAACAAGGCAGTCTGTGGTTAAAAAAAAAGGCCAAAATACTATTTACCCCCCAAAGTATTCACCAAATTTCAGTTTGCTACCCATATTTTGTTTTGTCTCATTTCCATATCCGATGTTGCCATTTGTTCCATTTTCACCCCTGGGTTGGACGGCCGTTAAGAAAATTAACGGAAGTTGACATGTGCATGTCATGTGAGGGGTATTTTGGTCATTTTGATTAGGGGTTCTGAGATTTGGTCCATTTTTTTAAAAATTCATTAATGCAATTTTAGTAGTAGAATTAAAATGAAACTCCAAATCAATAAATGTATTATTAGTATAGGTGTTCAATAAAATTTTAAGAGAAATTAAAAAAATAAAAATAAAAATTTGGTACTCATTTGATATTTAAGATATTTTTAAATTATAAATGTTTAAAAAAATTAAAACAGATTAAAATTAAAAAAGTTCATTCATGTATTTTGTCAAACACTTGGGGTGCATCATTTTTAAACTCACTTTCAATAAATATTTTATTTATTCAAGCAACCTAACAATTGATTTTAAGAAGATACCCAAAAAAGGATAAAATAGTTATTCCGTTGATAATAGCCGGGATTCCGAATCCGGAGGCTCATCCGAGGAAAAATATGTACAGCCACCGCTTGTAATCCTGGTGGTGTCTCTTCCACCCGTAATTGCGGCGGCAAAGTAACAACGTCCACCACCACAATTTCAACTCCTCCACTACAAACAACACAGACCTTGCCACCGCTTGCCGCCATTTGCTCAACTCCTCTCAGCCTCCCTGACTCCATAACTACCTCCCATCCATCTGTTTCCGGATCGTACTTTCTTAACACACCTCTGGATTCATCCACCACGTATATAGTCTCCTCATCCATCGTCGCTGCCGAACCTCTCCACCCGGCCAACAATCCATCCGGCATATCTTCCCATTCATCAGTTTTCAAATCGTAGACAACCCCTTCCTTGGCCGCATTCCCTTTTACGTTAACCATACAAAGCTTCCCCCTCCATCCAACGCTGTCAATTGCTTCCCGATGAACTTCACATCCTCATCGGCCCCAATTTTTCAGTTCCACCCCAATTCACAACTGCGCTAATATTACTCCTTTTCTTTTTACCGCCGATGAGATTACCTGCGTTAATTTTCTATAAATCCCACTTCTCGACGGACCGAGTGACGTCTTGACTGTAATGAGACCCGATCCCGCTTGCGACAACGATGGATCTTTGTGAAGCACCAGCGGCACACCACCGACGCGGGTTAACGAATAGGGGACCGAAGGACCATTGCTGGGAGATTGGGTCGAAGATGAGAGGCCGAGGGAGGGTGGGGAGGAGGTGATCAGTGATGATTGAGATTTAGAATTAGTGAAATTATGAGGATGGAGAGTAGGGATTGAAGGGTATTGTTGCAGGGGTGGATATGGAAAGGGGTTAGGGTTCAGTGCTTCATCTTCATCCAAAAATGGCAGAAAAAGAAAGAAAAAATTATTAATTTAAGAAAATAATACACTAAATACAACTATTAGAGGGTAATATAATAATTTTCAGATATTACTTGTCATGTGCAAAGCACATGACCAACTTCCGTTATTTTTTCTAATGCTCGTCACTGCTAGGGAGGAAACTGGAACAAATGGCAACATCAGATACGGAAATGAGACAAAACGAAATATGGGTAACAAACTGAAATTTGATGGATACTTTGGGGGAAAATAGTATTTTGACAAAAAAAAATTTAAAGTCCCCAGCTTATACGGTGAGAAGCTACGCATTAGAATATGGACCACGAGTTCGGCACACGCTCCTTCCGCTCCAGTCAATCGTTACTGTCCATGTGTCCCGTCACCAACGGCCTAAAATACCCCTAACCCCAACGACACAAAATATATAAATCTCTCAACAATCTTCCCCATTGTTTCCCACTTTCCCCGCTTCAACAACTCCCTCTCTCCCCGTTTCCAGCCTACGCAAAAACCGTCAAAAAATCAAAATCAAATCAACAATGTTCCTCCGTTCATCCCCTTCTCTCTCTCTCCTAACCCTTGAGAGAGAAACCAACGGCCATAGCCATGGCTCTTCTATGTCTTCGTCTCTTCTTTCTTTTAATACTTCTACTACAAATACCGGTGCTTCGTCGTTGCCGGCCGCTTTGAGGTTGTTCCAGAAGAATGTAGGTGGTGGATTCGTGATGAAAGCCTCGAAGGAGGCTAATAATCGACCTATCATGAATATCTCGTTTGAGCCGTTCGAAGAAGTGAAGGAGCTCCTCATTCTCCCTACAATCCCTCAGGCTTCGCTTTCTCGTCATATGTTTTCCGACGAGAGTGAGGCGGCTATCAACGAGCAGATCAAGTACGATTTAATATCTCTACATATATATATATATATATATATATATGTTCATGTAGTATGCTTTATACGTTCTCGATTGATTATGAGTATGCTGTTAGTCTGTTTGCTTGTTATTATTTATTTTTTTGGGTGAAAAGGAACAAAACAGAACGACCTAATTCCTAATAAAACTAACAACAGACTCATCCGCCTTGAGGTAAGGGACGAGGTCTGGTATAGGTTCAACTAGATACACAAAGGGAAGCTCCTAAGACGCTCCTAGTTTAGCAAGGAAGTCAGCGCATTGATTTCCCTCTATAAAGGTAGTTTAGCAAAGCAGTCATTGGGTACCTTTCTCTCTTTGGTTTCTGATCAGGCTGTACCCTAACTTGGAGTCCGTCTCAATGAAGGCTTCTCTCTCTCTCGACTTCAGCACCTCTAACCCCACAAAAATAGCATGAATGTCCGCTCAAGGCTGCTACATGAACTTAAATTGCCGTAGAATCCTCCCAGCCGGTGCCCTTCAGAATTGCGTATGATTCCGCCGTATCCGCACTTGCCACTCGTATGATTTGCACTCCGGTCGGTATTCATTTTGATGCAACCTGCATGGGCAGGAGACTAAGCAATAAATTTTGGAACTCTATGAATTTAAGAAACAATATGTTCAGAAAAGACTAGAGAGACTTCCCTTGCCCAATGAACAATTTGGGCTCGCGTTCCCGCATCAGTTTTAGGCTTGGAGTTTATCACTTCAGCATTTCTATCTTTCCAAATGTGTCAAGCTATAGAGCAGAACCAAAAGACTCAAGGTATACCTTCGAGGTTGACCTCTTATTTGGATAACAGATTATCTCTCAACCAATCATAAGCTGAAGTATTAACATACATAGAGAGAAAAAGTAGAGAGAGAAATATCATGTCTTCTTTTGTGACAGTGGTGTTATTATAGTTGACCAATTTTGTGTCACGTCTGTTTGTTTGATGAGAAAATGGTGCGAAACAAAAGAATTATATCCTTGCAGATATATTATTACGTGTGTTTCCCTCCATCCTAAAAAAAGTCCCATTTTCTTGGCAGAAGGTCAACCTAAGACGACATCAAGTTACTATTTAATTAACATACATTTATTATGTCGTAAGTAATTAAATTTCAATCATTGATACAATATTATGAATACTATCAATAACAATCTTTAAAATTTCCCAATGATAAATCTTTGGTCAAAGTTCACTCAACTAGACAAAAAAAAAGTAACGGAGTTAAGCTCATTAACGGAGTATTCATTTGATGTGAGAAAACATTTTTCATAGAAAATGATATTGAGTTATTAGAATGTTTATTTTTTCTTTCATGCAAAAGATATACTGACCCGCTCTAGTTATTAATTAATCAGTGCTACCAGGTCTCAAGTTTAATTTCTACAGAATAATCTTAAATAAAGATGGGAAAATGTATTATGCCGAAATTAACGGAGTTAAGCTCATTTCAGTACTGATTGTTCTAAATTTTATCAGAAAACCAACTGGTTACAATCACTAGAAGCACAAGTGTAGTACTCTTGTGTGTTTGACTGTGACATAATGTACTTGAGGTAGTGTAACCATTTCAAAATGTCAATTCATGTTAACCTTTATTTTGTTTTTAATCTATGAGAAGTTTATTTTGCATTATTACTTCTCAATTCTGTTGTGTGAACTTTGAAAGTTTATTAACATTGCTGTTTTTTTTTTGGATTTCATGATGAATCAGTGTGGAATACAATGTCTCCTACGTATATCATGCCATGTACGCCTACTTTGACAGGGACAATGTGGCTCTCAAAGGCCTTGCCAAGTAATACTTTGATGACCCCAATATGCTCCTAATTTATCGGCTTGTTGCATCAAACATTCTGACATTGTTTTTTCTTTATTGCGATATTGACTAGATTTTTCAAGGAATCTAGTGCTGAAGAAAGGCAGCATGCAGAGAAGCTGATGGAATACCAGGTATGCTAATTCCATTACTCTCTTATACCTATAATCTCAATAAGCGTTCCAACATTATTAAAAAAATCTTTTTTTCTTTATCTTGATCCCTGTGCCTTTTTTTTCCTTTCCTTTTATGATGTTCAGAACAAAAGAGGTGGAAAAGTTAAGCTACAGTCTATGTTGATGCCATTATCAGAATTTGATCACATCGAGAAGGGAGATGCATTATATGGTACAATTGGCAAGGCACTTTTTATGACTTGAAATACACATAAATACCATGCGTGAATGGTTTATGTCTATTTCCATTTTTGAACATGAACATCTCCCAATAGCATTTTAATTACTATCTTGATGGACTTTCAACTTTGCCTATTTGGCACTGTATTCCTGCCGTCTGTACGAGTCAATTTTTATTCGCTTTCATGGGAATTGAAGTGTTATAATGATTGGTAGCTATTGAAACAGGGTTCAGTAGTGTACTCAAATTGTTTCCTTAGACGATCCAAAGGTGATATGACATGTTTTGGCTCATTCATAGTGAGAACAAAGAAAGGGTTCCGTTGATATTAATCTTAGCATGCACCACTTGGCTGTTTTCTCTATTCAAAACTGCTAAATATTTGAAGTTTTCAATTTCAGCAATGGAGCTGGCATTGTCCCTGGAAAAGTTAACAAATGAGAAACTTCTTAATCTACACAGGGTAAATAGCCTTTACTTGCAACTATTTGACATCTTCTTACTTGTTGCCACACATCTTCTTACTTGTTGCCACACATCTTCTGGTTTTTTATGTTGCAACTAACTATTGTATTCTAACTTGCACTATTTTCAATAACTATTAGGTAGCTGATCAGAACAACGACATTCAATTAACGGATTTTGTTGAGAGTGAATTCTTGGTTGAACAGGTGAATTTGTCTTCTTTGTTTTGTTAAAACAAATTATGTAGTAGAAGGGGCTTCTGAGTACATTTAATCAAACAGCCCTTTTGATTAACATCTCATTTCTCTACCATTTCCTTTACATTCAGGTGGAATCAATCAGGAAGATATCAGAATATGTTGCACAACTGCGGAGGGTGGGCAAAGGCCATGGTAAGTTTGTATCATCATTTAGTTTACCACTTGTTCACTAGTTTTTATCATCAAAGCTTAGTTGACATATGGCTTTTCACTGATTTCTCAACTATAATATGGGGTTTGATTGTCAATTTGCAGGTGTTTGGAACTTTGATCTGACCCTTCTCGGGAACGCAGTTGCTGCATGATGTGATTACACCCTAAATCAAATGTGTTGTAGATTGCAGTTTTGTCCTTTTAGAAAGAGGGAATCGGTAGTCGAAGAAACCCGAACAAATTGCTCAAATGCTAGTAATTACTAATTAGTAGACTGAGTGGAAGTTTAAGATTGTTAATTCTTTATTTGAATTTGATGGAGTGCTAATGTTGGAAAAACATCTAACTTCTTCTTTGCTCCTTTTTTTTAAAACCTGTTAGGCTGCTAATAGTTGCCGACTTTCAATCGGTTAAGTAAGGTTTATCTCATAGAGCATTCACAATGGGAGCTTTTTCTAAAATTTTTGTGGGGTGAAAAGTGGAGGAAAGAGCTCTTTCTCATTGTAGAATTGTTGAAAGAACTCTTTGCCAAAAAGTTGGTCTTTAAATGGTTTTTGAAGATTTTGGGGGGCTATGTCTTTCTCTTCTAAAAAACCCAACCCTAGATTAACTTGTGGCTGATAAACTGGAACCCATAGAGAATTTTGAATTTTGATAGTGAAGAGGGGTTTAAAATTTGGCTTAATTCGCAATTTCGTCACCCTACTTTGACGAAAAATTTATTAAGGTTACTCTACTATTTTTTTTTTTCAATTTAATCATTATACTTGCCTTGATGAGTCTCGTTCATCACTCCGTGAAATTTTTTGGTTAAAAATTTTAAAATTTTTAACTAAACCCTAAAATACCCTTATTGAAGCATCATGTGACTATCACGTGGATCCTTAGGCCATGACTATAATCGCACAGACGCACTTCACAGTATCCGTTGTGAAGCCATTGAAGTGCAGAGAAGAAGAAATCAAAGAACATCCATTCCATTTGCAACTTCATCGATTTCAAGAGGATTTGTCCATCCATTATTGCAAATCGAAGCACCACTGAAGCACCCTGATGCCGGCGAGCTCGAATTCCATTTCAAGTAAAGGTAAAGGAGTTCGAAACCAAGTATCTTCAAATGAGTTGATTGAAGAAAGGTTTTGTTACTGCGGTAATAGGGCTCGTATGTGGACATCATGGACCGAAGAACATCCTGGTATGAGGTTTTTTGGATGTCCAAACTGGAAGGTATGTGATTCTCTTAAAACAATGAATCTAGGTTTATTAGTTTGTTTGAAAAATTGCACATTTGATATGATTGCAATTTGAGATTTTCATAATTTTGGGTTTTCAAAATTTTGGGTTTTCAAAAAAGAATGTGGTTAATTTCTGTTATGTTAGAGATTTTCAAAATTTGAAATTTGATTAATTTCTGTTATGAATCAATTTGGGGTAAATTGGAAGGTATGTGATTCTCTTAAAACAATGAATCTAGGTTTATTATTTGTTTGAAAAATTGCACATTTGATATGATTGCAATTAGAGATTTTTCAAAATGTGGGTTTTCAAAAAAGAATGTGGTTAATTTATGTTATGGATCAATTAGAGATTTTCAAAATTTAAAATTTGGTTAATTACTGTTATGAATCAATTTGGGGTTTTCAAAAATTAAAATTTTGTTAATTGGTGATCTTTTGTTCATTGGTAGCAGGATGATGAAAATAGATGTCATTTCTTTTCATGGTACGACCCTCCAATGACTCAAAGAGCAAGAGAGTTGTTGAATGATTTTAAGAACAAAGAGGTTGAGATGAAGACAATGTCAACCAAGCTTGCAAGTACAAAACTAAAGATATCAAACTTAAAAAATGAGGTTTGTAGATTGAAGGAAGAGAATGCTATGTTGAACTTAAAGTTGGCTGCAAATGGTTGGAAGGAGAAGATGATTGTTCTATTTGTTGTCATTGTCAGTGGGCTCATAGTGTATAAGAATGCCAAAGTGACTCCCCAATTCATGCTGCCTTAGGTTGTTGTAATGTTATATTATTTGGTAGTTTTTGGACATGACCATAATGTACAAGAATGTTATGGTATGTTGGGACAAGCCATGGTACTTGTAATGTTATGTATGTTGGGACAAGCCATGGTACTTGTAATGTTATGTTATGTAGTGTATGCTGGTATTTGGCAGTTTTTGGACATGACCATAATATACAAGAATTATATTTTGTAATGTTATGTAGTATATGTTGGGATTTGGAAATGATCATAGGGTACAAGAATGTTATTTTGTGTTAAAGACAATCAAATTATGAACAGAGTACCAAAAAATTGTCCAAGAATTCTGTTTTGTAATGTTATGTTATATTATGTAGTGTATGTTGGGATTTGGAAATGACAATAGTGTACAAGAATGTTATTTTGTGCTAAATGACTACCAAATTATGAACAGAGTACCAACAAAACAACCACAATACAAAAAACATCCAAAAAAAATAGAGTACTTCAGAAAGTACTTCATTAATAGAAATAAATAATTATGTCATTACAGAGTGTCAAAAATAACCACTACCAACATAAGAGTGTCATCAGATCATTCACCTTAAACTACCCCCACTGGCATTCCTTTCAAGTACCAAAAACAACCACTACCAACATAAGAGTGTCAAAAACAGCCCCTTCTTTACATGCTTCACCCAACAACAGAGTACCCAAAATAGCCCATTATTTATATCATTCATCCAACATAAGAGTGTCAAAAACAGCCCCAAAAATTACATGCCACAATTTAAAATATATAAACAGATCTAATCAATGTCTATTCTGGTTCCATTTGTCTCTTGGCACTTCTTCCTCCATGTGTTTATCATGGTCCTTTCTGATTTTCTGATCTGTTGTCCTTTCTCAACTTTAACTCTCTTAATTGCTGCTTGAGTCACACCTTCTGTTTGACTAGCAATTGATGCTTGAGTTCTTTCTTGTCCTTGAATCAAACATTCACTTGCAATCCTCGCAGAAACCCCACCCCTCTTGACTGATGATCCCTTGGGGGCACTTATATACCTTCTTCCAATTATAGATGCCTATTTGATTGAAAGACAAACAAAATGTATTCACAATAAATTTTCTTGGATTGAATTGAATTGCACATTCAAAAAAGTACCTGGATTGAATTGAATTGCACATTTTTCTGAGTTGTATTCACTTGATTGACTTGCATGATCTGACTTGATTGACTTGCAATATCTGTGTGAGTTGGTACACTGAATTGCAGATTTGTCTGAGTTGTCTCAATTGCTGAAGATGTAGTCTGTTCTCCCACCTGTTGCAATGCATATAATACATAAATGTTAATAATAGAATACACAATAAATAAAGATTATGCATTTAATATACCTGAGTGGATTGAGTTGCAGTAGGTGGAGTGAATTGCACATCTATCTCAGTTGCCTGATTTACATAAGTGGTAGTCTGTTGTTCTCCCTGTTATGACAATTTCAAAGACAAGAAGGATGTTATGACAATAGTAGCAAACTCAATAAAGAAGAAATGTAATGCAATAAATTTACCAGAGTGGATTGTGTTGCAGTAGGTGGATCCATGACTTGATGAAGCAAACCCAATTGTATATTTGTCTCAGTTGCATGACTTGATGAAGCATGTTCCCCTCCCTGTTAAGACAATTTCAAATACATATATGTTAATACAATTTTTATATAGTGCTTAAAAAATAGAATACATATATGTAAGCATTTACCTCAGAAGTCCCAGCAGCCTTTGTTGCCAACTTTGCTTTAGGACAACCTCTCTTATTGTGCCCAATCCCATTACAAAATCTGCATCTCATAACCCTTCCTTTTCTTGACAAGCCCAGTTTTTTTGGATGACCTTCCTCACTTGTTTGACCCTTCTTTTCTTCATGTGGAGCTTTGATCCTGCATCTTTTAGGTCTACCAGGCATTTTCTTAGGACTAGCAACTAACAAAGGTTTCTTACTTGACTTTGGCCATTGATCTTCACCACTGATTGGGCTTAGAGAGTATTTATAAGCTTTAAAAAATGTAGTCTTAAGGTAGCAAGGATCCAAGTATTTTTCTGGCCTTTCACCTCTTTGGAGGATGGCAGCAATAGAATGGGTACAAGGAATTCCACTCAGTTGCCATCTTCTACAACTGCAAGTCATCTTGTCAAGGTTAACCACATAACCCTCTTTCCTATACCCCACCTTAAACTCCACATCCCCATTGCAAATTGAGTTCCAATACTTCACATCCTCTTTGTTTTTCTCCAAAATTTTCTTGATAGCAGGACAATAATCTTCAGAATGCCTCATCATCCACTCTCTTCTTTTCTCCAATCTAGCCATCATATACAACTTTATTTCCTCTAACATGTAAATGATTGGCTTAACTCTAAATTTAACAATAGTCCCATTAAAATCCTATGCCATGTTATTCTCAACACTGTCAACCTTCATTTCAGTCCTGAAGAGTGCCCTGCAGAATTGCCCAAGGTCTTTCTTTATGAGCCCATAATATGCTGCATCATCAATATCCTTCAGTTTCTGTAATTCTTTTTGCATTTGATTCTCATTACTAGCATACACCACTGCCCAAAAAGCCTTTCTGAGTTCACCTCCCTTGAAGTCTTTCTTCCAATTGCTATATATATGCCTTGCACAATTTCTGTGCTCAACAAAAGGCAGCAGCTCATGCACTGCCTCCATAAGGCCTTTCTGTTGGTCAGTAATCAGAACCCATCCATCACCACTACCTAAATCCAAGTCATTTTTCAACATTTGAATAAACCATTTCTTGTTCTCAACCTGAACCACAGCCCATGCCAGAGGAAACATCTGATTGTTGGCATCCCTCCCTATTGCAACAAGTAATTCCCCTTTACAAACCCCTTTCAAAAAGCATCCATCAAGCCCCAGAACAGGCCTACACCCAGTCAGAAACCCCTTCTTCAATGCAGCAAAACATATGTATATCTTTGAAAAAAATTCTTTTTTATTGGTTGGATGAACCCATTTTTCTATCTCCACAGTACTGCCCACATTAGTTCTTTTTAACTCTTTTCTGTAATCCCAAAGTTTACCATAATGACCATCTAGTGATCCTATCTCTTCACCAAGAACCCTTGCCCTAGCTCTTAAGCACATGCTCTTACTAACACTCAATTGGTACATGTCCATCACATCTTTCTTAAACTCTCTCAACTTCCATTTAGGGTTGCTCAAAATTTTTGTTGATACATTTTTGCAAGCCAGCCTACTGAACAACATCTACTCTTAAATCTTTTTCCACATTGATGGTCTGGAGTGAAAGTTTTAATCTGAAAAGTAGTTTCATCACGAATAGTGCTTGCCCAGACTTCCCAAGTACAAACATCTGAATTTACACACTTTACATGTACCCTTTTCTTATCATTTACCAAGAATTTTATGTCATACCCATTCACACATCCATAGTCCCTAATTGCATCCCTAAACTCTTGCACATTTGTGAAAGTCTCATGCAAGTAGAAATTCATATTTTTCATATCAGATTTAGGGTTAAACCTAGGGTATTTTTGTCTCACAATTCTCTGATCATTATCAACATCTTCACTGCCACTATCTGAATCAGGGGGAAAATCTGCATCCCTCTCATCAAAAACCATCTCAGAAGCATCATGATTTGAAGGAACTAACTCTCTCTCACCTCCCATTTTAGACGTACCTTCATCAAAATTATACGAAAACCCTCTCCTCTTAATTCCAATACACTTGGAGTTCACATTACCCTTTCTCTTTAAGGCAATTAAATTCCTCCTAGCATTTAGTAACTCATCATCATCATTAAGGTTTTCTAGGTCCTCATCTTCCAGATCATAGTCTGATGAATCATCCCCACCAGATGAAGAACCTAAATACTCTGTATCACTATTCATTTCAAGTTCAGCTTCCTCAACATCATGTAAGATAAATATCTCTAATTGTCCTAATTCTTCACCAAGCTTTGTAAAATTATCCCAATCTCTAGGGGTATACAATGCCCTAAGTCCTGTGTCTTCTTCAAGATTTTCAACTGATACACGATAACAAATGGAACTTACATGAGGGTACCTTAACTCATTTACTACTCTACCCTTCAACCTAGAAAATGACAAGTCTTCTATATCTAATTCCTCCCAATAATGAACCTTCCCCTCATATTCAATTGACAATTGATGGAGAAATTCACCTCCATAATGACATTTAACAGCAACTTTCATCTGTAATTTTTAATCAGAAAAAGGGGTGGGGGACCATAATCAGACAAACCACTTATTACCATACAATTGTACACCATCCATATTAAAACAAAAATTGGTAGGGAGGGGGGGGGGACAACCAACATTATAATAACATAGTAGTGGGGAAGGGGGCCAAGCAGAATAGAAAAACACTAGTAGGGGACAAAAAAAATCTTAATTGATAGTTTTATAACAAATAAAAAAACATCTTGGACAATGTCACATAAAAAAACCATATTTAAGCTCAATACATGCATGTAAACACGTTAACAACGAAAGCCCTAATTTTAGACGACATAAATCCTAAAAATTTCATGAAATCGACAATTACAAGATGAAAAACCCTAATGTCTTACAACTGACATGAAAATTGGTTAATACGAAACAAGGATTGATTAAGTAACACATAAAAACCCTATACTGTAACACAAATTAGGTTTTTTTTTTAAAAACCCTAATTTGTTGACATGATATTGCTAATAAGTAAAACACTAGGGTTTCTGAGTTACTACCTTCAATCCTTAGCGATTTCACCCAGTAATCCACATACATGATTTTTTCCCTTCAATACTTCGTGATTTCTTTGTCAATGACAGCAATTTCTCCCTTCGTTCCCTTTGAATATTTGTGACTCAGAGTACAAATGAAGCACGAAGTCGATTATCAATACAAATGACTTCAAACAAACCACGTGCACGGCATGCTCTACATTATAGGGTATTATTGTCTTTTTGCCGACCTCCGTCCAACAAAACTAACGGAAGTTACGTGCGGTGACCTTATTGACTCATCAAGGCAAGTATAATGATTAAATTGAAAAAAAAAATAGTAGAGTGACCTTAATGAATTTTTCGCCAAAGTAGAGTGACTAAATTGCGAATCAAGCCTTAAAATTTTTATCTTTTGACTTGGTAATAATGTAATATGTGGGAATCACAAAGAAGTTGGAAAAAAACCTAAAACCTTTGTGAGTGCGACCAAGTAAAATTGAGGATTTTTTTGGGGGGTTTAGAGGGATTTTTCAATGACTAATGCTATGGGTACCTAAAGAGTACTAAATTTTTTGCACCAAATGATGTGTCAGTTGATGTGGTAGCTGATATGATGCATTAATTATGATTTTTAATTTTATTTTTTATACCACATCAGCTGACACATCATTTAGTACAAAAATTTGGTACTCTTTAGATACCCATAGCATTACTCTTCTTCAATACAATGGGGATTCTTCAAGTAGCATATGGGTTCCTATTTAGCAAAAAGCAAATCGGGTAGCAAAATAAGCTACTGGTGCTTATCATTAGGGGATAGAACAAAACGACGTCGTTTCAGCCTATGAACACTCGAAACGGCGTCATTTTGAACAATGAGAAATTAAAAAATAAAAATAAAACATGTCGACGGTCACTGACACGTGCTGTGAGCCACTTTTTGCGTGGTAGTGTCCTATTGGACCGCCTGTTTCTTTTCCTTTTAATTGTTTTCGACCATTTTTTGGCATAAATTTTTTTTTATGAATTAAAGTACACATTTTTTTCTATCAATAGAGACTTAGTTTGTTTCATTTGAACATCAGAAAAATTTTCTACGATTTTTTCAAGTTTCTCTCCATTTTCTTCTCTTTTCTCTCTCTCTCTCTCTCTCTTCAAATTTGATTTTTTAAATATATTTTAAATTTTGTGTCACCATTAAAAAAGAGTTTTTATTTGAATAAATTAAGAATATTTTGTAATAAATTTAGGTTGAAAAGGTGAGCAAGCTTCCCCACTTTTGTCCATACTCTTAGCCATTAAATCATAACTATTGCAAGCAAATACTTGTAGTATACCACCACAATGTACCCTTTCAAAAGAAGTTCATCCGTCTACAAAAAGTACTAGTTGAGGTGTTAAAAACTGCGTGCTCGTTTTAGATTGATGCCAATTGCTCCCGTTTGGTACTGTGCTTTAAAAATTGCCGTCTTTTTCTTATTTTAACAGGCAGTTTTTTTTTTTTAACAGTGAGTTTGTTTGTTTGTTTGTTTTTTTTTAATCTTAGCATCGAAATATAATTTTTATTGTGTTTTCAATCGTTATCCTTTCTGCATCGCCATTAAACACACAATTTTATTAAACTTTTGCAAAATGGCACGACCAAACGGGATTGTTGCTGGAGAACAGTGAGAACTGGATAGAGGAGTGGAGACTGGAGAAGACCGAACGAAAGAGGAGAAATGACAACTAAAGAAGAGGTAGTTTGCGTAACAGGAGGCAGCGGCTGCATTGGTTCCTGGCTCCTCCGTTTCCTCCTCAACCGCGGCTACACCGTTCACGCCACCGTCAAAGATCTCAGTTCCTCCCTCCCTCGATTACTTTTGCGAAGCTGTTCTAAGCTTATTATTCATAATTAAGTTGAGTGCTGTTGTTGCTAATTCAATTGTATTTTTTTTATTTGGATAGAGGATGAGAAAGAAACGAAGCATCTGGAAGCATTGGAAGGAGCGGAATCGCGTCTCCGTCTCTTCCAGATCGATCTCCTCGATTACGACTCCATTGTCGCCGCCATGACCGGCACCTCCGGTGTTTTCCACCTGGCTTCTCCCTGCATTGTCGATAAAGTTCATGATCCCGAGGTCCTTTCCCACTCTCTCTTAACACAACTCTTCAATTTTATGTATTACTCCCCCCGTCCGAAGAGTTCCCTTTTCAGTCCATTTGACCAATTTTTGTATCAATAATTAGATATTTTTATTTAATCCTAGAAGATAAAATTATAAATTTTGGAAAATACACCAAAACTACCCAAAATTAGAATGTTTTACAGTTTTTGAGTGAGTAATGCTACAGCAACAAAATTGATTTACACCAAGCTTTAAGGTGTTGCACAATACAACTTACCAATGTATCTGTAATTATACCGTAAAAACACTACAATGTTTGCTTTAAATCAAGGCCAAAATACTATTTTCCCCCCAAAGTATCCACCAAATCTCAGTTTGCCACCCATATTCCGTTTTGTCCCACTACGGTACCCAATGTTGCCATTTGTCCCAGTTTCTCCCCTGGGTTGGACGGACGTTAAAAAAATTAACGGAAGTTGACATGTGCATGTCATGTGAGGGTTACTTTGGTCATTTTAATCGGGGGTGCAAAATGGGATTTGTGCATTTTTCATGTGAGGGTTAATTATTGAAGAAATAAGGTTAGGCTTAGTATTTTGGCCTAATTTAAATTACTAATTTTTACACCCATTCCTTTTCCATTCCCAATTTTCTTCCCGTTCATTTCCATCGTGGTTGCCACAACCGCCGGATAACCACCATTGCCGGCGAGTACAAAACTCAATCGTAAAAACCAATAATAACATCTTTTTCTTTTTTTAAATCTTAAATTCTTCATTTGAGAGAGAGAGAGCACATCAAAACCAACACTAAATCACATTTTTCTTCACCTTCTCTCACCTCCAACAAGCCTGAGTTCTACAATTCCTTCACTTTCAACTTTCAAAGCCAAAAAGCAAAATTCATTTCAAAATCGTTCGATTTCTTGACAAATATGCTCGATTTCTTTTTTTAAATCTTGAATACGCAAAACCTAAGCCTAACCTTGAACAATACCTGAAACAAAACAAAAATATAAATCAAAATCAAAACCTAAGCCTAACCTTGAACAATACCTGAAACAAAACAAAAATATAAATCAAAATCAAAACCTAAGCCTAACCTTACCCCCAATTCGTCGGCATCCCTAAACAGCCATGGAAGATTCACACTGAAATTCGTTGGCATCCCAAAACCCGAACTGGGTTGTGTGCTTTGGCCGAATGAGACGACCTCGGAACAGAAATTGAACACCACGCTAGCTTTGTCTTCTCCGAAGACACCGGCGATGAAGATTTCGCCGCCATCTGCCATCGCACGGCCACTATAGTGCAGCCAATGCCGTCACCGACGTTGAGTTTGGGGAATTTTCCGAATTTGAGATCTCTCGGCTTTTGCCGCAGAAGAGAAAGTAACCTTTGCAAGAGAACGAATTTGGTGAGATTGGAAGAAACTCATGCGCTGATCTTACACACAGAAGCCGACGAAGGACGGTGCCGCTAGAGTTCATCGGCGCCGCCGTTGAAGAAGGAGAATGGAACGGTTTCAAAACTGAGCCCACGTTTCCCCACATTTATGCAAGTTGAAAAGTAAGAAGAAAGGGCAATATAGTAACTTTCAGATATTATTTGTCATGTGCTTTGCACGTGACCAACTTCCGTTAATTTTTTTAACGTCCGTCCAACCCAGGGGGGAAACTGGGACAAATGGCAACATTGGGTACCGTAGTGGGACAAAACGGAATATGGGTGGCAAACTGAGATTTGGTGGATACTTTGGGGGGAAAATAGTATTTTGGCCTTAAATCAATTATGTAAACACATTCTGATGCTCTATCATTTTCCTTTTTGAAAAAACTACAGCCATTTGAAAGAGAAAATCAAATTGACCAAAAGAGTCATACTTCTTCTCTTCTGGTGTGAAGGAGGAAGTAGCATGCTTGATAATAATCATAAAGTTCTTATGATTTTATATTCATTTTGGTCTATTATTTGGCAGAAGGAGCTGTTGGCACCGGCGATTAAGGGGACTAACAATGTACTCACTGCAGCGAAGGAGCTTGGGGTTCGGCGGGTTGTGGTGACCTCATCTATATCGGCCATTGTCCCCAGCCCTAACTGGCCGGCAGATGTGCCTAAGAGTGAGGAATGCTGGACTGACGTCGAATATTGCAAGCAGAACGGGGTCAGACCCTCTCTCTCTACTTTGCTTTATACTTCTGTTTTTCTTTTCCATCATGTTATCTTACCTTCTTATTGACATCCCTGTCAGTTTGTCACAACCTAAAGATTTGCGTAAAAGTAGTGATAAATTACTGCTTGTGTAGCTTTGCAACAGAAGTTAAAACTTGTTTGAGCCAGTTTGAAATTCAGTTATGATGACTAATTCAGTGGTAAGATGTATATATTGACTTTTCTAGCTGACCTGAAGTAGTCTGAAGGAATGGTTAGCTGAATTGAGTTATACTTTCATACTCTTGATTTTGAAGAGGGCACTGATATTCTATTCTGTAATAAGGTTACATAGAATATTGATTTTTGTTGGAGGGTGGATTGTAGGTATGCAATCTAAAAGAAATGAAATTGAATAGGGCTTGCCTTTTCCCTGATTTACTGGAAAAAGGTTGCAGGATGTTTTTCTTATCGTATTGGGGCATGAAATTACTTAAAATAAGTTTTCGCGTTTTTGGATGATAGTTAATAGTGCCGTTGCTCTCTTAAATGTCAATTGAACAAACATTGTGGGAGTAGTGTTATTTCAATATTTGCTATTTATTTTTCATTTGTTATACTGATAGAAAATATTATTTATCTGCTTATCAAAGAGTTGTGGATGAGTAAGATGCCAAAGCTACTATATAATAATAATACCAATTTAGGAATGAGATACGAAGGGGATGGTGGAATCTGGGGCTCTTGCAAAACAACTTACTCTGTCCCAAATGTTGTCTAAGGCATGCATTTTATTGAGGAGTGTCGAACGTCCATTTACTTTTTTTTTCCTCAAAGAAATTATGATTAGTTTCGTATGTGAAATTTGTGAAGAATCACTAATGAACTGGGTCATGACACTTCTTCATATATGTAATGACAACAATCATTTGTGATGAAGGGAGTACTTATGTTTATTCCAAAACTTTATTTAACTGTGCACGTTGCTTTGTGTTTTTCTACTCTCCCATTTAGCCATTCAGTCTTTTCACTATGCAGATCAATTCCTTTTTATTTGGTCATTTATTATGTTTCAGAACCTCATGTTGTCTTTTATTATGGTCTAGCTATGGTATCCGCTTTCTAAAACTCTAGCTGAGAAAGATGCATGGGCATTTGCCAAGGAAAAAGGTCTGGATCTGGCTGTAGTGAATCCTGGAACTGTGATGGGCCCTATTCTTCCCCCAACACTCAATGCGAGCATGTTAATGATTCTTCGCCTTCTGCAGGGTAATTGTTATGCTAACTTATAAATGGTTCTTTTAGTTTTTATTGAAGCGTATACAAGCCATTGAGGCCCTGTTTAAAAAAAGTTGACGGAATCATGATAGAACAAAATGTATTCTCTGTTTTCCTGAACTATTTTCCTGATAAGAGAACTCCTTGACATGACTAACCACCATAAGTTAGGTGCGCAAGTATAATTTCCTTTGATTTTCATATTCTCTAATTCTTTTAAAGGAGTAAACTTTAAGGGTTCATATCCCTACAGCTTGAGAAGGCTTTTGGCAGGACAATCTAGAAGTCAAAAGTAACCTACTATAAAAGTGCTAAATACATTTAGGTTCATATATGTATTTATTCAGGTCAACTTCTTGCTTTGGGTTAGATATCTCCTCTACCACATACCTAAAAACTCTGTCGGAGAGAAAGAGTCCTAATCTCATTTCTAGTCTGTCCCAAAAAGGAGTCCCATTTCTTAATTTAAGCTATAAGTTTTCACTACCTTTTCAATTTTTGTACTCTCTTTTCAACAACATTATGTTTTCTCATGTCATACCAAAAAAGGAAAAACATCAGTGTAATTTGAAGGAAATATATGAAAGTAAAAGTCCATTACTTATTAAAATGTTTGACTTTCAAAGTAGGACACGCCTTTTGGGATGTAGGTAGTACCAATCAACCTTTGATCCATTAACTCCCCAGTGTCGACAACTGTTGTCCAGAAATGGACACTTATAGTTGCTTGTGAGCTGGTATTACAAGGAATGCGGTATAAATGTCGTGTATGGATCTGGGTCTGGGTCTGGTTGTCTGACTTACCAAAGAGGTAGGATTTACACTAAATGAAGGTGTCAAGCTGCCACATCGATGTCCATGTAGTGTTGTGTCGGCTTGGTTACCTTGGGTAAAATGAAGAAATCCATGTTATGGAGCCAATAGCTTCTCCTACTACGCATGCTTCTCTGTAGATGTTATAGTGATAAGTGATAACGTTCTTCCTTTATCTCAGGATTAGACTAGTAGTCTATCTTATACAAAAAGCATTACAGAATCTTTTATTGTAAGTGAAATCTTGATTTTTGTCAACCAGTCTCTACTCAATTTCTCAGCCACATTTAAAGTTTACTCCCTATTTTTATTTTTAGTTTTTTTTAATTTTTAAATATTATATGCAAAGACCTGGTTTTCTGAGTTAATTACAAATTTAATGGATATTCTGTCTTGGTAACAGGCTGTACAGATATATACGAGGATTACTTTATGGGATCTGTTCATGTGAAGGATGTGGCCCTAGCACACATATTGGTTTATGAAAATACATCTGCGACCGGAAGGCACTTGTGTGTTGAAGCCATATCTCATTATGGTGACTTTGCAGCTAAGGTTGCAGAACTTTATCCTGAATATAATATCCCCAGGTGATGTATGGACTCCCCTTACTTGTAAAATGCTAATTCAATTGGACTATTATGTGTCTGTTGTCTCAAAAATTGATCCTTGACCAATTATGATATCAGAAATTAAATTTATTTTAATGAAACCACCTTCGAAATGTGGCGGAACTCATTGATAATCTTGGGAAAACATTTGGGGGACTTGAAGCCTAGCTGCAACATCCTCAAAAGAAAGAAAGCAAATTCTAAAAACATAATGAAACAGTGAGAAGAAGCTACTACTCATAACTAGCCCACATGCAACTTTCTCTTTTGGCTCTTGACCCAAAAGTTTAAGCCATATGATCTTCGGGCAACGAGGTGTAATTTCCTGCCTTCGTCTACTCTGTTGCACACCTTTCGCTTCACACACGATCTCAGCATTGTCATGTAATCTTTACTTCTTTCCAGCTTTGTTCTACATACCTTCTTGGAGTTTGAAAGGTTAGTGTTCTGGAAGAAGTAGAGAAACACGAACACCACAATAGTATATTTTCGGGGTGAAGCCCTTGAATTCTAAGCCAAACAAAGCCAGTTTGCTCAACAGAAAGAACAGACGGCAGGATAAGGGCACTATCATTTTGTGCTACCCTTCCTAAACAGGGTCTACTTGACTACGGAGGAGCTCGACTGCATTTATTGGTCATCACATATAATTCAAATAAAATATTAGATGAAAATATGAGAGCAGACAGCTAATGCATTCCAATGGATGTGGGACTCAGGTTCGAATTGGACTTATAGGATCAAACCATCTGCTCTGACTGTTTTTACAAATTTGATAATTGAGAATCAATCTTACTACTTGGATTTGTGCATCTACGCCGATAATCTGGTTATGACCAAGAAGTCACCAGTTTCGCTTGGTGGGCCAGGAATGCTGGGCTTTTCAATTAAGGATAACTAATGTCATTCTAGTTGCTCTCAAAAACAATTAATGCAAGAACAGCCAATGGGAAAGTCAACAACATCCCCACGAAGAAGTACCGTGAATCAGATCCCAAATTGACAGTGTAATGGAACTGTTTGTAACGCCCCAAACTCTGTCCCAAACTGAGTTTGGGGCGTGTGTGTTTGTTGGTTTTATGCGTGAGTGGGGGGATAAGTAATAACCTTTCTTTTCTTATTTTATTTATGCATGCGAGTGTTGGTTTTGGGGCTAGTTTTGGGGGGTTGGTAGGGTTGCATTTTATATTACGACCTAAAGTTGACACATTTACATCATTGTAATGTATAATTACTTATAATTTTTGAATTCTTTAAATACATTTTGAGTTGCTTTTGCCCTTGTTCATTTTCATACTTTAATCTACTCCCTTCATTCCAAAATGGGATAGGGGACATTTATCATGATGCTTATGTGTGCCCACGTCTAGTAGAACTATAGTATGGGATAAATTGGGCTTCTCTAAGGGCAGCTCTGATTACCTCAGCTTCAATGTTAGGAGACACAAGTTAGGTTGAGCTTCAGCCTTTACCTGACATAATGCTTAACTTGAGCTGCTACAAATCTATTGCACCAGGCTTCACATATAACCTCTTTGAATTCATTCTGCACCACTCAAAACTCAAACTTAAAAGTTGGCTGAATCACTTCTGTCAAAGTTCATTAAGATCACAATTGGCGAGTATTAAATTTAAAGACCAAGGAGGGAAGGGGTGCCTCTTCCACATTTTTCATTAAACTATTGCAGCCAATGATCGTTCCGGAGGACTTTATTAATTCTATAAAGTTAATACTGTTTAGCAATCGATTGTGATAAAAGTTTTAGTGGTTGATCAACCTTATTTAATTTTTATTTTGGCCTTCTTGTAGGTTGCCTAAGGATACACAACCTGGACTAGTGAGGTGCAAGGAGGCATCTAAGAAGCTAATGGACTTGGGTATGCAGTTCATTCCAATGGAGCAAATCATCAGGGACTCTGTTGATAGTTTGAAAAGCAAAGGATTGATTTCTTGAACAGAATCTGCATTTATCCCAAGGCTTTTGGAGACTATGGCCCAGAATGCTGGTAACCAACAGGGCTTTTGCCAATTATAGTTAGCGAGACTAGGTTAGTCTTGTTGTCTGTTGTAGTCTTGCGAAAGATTGTATGATCGAAACTAAACAGACAAACATTTGTAGGGTTTGTGTCAGTCTTAAATAACATTCCAACAACTTCCCAAATTTTAATCTGCTGATAGTTGGAATGGTTATCCCCACTGCTGGAAGTGTATGATACAGGTAAATACTTTTACCTTTCTGAGAAGACAAGTCAACCACTATCTCTTTCTCACTCCGTCGGGTTATGTCATAAACCTGCATTTGTTGACGCTAATTGCATTGAAATAAATTACCGTTACGCCACTAAGTCATCCCTTCACGCTACTGGTTTTGAAGAAGAAGCGAAAATGACACTTACAGCCAAGTCAATGCAGTGGGACAACCCAGACAGCCGATCCATCCACATAATATTCATAGGTGATCATGGGATAGATTTGTCCAAATATATGCCGCAGACTCTCCTCTCATGCATTTACCAATCCACATAATATTCATAGGTGAACATGGGATATATTTGTCCAAATATATGCCGCAGACTCTCCTATCATGCATTAAGATCTTGCTCGGACACACGCTTTGTTTTGTTTTCACTTTCTCTCATCCGTTTCACATTTTTTCTCTATATATATATATCTCTTACTTTTTCAGTCAATCATTACAAAACCACACAAAAAAAAAAAAAACAAAAACAAAAACCTATATACTACGAAAAACAGTGTATTCACACATGGCGGCGTAAGTGTTTGAAATTAAACGTTCTTTCTTTCGTAATTCTTTTTAATTTTGTATTAAAGTAAAATATTAAAAAAACACAGATAAAAATAATGGAACTTGAAAAAATAAAGTATGGACCAAACGTATATTTGCCAGTGTTCTAAATATCGCTAGGCGGGCGCTAGGCGCCAGAGCAGGGCCTAGCGCCTAGGGGCTTAGTCGGGGCATAAAAATTGAGACATAATTACACATTAGGTTCATACCAAATTTGGTGCAACAATAGTAAATAACTAAATATGACCAAATAAACTAAAAGTAATGATTACATTACAAGATTAAAAGTTAAAATAAAAAATTAAAATTAAATTCCCTATCACTTCAAAGTGGAGGAAAGAAGGGAATACTTTAATAACTTGAGGGGGAGGGAAAATACTTCAATAACTTGAGGGAGGAGGTTGTCATTTTGAAAAGTGAATTAAAACCCTAAAACTAAAAGCTGACCTCCTATCTCTCTCACAATTCACAAAGTTTTCACAGACGTCTCTCTCTCACACTATGAGATAGATGACGGGATTTCGACGCCGACGGCAATCTCTCGCTCTCTCTTTCTCTCTCTTTCTCTTTCTCTCTCACTCTCGCTCTCTCTTAATTTCTCTCACTCTCACTCTCTCTTTCACCTCTTCATCGGCATATCACCTCCTTTCCCACCGTAATCAATCCAGCCATTTCGACTATTTCCATGCTGTGGATCTTAGTCACGTTGACTCCCCCTCCTTCGACGTCGAACTTATCTAAGCCCTAGCTGTCCAGAAGATTGAGGACGTCATTCATCGCATCGTCGTGTGTCGCTCTGCCCTTGATTGACTCCCTTTCCTCCCAGGTTCCTCATACTAGGTCCCTCCTTGACAAAACGCGTACGACATCGTTCAAATCAGCTGGGTGTTAGGCGGCGCCTAAGCTGACTAAGCGGCAATTTTTCATAGTGGTAATTTTTTATCCAATTTAGCCCTAGTCGCAGTGTTTGGGGAGGGGGGCTAGCGCCTAGGCGAGCGCCTAGAGCCTAGTCGGGGCGTTGGGGGGGCTAGCGCCTAGAACGATTTTTCGAATACTGATATTTGTGAGTCTTATCATTAAATAATACTTTGACGTGTAGAAAAATACCAACAAATACTAAATAGTGTTACTCCTCATTTGGTAGATGAGCATTATTTAGATTAAAAAAAAAAGTGTTATTCTTTCTGTCCCAAAATAATTATTCCCTATTTCTTTTTCTTGGGACGTTTTAAAATAAATATTCCTTTCATTTCATTCAAAAAAATTTCAAGTCAATTGTCTATAGTAACCTTCTTATTTGTGAAGTAGAAAAGTTAATAGATATGACTTTAAATATTTTATCTCGCTTCCTATTATACTCCATGTTCTATTTAATCCTAGTCTTATATGTGTCTTTGTTATTTTAACCTTTTTTTTTCTATTTAATCCTAGTCTTATATATGTCTTTATTATTTTAACTTTTTTTTAATAATTTTTACAAGAAAATGTGTAAGACTAAAATTTAAAAGAACAGAAAGTGTAATAGGAAGCGGTATTGAAGATTCGAAGAACTTTATACGACACTAATGATGATAAATTGAGGGGCATTAATTTCCATCGCTTATAAAACAACAATTTAACTGAAGTAGTTAACGAAGAAAGACGCGACAACAGACAGAGAATCTCAGGGAGGATTCTGCCATGGATACTCGTCTCTTACTCGCACTTCTCGTCTGCCTATCCGCAACAACTATCTGTTCTTCAACTTTTACTTCGGAAGAAATTTCTGGGTGGCCTTTGCAGGAAGAAGCAGAGAAGGTTGAGGTGACACTCTACTACGAGTCGCTGTGTCCTTACTGCTCGAATTTCATTGTGAATTATCTGTTGGAGATCTTCGAGAATGGAATTGACGCCATCGTTGATCTCAAGCTCATCCCCTACGGTAACGCCAAGGTTGGATCCAACGGTACCATCACTTGCCAGGTCTAATTCCTCTCTCTTTCTCTTTCTTCTCTGTTTATTCAATTTTGTAAAATGATGATTTTCCTGTGTTTAATTAGTTGATTCATTTTTTTTTCTTCCCATTTTCCTTACTTTGAAAAAGTTACTTCGGAAAGTAATGTACAAGTTTTGAAGCTGATAGAGAATGATGGATCGGAAGTACTGGTTGTTTGCAACACTCAGCTAACTTCTCGCCAAACTCCGGCTACGTATTTGATTCTCCGGGGACACTTGACCGTTGAAGTCTTTAAGTTTCCATACAGTTATATATACTTAGTCAATACTTCAATTCCTTAATTCATTCTGTACCGTCTAATTGAAAATGAAACCATTTCTCCAACACGACTAGATGAATTTTTAACTTTTCGGTTGATTAGAGCCAGTGTCCAATTCTGGCAACTAGCCAATTGAATCGTGGATTAATTGGGCCTTAAACTGTTCAGGTGTCAAACTCGAATAATTCCTACTCCCTGTATTTAATTACTTAACATTTGTTTTGGTCTAACTTGGCTGAGTAACCATTTGAAGGATAAATTTGTTGAGAATGGGATGACTCGATTATCTAGGCAAGAGGCCAGTCGCAGGAAGTAGGATTTGATTGAACCTCAAAGGGGGGTGCGGGGGGCGGAGCCCCCGCGGTACGGACTATTCGGAATTTTGGAAAGCATGCGGCCGCATAGTGCGTCCGCATGGAACACTAGATTTTAAGCGTTCGCGTAAGGATTTTGGAAACCATGCGGCCGCATAGTGTGTCCGCATGGAAGTCTTGCAAATCGTATGCGGCCGCATTGTGCGTCCACATAGCGACGAGTTTTAGGGTTTTCTATTGTATCCATATAAATAGTTGTATACCTAGAACGTTTAAAGGAGTGAGCCTCTAATAAAATTTCGGCAGTCCGTTGGCCCCAATCTCTCTCTTTTCTTTGTGATTGATCCTATTATACTCTGTTAATTTGTTTGCTAGTCTTCCGCTGTGCACAAAGTTGAGCTTTAAAAGCGTTACACTTGTCAGCCAATCAATGTTCAACTTGCCTTCAAAATAGTTAGGTGCCAAACCCAATAAAAAGCGTAGTACAATATAAACGGACGCACAGCTAAACACCAACTTGAAGACTACTTCTTCAAGAAATTATAATACAGTACTAGAACTTTTCATCTCTCAAAGAATTTTACAAGTAAAGAACACCTTTTAACAATTCCCTTGTCTCTTACCTTAGTCTACATCTTTACATGAGCTACCATTTTGGTAAAAGCATGAACGTTAAGAATGGCAGAATTTAGCACAATAAATCAAGCTATATGAATTATCAGCCGTGAAGCAACTATAGACTAACTCAAAACTTATTAAAGGACAGAGGTAATAGTAGGTTTTTTTTTTAAAAGAGGATCAATAGTGGTTCCCCAATAGTAGGTAGAGATTGATAAATACACAACTATAAGTATTAATTATTTAGTTGAAATTAATTAAGAGGAAACCACCTTCGTACACTTAATTAGTCCTAGTACTTTGCTATTTGCTTTCATTCTCTAGATGGTATAGCTCCACCTTTACAACTAAACAGAGAAAAAAGTAAGGATAAATTGGGGTCATAAACCAATAAAAAGTAAGAACTTGTATTGGGTGTGTTAAAAGACTATGAAGAAGAGTTTATGTTGTAGTTGAAGCTTCTAGCAGTATCTATGGCAAAATATTTGGGAAGTATTGACGAGTTGTCCAGTCCTCTGTCTTCAATGTTAAGTAGTAAAAACCTATCATCTATCTATAGACTCAGTCTTATGAATTTTCTTCTTCATTGTTACAGCATGGTCCAAGGGAATGTGTGCTCAACACAATTGAGGCCTGTGCAATACATACTTGGCCTGATGTGGTAAGAGTTGGACCTATTGAAAGTTTTAACTTTTAAGGCATGAGATTTTACAATATATGCTATACTGAACTTATAGCATATGCCTTATGTAGGCTTATGCTTGTAAATGGGTATGCTGTTTCAATAACTGAGCTTATATGTACTCCCTCCTTTCGATCAGAATGCAAGGTGTGGGGGGTGTGTGTGTGTTTATATTTACTGTTTGGGAGCATTGAATTGAAATTGAATTGGGAGCCTCATTAGTTCAAAAGTTAAGCTAATTTTCTTTGAGCCAATTCAATAGCGTGAAGTTCATGCTCCAAAACATAGCATAGTGATGTGTAGGATTAAGATTGTTGTGTATAATATGTTCACTTTCTGAGTGATGCTTCTAAGAGATGAAATTTTAATGCAGCACAATCACTTTCCTTTCATCCTTTGTGTTGAAACTATGGTGTATAAGCATAAATATGCCGACTGGGATACTTGCTTTGAGAAACTGCATCTGGATCCAAAACCTGTGACTGATTGCTATAACAGTGGGTTAGGGAACAAGGTTCGTTTCTTGGTTTGACTGCTCCCTATTTTTGTTTTTTATTTTTAATTATAATTTTGTTGTTGCTGCGGTATGCATTTATATTGCATATGTACATTGGCGTCTATGTCATTTTCACTCCAATTTTCAACCAAGGAACTACAAAATAAAATAAGTGATAGAAAAAATCATTTAGAGTCCATTGGTTGAATTGTTAATTGCTAATAGCACTACCGTGTACAACTTCCATGTCAATATAAGAACTCTGAGCATGCTGAGGTAGAGGTAAGTTCTTGTTATTCTGTTCCCAGTCGAGCATTTTTATTTACAGAAACCTAAGCTTTTTTTTTTCTTCTTCAAATTTTTTGAGCTAGAATTCCCGTATCTTTGGTTCTCAATCCATCCCATTTGAAGAGTCTTTTTCCAAAAGTGATAATATTCATAAAAACCTCTCAGTGATATCTTGAATTCTATCAGTATCAGTTAATGAAGGTTTAAGTTAGAATACCATGTGAATGTGGTAATATCTATGAGTCAAGACAAGTTGGCTGAAGAATACGGGGATGAATATGAGAAAAGTCCAGCAATTTTTCGTTTTGTTTTCCTTAAATATCTTCTTTTTTAACTATACAAGCTTTTCCTCTACATATCTATCTCTCATTAATCAAGTTTACAATATTTCTGCAGCTTGAACTACAATACGCGGCCGTGACAAATGCCCTCGAACCTCCACATAAATATGTGCCATGGGTTGTTGTGGATGGACAACCACTTCATGATGTTAGTTTTTTTTACTCTGCCCTATTAACCATAACATTTTTGAGTTATTTTCAATTTTTCATTACTTTTTGGCCAATCACCATGTTGAATATCTGTTATACTTGCTTAAGTAGAACAAAGATTAGTAATTTCATAAACATCAGCAATCTATGGTAATCAGTATATGTAGATTACAGGAATGCGCGACAGTGATAAGATTGTTTGCAAAATTGACATTATGTTTTCCTTTGCTATAGGACTACCCAGATTTCATAACCTACGTCTGTAGAGCTTATAAAGGTAAGAAACTGCCCAAAGCCTGCCTGCGCTGCCTCGCGTCATCAGCAAGTGAAATCAGCATGCACGAAGAGAGAGCATTCCCTATTAATCCAGTCACCTATAGAGAAGAAACAACGGAATCTCCTGTGTCAAAGATAATATCAGCCTTGACTTGGTTCATGCACCAGGCAGACTTGCAGGCATGAAAATGGATTGGTGACCAGTGAATGGTCTGGGAATTGCAGCTTCAATGTAAATATGTGGTGTTTTCATATATTTCTTGATATTATTCTATTTTATGTAAAATACTCTGCAGAAAGGGAGAGGGGGGGGGGATATTGTAATTATGTATTTGACGAAGCATATTTTGTTGTAATTTATTTCGTGACTGATGATGATCTATAGGAATAAGAATTGCAACGATACATAGTATGCCTTAACAATGTATGTTGAGATATGGGATATTTGACCATATCCTTTCCATGTATAGATAAGTATAAATAAGTTAGGGTAATATTTTCTTATCATAATTATAGGGATTTGTATAGTATGGTAGGAATAGACTTCTTGGAGAACAAGACTCTTCTTGTATATATTCTTTGTACCATGACTTTTGTAAAGCAAGGAAATAGAAAAACATTATTCTCTCCTTCACGTATTCTCTTTTCCAACTTGGTATCAGAGCATGGTTGAGCCAGTTGTGACAAACGAAGGTAAGAGTGGTGAGAAGAAAGCCTTAGATGAAAGGCGCTCACCCTATTTCTTGTCAACAAGTGACAACCCGGGGCAGATTATCACCCACGTTCAACTCAAGGGTGATAATTATGAAGAATGGGCTCGCGTGTTCAAAGGATCATTGCGTGCCAAGATGAAGCATGGATTTATTGATGGGACGATCGAGATGCCAAAGGAAGCAGACGAGATCGACCAATGGAAGACTGTCAACTCAATGGTGGTTTCATGGATTTTCAATACCATTGAACCATCATTGAGATCCACCGTGACATATACGGAGGAGGCGAAAACTTTGTGGGATGATTTGAGGGAAAGATTTTCAGTGGGGAATGGACCACGGACTCAACAAATCAAGGCGGATATAGCCAATTGTAGACAAGGGAGAGACGAAAGTGTGGCTGTGTATTATGGCCGGATTAAAAAATTGTGGGATGATCTCAATGATTTTGAGACATTGCCTACGTGTTCGTGTAGTGGCTGCAGATGCAATCTCAGAGCCTTGTTGACCAAGCGACGTGAGGATGAACGAGTGCATCAATTTGTTATGGGGCTAGAAACACCAAAGTTTGAAAATGTGAAGTCCTCCATCCTGAACTCAGAACCATTGCCTAATGTTAATAAGGCATACTCCATGGTTGTAAGGGAGGAAAGAGTACGCAGTAGTGAGCGTATCGATTATCCCAAGACTGTTAGCTTTGTTGCATTGTGGGGACAACTGGTCAGTCAACTGGTGGCTCATATGGTTCAGGGGGGGAAAGAAGAGAAGGGAACAATGTTGTTTGTTCTAACTGCAAGAAGAAAGGACATGCTGTGGAATCATGCTACAGACTAGTGGGCTACCCAGAATGGTGGGGAGATAGCGTATGAAGAACAACAAAGGGAGAAGTGGAGGACAATCTTCTTCAATGGGAAAAGATCAGAGGAGGTTCAGCACAAAGGCTAACACAGCACAGTTCGATGCTGTAGAATAGGCTAAGGCTTTGGGATTCACGCCAGAGCAGTGGAATCACTTCAGAAATTATGTGCAGACACATGTGCAGTCATCTGACCGCACAACTGGCCGTACAACTGACTCCACAACTGATCATCTGAATGGTAAAATAAATAATGACCCATGGCTTGTCGATAGCGGGGCTAATCGACATATGACAGGGAATATTTCTTTACTCAAACGTATTCATAATATTGAGGCTAACCATATAGGTCTGCCTAATGGAAACTATATCGTGGCCACGAAAGAAGGCGACGTCGATATTGGAAAAGGATTGGTTTTAAAAGATGTCCTTTATGCTCCGACTATTAATTGCAATCTACTTTCTGTTTCTCAGCTGCTTAATGATTCAAATGCTTTAGTGCACTTTTCTGATAAACATTGTGTGATACAGGATCAAGCCTCGAAGATGTTGATTGGTGCGGGTGAACAAAGTGAGGGGCTGTACTATCTGAGAAGATCATCACAAGTTTGCAGTGTTAAGGATTCCGGAAGTTATCAATTGTGGCATCAACGTCTTGGCCATCCTTCAAGTAAAGTCGTTGGTTTATTACCTTTTATTAGTTGTAGTAGCATTAATAAGGATGTGTGTGGGGTTTGCTGTCAAGCAAAACAAAGTAGAGACAAGTTTTTGTTAAGTGATAATAATTCTGTTGAGGTTTTTGATTTAATTCATTGTGACATTTGGGGTGACTATCGGATGCCTGCTATGTGTGGTGCTGTTTATTTTTTGACCATTGTGGATGATTGCTCTAGGGCTGTTTGGGTTTATCTAATTCGTCACAAGAGTGAAGTTTCCCAAATTTTGAAAAATTTCTTTGCCATGGTTGAAAGACAGTTTGATAAGCGGGTTAAAAAGATCAGGAGTGATAATGGCCAGGAGTTTATGTGTTTAACCAAATTTTTTCTTGAAAATGGTATTGAACATCATACTACTTGTATTCGCACGTCACAACAAAATGGGAGGGTTGAGCGTAAGCATCGTCATCTTTTAAATGTGTCTCGGGCTTTAATGTTTCAAGCTAAATTGCCTGTCAAGTTTTGGGGGGAGTGTGTCTTGGCTGCTGGTTACTTGATAAACCGTACACCCTCGAAATTATTACATGGCAAAACTCCTTATGAAATTCTTTTTGGACAACCACCTTCTTACCAACATATCAAAGTCTTTGGGTCTTTGTGTTATGTGCACTATTCTAGGAGGGACAATGATAAGTTTGCTAGTCGTAGTAGGAAATGTGTTTTCCTGGGATATCCTTATGGTAAAAAGGGTTGGTTGGTATATGACCTTGATGAGCATAAGACCCTTGTCTCACGAGATGTTGTATTTGTTGAGAAAGAGTTTCCTTTTGCTAGCTTGCGAACCGATTCAAGACGCATACACGGACTCGGATATATTTCTTTGTCCAAAGAATCGATATGGACTCTTGTGAAGATGAGGTTTTTAATGTAACAAAACGGGTCCCCGAACAGCTTGCACCCAGCTTGACGGAACAAGTGGCGAACAACCGGGTGCTCAACCGCGACAGCTTTGACCGATGATGTGTCCGAACAACCGACAACAAGTGGTTGCACAACCGGTTGATCGTTCTTGAAAATGTTGTCCACTGCAGATGATGCGATTTTGGGTCAAGGCCGTACTAAGGTGCCATCAACAAGATATTCGTCAACGTAATATGTCTTGAATGCTAAAGTCACCCCCATCACGTTCACCTTCTCGGTCAAAATCTTCAGTACTCGTTATCCTTTGTCCCATTTTGTTAATTGCACTAAATTCTCTTGCACATAGATGCTTTCGCGCTATTGATTCGTGTTGAGCCAAAGAATTATGGGGAAGTCGTTAGATCCCCACGGTGGTGTGAGGCTATGAACAAAGAGCTTGAGGCTCTTGACCAAAATGGCACGTGGAATTTAGTTGACATGCCGATTGGCAAGAAAGTGATTGGCAACAAATGGGTGTATAAAATAAAGTACAATGCGGATGGGTCCATTGAACGTTACAAAGCTCGTTTGGTGATTTTGGGGAATCGTCAGGTTGAAGGGGTTGATTATAAAGAAACTTTTGCCCCAACAATCAAGATGGTGACTGTTCGAGTATTTCTCTCCATTGCTGCAGTTCGTGGATGGGAACTACATCAGATGGATGTTCATAATGCTTTCCTTCATGGCGATCTCCATGAAGATGTCTATATGAAGATACCTTTGGGCCATCCAGCTTCTTCCTCCGGTAAAGTTTGCAAACTCAAGAAATCACTTTATGGTCTACGTCAGGCACCTCGGTGTTGGTTTGCAAAGCTTTCAATGGCTTTGAAGGAGTATGGGTTTATTCAGTCCTGTTCGGACTATTCTCTTTTCTCATTTAAATCTTCCGCTGTTGAGATACATGTCCTTGTTTATGTTGATGATTTGGTCATTGGTGGTAATGATCCTAAGGCCATTGGTTGTTTCAAGGATTATCGTCATAAATGCTTCCACATGAAGGATCTTGGTCGTCTTAAATATTTTTTGGGTCTTGAAGTAGCAATGCATCCGGATGGCATTTTTCTCTCTCAGCGTAAGTATGCGCTCGATATTCTTTCTGAGACTGGACTTCTTGGAGCTCGTCCAGCTAATACTCCTATGGAGCAGAATCATCGATTGGCTCTTACTACAGATGCTGATTTACGGGATCCTGAGGCTTATCGACGTCTTGTAGGACGTCTTATTTATCTCACCATCACGCGTCCAGATCTCTCTTATAGTGTGCACATTCTGGCACAGTTTATGACCAGCCCTAAAGTGGCTCATTGGCATGCTGCTTTGCGTGTTGTAAGGTATCTTAAAGGCCATCCCGGTCAAGGTATTCTTCTACGCTCATCCTCTACCCTACAGCTACGTGCTTATTGTGACTCGGATTGGGCTAGTTGTCCTCTCACTCGTCGGTCCCTTACTGCTTACTTTGTATTTCTTGGTGATTCTCCGGTTTCTTGGAAAACCAAGAAGCAGACTACTATTGCTCGTTCATCGGCTGAGGCTGAATATCGTTCCATAGCTAACGCCACATGTGAGCTTAAATGGCTTTATAGTCTGCTTGGTTCTTTTGGTATTTTTCATAAGTCTCCTATGACTCTTCTATGTGATAGTCAGTCCGCTTTGCACATGGCTCAAAATCCTGTTCATCACGAGCGTACAAAACATATTGAAGTTGACTGTCACCTTGTGCGTGAGGCTGTTCAAACAGGTGTCATCACTACTCAAAAGGTTCACACTTCCGCTCAATTAGCCGATGTTCTCACAAAAGCTTTGAATGGGCGACAATTTCAGATTTTGATTGGCAAGTTGGGCGTGTGTGATCTACACTCTCCAACTTGAGGGGGTGTTGAGATATGGGATATTTGACCATATCCTTTCCATGTATAGATAAGTATAAATAAGTTAGGGTAATATTTTCTTATCATAATTATAGGGATTTGTATAGTATGGTAGGAATAGACTTCTTGGAGAACAAGACTCTTCTTGTATATATTCTTTGTACCATGACTTTTGTAAAGCAAGGAAATAGAAAAACATTATTCTCTCCTTCACGTATTCTCTTTTCCAACTATGTACATCAATTTCCCAATTTATTTATCTCTGTATTATGACAGAAACCTCGAGTTTGACACACATGAAAGGATTCATAAGAGTAAAACTCCTGGGGTATGCTGCATGTGTTTTCTTTTCAAAAACTTAGCAAGTCTAGGTACCAAACTGGGAATCTCGAAACAAGAGCGGGGTGCGGGACTGATAGTTTGTGAAGAATAAACTTCTTTTCATTAATTGATAAAAGAACACATATTTACAAAGGAAGATAACAAAACTATATATATACATTGAGAATACAAGAGAGAACTTCTGAGATGCTGGCCACGAAGACATTCTTTGGAGTACAGAGTACCAAACTGATAAGCCAACATGGTCAAGATGCTTAGTTACTGCTGAGACTTTCCATATTAACATCCCCCCTCAAGTTGAAAGGGAAAAATAAGATGCACTGTTTCAACTTGGAAAATCCTAATCTGCTTTACCAAGCTCCTGATGAAGAGGCTGCTGATGGAGAAGCTGTTGATGGAGAGGTTGCTGATGGCAAAGCTGCTGATGGTGAAGCTGCTGATGACGGAGAAGTTTTGATACCAAAGTTGAAAGGAGAAAACAAGTTGCACACTTTCAACCTAGAAAGAAAAGCATGGATTTGAGCTGAAGACAAAGACTTAGTGAATAAATCTGCAGGCTGATAGGCAGTGGGAATGTGAGTTGTAGTAATGAGACCCTGGGTAATTTTATCCCTGATGAGGTGGCAATTTATCTCATTATGCTTTGTTCGCTCACGAAAAAATGGGTTTGCAGCAATGTGTAAGGCTGTTTTATTGTCACAGAATAAATTCACTGGAGTGAGACTAGAAACTTGGAGATCTTTAAGTAAGGCTAATAACCAAGTTATTTCACAACTTGCAGTTGCCATAGCCCTATATTCAGCCTCTGCAGAGCTTTTGGATACAGTATGTTGCTTCTTAGACTTCCAAGAAATCAATGAATCACCAAGAACAATACAGAAACCAGTGACAGATTTTCGGGATGTTGGACAACTACCCCAATCAGAGTCACAATATGCTGTGAGGGTCAAAGCACTAGAAGCAGAGAAAAACAACCCTTGACCAATTGTGCCTTTGAGGTATCGAACCAGCTTCAAGGCAGCAGCCATATGAGGGACTCTAGGAGAGGCCATGAACTGGCTTAAAATGTGAACTGAATAGGACAAATCTAGCCTAGAAATAGTCAAGTAAATCAACCTGCCAATTAACCTCCTATATCTGTTGGCATCTTGTAATAATTCCCCTTGATCTGCAGCTAGATCATGATGTTGCTCGAGAGGAATAACAGAAGGCTTAGCGTTCTCTTGACCTGTATCCTTTAAGATATCCAACACATACTTTCTTTGATGAACATAAATCCCGGAGGAATTTCGAGCAATTTCAATACCAAGAAAGTATTTAAGTAATCCCAAGTCCTTGATGCTAAAAGACGAGTGAAGAAGGGACTTCAATTGAGTTATAACAAAAGAACTAGATCCAGTAATCAACAAATCATCCACATAGACAAGCACTACTGTGAGAGTGTTATTCTTGGCAAGAGTAAACAAAGAATGATCATTCTGAGATTGAGTAAAACCAAAGGCGAGAAGAACAGTGGATAGTTTATGAAACCATTGTCTAGGCGCTTGTTTGAGCCCATATAGAGACTTAACCATCTTACAGACCATAGGTTGGGAAGAATGGGATTGAAAAAAAGGAGAATAACCAGGTGGAGGATCCATAAATACTTCTTCATTCAGATCTCCATGCAAAAAGGCATTGGAAACATCCATTTGCATAATGTCCCAGCCCTTAATAGCAACCAAGGCAAGAAGAGTCCTTACTGTGGTCATTTTAGCTACTGGGGCAAAAGTTTCAAAGAAGTCCAATCCCTCAGTTTGGGTAAATCATTTTGCCACAAGTCTTGCCTTGTATTTATCCACAGAACCATTAGGATTGTACTTAATCCTGTATACCCACTTGCATCCTACAGTTTTCTTGTGATCTGGTAATGGTTGTAAGATCCAAGTCTTGTTATTTTCCAAGGCCTAAATTTCTAATTCCATAGCTTGAAACCAAAGAGGATC
Source organism: Platycodon grandiflorus (assembly GCA_016624345.1). NCBI lineage: Eukaryota > Viridiplantae > Streptophyta > Magnoliopsida > Asterales > Campanulaceae > Platycodon > Platycodon grandiflorus. The sequence continues at coordinate 15,511,471 of CM028366.1, forward strand.
TTTGACAGCTTGAATGTAAGTATGTGGCTCAGAGGTGGTTGAGATCTTAGCAAGAAAGGAATAGTAGGAAGGAGAGATATGATCATAAGCAAGAACTGAAGAGAGAGCATGTGGAACAGATCTTGGTAGCCCTACATAGTCCTGAAATTTGGCTGGCAAAACTCTTGTTCTTACAGGCCTAACCATAGGAACAGAATGTGGAATTGTAGGAAGAGAAAGAGACGAAGGTGTAGATGAAGAAGATGTAGGTGGAGGAGACATAGGTGGAGAAGAAATAGGCTCATCAGTGAGATCAAAATTTTGAGTTTGATAGGGAAAAGTAGGAATAGAAGTAGAACTAGAAGTGTGATCTGCAAAAGGAAATGTAGATTCATAGAATTTTACATCTTTGCTATACAGAATTTTGTGATTGCTTAGATCATAAAGCTTATAAGCTTTCTTGCCAAAAGGATATCCAAGAAAAATACATTTTATAGCCCTAGGTTGAAACTTGTCTCTGTTATGAGCCAATGTGGAAGCAAAACACAGACATCCTAGAACTCTAAGATGTGTGTATGTATGAGGCTTTCCAAAAAGAGTTTCGTAAGGGGTTTTGTACTTTAAGACAGAAGTAGGAAGTCTATTCAATAAGTATGTGGCAGTTTGAATGCAATCTCCCTAAAATTTAATAGGTAAATGACCTTGGAATCTTAAAGCCCTGGTCATTTCAAGTAAATTTCTATGCTTCCTTTCTACCCTCCCATTTTGCTGAGGAGTATCATTGCAAGAACTTTGATGTAAAATGCCAAAAGAATGCAGAAGAGGAGAGACTGAGCCATTAAAGAACTCAGATCCATTATCAGATTTGACTTCTTTAACAGTTGTTTTGAACTGAGTTTGGACCATGAGAAGAAAAGTTTTAAGATATTGACAGACAAGTGCTTTGGACTTGAGTAAGAATGTCCAAGTAGCTCTTGAAAAATCATCAAACATCGCAATGTATAATTTCCAAAGCATTTGTATAGTGAGAAGAACTAATTGGAAAAGGAACTCTGGTTTGTTTAGCATAATGACAAACTTCGCACATAGAGTTATGAGATAAAGCAACACGTTTATTAATAGACAAGAATGGAATGTGCTTGAAGGAATGAAATGGTAAGAGACCAAATCTCAAATGCCATAACAAAGTAGAAGAAGTTGTAACAGCATTTACAACAGAATGGACAAAAACATCAGCCTTCGGGAGAGCTTTGTTTAACAGATCTAGCTTAGGTAAAACAAGCTTGTAGAGACCACATTCAATTTTACCAATCCCCTTGAGTTTCTTCTGGACTAAGTCCTGAATTAAACAATGAGATGAAGAAATGATGAGAGAACAATTGTTATTCAATGTGAGTTTATGACCTGATAACAGATTAAATTTGAAATCAGGGACATAAAGAACATTGTGTAAGACAAGATCAGAAGACAGTTGAATAAATCCTTTGTGAGTGATTTGAGCTGTTCTTCCAGTGGGAAGATGAATGCTAAAAGAGACACCAACAGGGTTAATAAGAAGATCAAATGAAGATGTAATATGATCTGTTGCACCAGTGTCTATAATCCAATCATTTGGAGTGAAATTTGGACTAACTAGGCATACTGGAAAAGCACTATTATGAGGGATAATAACCTTACCAGCAAGATGAGTTTCAGGACTGGCCAAAGTTGTGGTACTAAGAAGAGATAACAGTTGCTGATATTGAGCATTCATCAATTGAGGAGAGGGATCACTGCTGGAACTCACAGTAGCATTAACGGCAGACTTCATAGGATGAGAATTAGTAGCATTACCAGCATACTTCATGGGATGAAAAGTCACAGCAGACTTGCCTTGATTCTTAGGCATTTTAGAAAAGTCAGGCTTATTCCCAAAGTCCTTGTGCCATTCAGGATAACCATATATGTAAAAACATCGATCCTTAGTATGTGAACTTCCATGGCAATGTTCACAGAAAAACTTGCCTTTCTTTTTACCATAATTGTTGGACGAACTTGTATTACTTTTGCTATAGAGTGCTGTTGAAACATCAATAGTGCTAGCAATACTCCCAGAATTATTGGTACATATTCTCTGTTTTTCTTCTTGACACAGAAGTAGAACAGACTTGCCAATAGTTGGTAAAGGATTCATCATTAACAATTGTCCTCTTGTGCTGGTCAGATTGCCATTCAATCTCATTAAAAATTGTGTAAGCTTATGTATACGTTCATACTCTTCCTGTTTTTGAGCAGCTCCACAAGTACTTCCACAGATACATTGTGGAAGTTGAATTAAGTTGTGCAATTCATCCCAAAGACTCCGAAATTTGGTGAAGTAGGAATTAACAGACATATTATCTTGACTTAGAGAAGCAATCTGTTGTTGTACTTGAAAGATTTGTGGTGCATTGCTTTGTGAAAAACGAGAGTGCAGATCATCCCAAATTTCCTTCGCATTTTTAATGAAAACTACACTAGACCTAATTTCAACAGAAATTGAGTTCAACAGCCAAGAAATTAGCGTGCTATTGCACCTATCCCAGTGATCAACATATTTGGAATTAGGTTTAGGTCTCTTGTTCTCACCAGTAACCATACCAAATTTATTCTTTGCAGTAAGAGCAATCACCATAGACCTCTTCCAAGGATTAAAATTTGACTCTGTAAGAACTTCAGTAACAAGAGTCATACTTGGATGGTCGTTTGGGTGAAGATAAAGCGGATGAGAGAAACTGAGTTGAATCAATGAGCTCAGATCATATTCATCAATTTCTTCTTCAGAATTGGAAGATTCAGAGTCATTCATCTCAGGTTCTCCAGTAGCCATGGCAGAGTATTGACCGAGAGAATTTTGAGATTCAATCGAGAAAATTCAGAGTATGCTCTGATACCATGATAGTTTGTGAAGAATAAACTTCTTTTCATTAATTGATAAAAGAACACATATTTACAAAAGAAGATAACAAAACTATATATATACATTGAGAATACAAGAGAGAACTTCTGATATGCTAGCCACGAAGACATTCATTGGACGAAGACATTCTTTGGAGTACAGAGTACCAAACTGATAAGCCAACACGGTCAAGATGCTTAGTTACAGCTGAGACTTTCCATATTAACAGGGACACTGGAGTAAACCAAATGCGATTGGTACTGATATAGTTTTCGACATTGGGTTGGTTGCGCAAACTGCAGGAAGGGTGAGTGGAAGCTGAGATTTACGCTTCTAAAGACATGCATCAAGCAATCAGCAAATAATGTACTTGCTCTCGCCCATCTCTTCGTTTGGGAGAGATGTACGACACCCTTTTTGGTTTGATTATTAGACGATAGCAGTTGGTTTTTTGTTGAGCGTATGTATCACTGAGTTCTCTAGTAGTAGGTGTATGATTATTAAACATATGCATGCTGTTATGCATCACTTGCTCAAGTTCTTAAGCTTTCGAATAAGATCCAACCAAGCCAGTGTGAACAGATGAGGTTTACTAATTAATGTTAGGGATAATAAATGTTGTAGGAGTATCTATCTATAGGATAACAACATTTCCTAAATTAATCAGCCAATTTAATCAAGTGCAGACCGATTTCTCCAAGCAAAAATCTCCATCCAATACAAATGCATGCCCTGAAATTTATAATAATTATACTTCTATCAAATGACGTGGTTATACAATTGTCAACAGATTAGGTTATACCTGTCAATTCACAATGTAAATTATGACAAAAGTCCAAATAAAATGCATATAGTCGTATTTATAGATAAAATACACAGCAGAAAGATAAGAATCATGGTCATGGCACACCAATGTAAATACTCCACACCCCAAGGCCATTTTGTCAACAATTTTTACTATAAAAAAAAATAAATTGAATCAAACAGAGGTAGTTGACAAACTGAAATATACATCGAAATCAGCTATGGAAAGTTGCCGCCGATCCAATCTAACTGTACTTGTTTTGGTTATTGTCTTGTCTGCAAGTTCGTCCTCGATATCGGTTGCGGATGATGGCGAGAAGAAGGTGAAATTAACTTTGTACTACGAGGCCTTGTGTCCGTTCTGCACCAATTTCATCGTGAATCTACTGCCGGAGCTATTCCATACCGGACTTGATGCCATCGTCGATCTCAAGTTCAGTCCTTACGGCAACGCTAAGATTCGATCCAACAACACCATCACTTGCCAGGTCTCTCTCTCTCTCTCTCTCTCTCGCTCCACTGCACTTTTCCTCTCTTCTTACTGGTTTTACCTTGGTAATATTTTTTCACACGCTATTAATCTTAAGCTGCTAAGACGATAAAAGTTGAGTAAGCGGTAGTTAAATCGATCATATTTTAACCCCTCTACAAGAGGTTGAATGTCGAGAGTACCGAGTCTTTGCAAGGAGCGTCAAGCGTGATTTATTAGGTTAGTTCAAAGCCAACTCACTGTTAACTTCAGATTGAATAGATCATAACTTGTTCAAGTGGCTGAATAACAAGTCAAATTAACTAAGACTACAAGTAAATACTTCGATTGGATTTACATAGACTCCCAATCTGATCTTAAGCAAGACAGTAATGTAATTTATTTCGTGACCTCCAACTTTGCTCAAGCTCTTACCATTAGCTCGAATTTGATCTGAACCAAAAATTGCTCAAGTGGCCGAATACACGAGTCAAACTCAGACAGAGAGACTATAAGAGTAAAATTAGATACTCCAATATTCAACTGGATTTACATGGACTGATTTGAGTTTGTCTTGTTTTATCTTATCGAACGTAGCTCATACGGTTACTTAGTTCGAGTATCGATTTTAAGGATTAGGCTCTCAATTAATCTAGATTACTCTTCACCTAGCTATATTAGCATTACTAGTCCAAACAATTCAGGGAGAACTTCTCAAGGGCCTGTGAGGGCACAAATTTAGCCCTTTATGTAAGAGTCTGACACGTAAATCGATTGTCCTTGTAATTAATTAATAATGAACTTATGTCGGTACTCCATTTCCCAAATTTATAGGGAGAGAACTGGTTTTTATTACGGGAATTGCTATTTGCACTCAGCAATTTGCTGAGTACACTCTATCAGGTGTTCGACACTCTTACCGAACACCACTTAATACACAATTTTTATGTTCGGTAGGGGTGTCAAACACCGCAAGGGGGTATACTCAGCAATTTGTTGGGTGCAAATAACAATTCTCTTTTATTACTCCCTGGACCCCTGGTATTTAAATAAGTGTCTTGTTTTGATTTTTTTAAATTAAATTAAATATTTTTTAAATGAAAATTTAGCTTATAATTTTTTATTTTTTAAAATTATAAAATATATAAATTACATATTTTATAATTTAAAATAAGAATTAATTTCACCATTGGTCCCTGAAGTTTGGGCTTATACATCAATAGTCCCTGATCTTGGATTTGTCTCACCACTGACCAAAGTAGGTAATTTTTGCACATCACTAGGACGACGTTAGGAATGGGACCGTTAAGTGAGCATGTGCGAACTCACGTTAATTTTAATGAGGGCAAAAGGGTCAATTTAATTTAACCCTAAAAAATACTCCCTCCGTCCCTAAATTATTGTCTTCCTTTCCTTTTTCGTCCGTCCCAAAATAATTGTCTTGTTTGAAACTTTCCTTTTTAGAACATCACTTTTACTATTTTACCCTTACTTTTTCTTCCTACTTTAATTATGAGCCACATACACATGGGCATTAAAGGAAACAACACACTTTTTCAATACTATTCCAATATTAATAATCAAGTCAATTGAGTTTTCTTAATCCGTGTGCCGGGTCAACCCAGACAATAATTTAGGGACGGAGGGAGTAATATTTTTCTTTCCAAAGCCATCTCCTTCATTATCCTTTTTCTGCAAAAGGGTCAATCAATCCGGTTGTCTCTTTTCTCCTTCGCCAGTAGACGACCTCAGCTCCAGTCGTCTTCCTCAGTGCCGGCGAGCTTGTTCCAGCGCACCCATGTCGCCCCATCTCCGGTGACTTGTTCCAGCGTTGAAGAGAGGGAGAGGACGAAAACGAGGGATTGGTTGTGTACAATTCACTCTAAGCTTTATGATGATGCGAGTGATTTGTAAGGTAATCTGGGTTGCTTCTAATTTCATCTGGAACTTGCTCACCTTTCCGCTTCCGCTCGCAGCAGCCCCATCTTCGCGCGAGCCCATATCCAGCTCACCCATGCGATCTATTCAGTGCCCCAACATGATTTTATACTCTTTAATGCACACAGCTGCAAGATTTCATCTAGGGCTTGCAATTGGGAAATTATTTTTTTCAATTAAGATCTTAACAATTATGGATACAAATATTGTTGTATGTATATGTATGGAGGCATGAAATTAGGAAAGAGGAGAGATGATAATGGTGATGATGGGGAAGAAGATGAGTTTATAAAGAAAAATATTATTTTTTAGGGTTAAATGAAATTGACCCTTTTGCCCTCATTAAAAATCATGTGAGTTCGCACATGTTCACGTCCCACTCCTAACGCCGTCCATCACAAGAATTAGTGGTGTGCAAAAATGACCTACTTTAGTCGGTAGTGAGACAAGTCTAAGATTGGAGACTATTGGTATATAAGCCCAAACCTCAGGGACCAATGGTGGAATTAACCCTTAAAATAAATAAATATATAAATTAAAATTTTATTTAAAAAATAATCTATTTTACTTTAAAAAGTCAAATAGTAATGGAGAGAGTATTAGTATTACAGAGTATTATTGTATGGGGAAATTGCGGGTTGGTACGCATTGGTAACCACGATAATATTATTAAACTGCTAAAATTTACTTTTGATGCACCGTGATGTATATTATTCAATGTTCGAAAAATCGGCCTAAGCGCCCGTCTAGGTGCTAGGCGCCCCCAAAACGCCGCGCCTAGGGCCAAATCGGGTAAAAAATCGCCAATGAAAAAATCGCTGCCTGGCCGCCTAGTCGCCCGCCTAGCCGCCTAGCCAAATTGCATTTTTTTTATTTTTATTTAATTTTTTTTTCCCAAAAAACAGCATCGTTTTGGTTTAAAAAAACAGGAAAACCTAAGTTAAGTTAGTTTGTTTTCCATACTTTATATGTTGTAGTATTGTTATTTTGTTTTAAAGTTTAAATTTTGAAGTTTGGAATGATACTATTGAATTTGGTTTTAATTTTTTACTATTAATCTTGTAATGTGATCATTATTTTAGTTTATTTTGTCATATTTAGTTATTTACTATTGCTGCAGCAGGTATTGATTATTGAATTACATTTTAATTTTAACTTTTAATCTTGTAATGTGACCATTACTTTTAGTTTATTTGGTTATATTTAATTATTAATATTGTTGCAGCAAGTATGGTATAAACTTATAGTGTAATTATGCTTCAATTTTTAGACCCTACCTAGGCCCCTATTTGGTTATATTTAATTATTAATATTGTTGCAGCAAGTATGGTATAAATTTATAGTGTAATTATGCTTCAATTTTTAGACCCCGCCTAGGCCCCTAGGCGCTAGGCCCTGTCCTGACGCCTAGCGCCCGCCTAGCAATTTTTAGAACATTGATATTATTGATAAAGTAATGCATCGTTTAATATCAAGGATGCACACACTCTTTATAATATTATAGGGAAAGTGGATGAAAATCAGGCAAAGTGGTCGAAAAAAAAAATTGTTTTGTTACGGGCCCAAACCGTTGGCAGGTGGCGGGTTCTCGCTTTGACACCAAATAGGCAACTCTGATCCCTTCTCAAATTCCCAATCTAGAATAGCTACGGCCGACGGACTGATCTCCCCCACACCACACTTCTACGAAGCTGTACATTTCACCACAAAACCCTGATGGCTTCTTACAATATCTTCATTCTCTCCCTCCTGTTCTCCATTTCATTTTCCCCTACGATTTCGACACAAACCCTTGAATCTTCTGACAAAGTTTTGGTAGCTTTGTACTACGAAAGCCTTTGCCCTTACAGTGCCGAATTCATCATCAATGACCTGGTTAAAATTTTCGATGATGGATTGATTGACATTGTCGATCTTCATCTCGCTCCTTGGGGTAATGCTATGATCAGTGACAACAACACCTTCGTTTGCCAGGTCTTACTTCTACCTAAATTAAATTTAACTATTCGAGATAGGAGTACTAGTTATTTGTTACTCCCTCCATTTCAGGCATAGATACCACTATTCTATTTTGGTATGTTCCTCTTGTGTGTTCTTATCTCTATAAATCTTTCAACTTTAACATGCGATAAATATGCTCAAACATTTTTGTAATTATTACCAACTATGTATCCTTTAATTATTTAATTTTTCAAACGTTAGACTTTTTGAGCGAAACAAATGGAGTATACTATCTATATTGTCATTACTCATTGGTTGGAGTACATTGATTTATTGTAGTAGCACCAAATATATACGTGATTATTAATCATGGTTTTTGAGTTGTTTGTATGTGAAAGTTTTAAAAGCTGAGGGATTTTACTTTTGTGATGCTGCAGCATGGTCCGTGGGAATGCTTGCTGAACACTGTTGAGGCCTGTGCCATTGATGCCTGGCCTGATCTTGTAAGATTCCGACGAACAATAGAACTTACTCATTACTAGATTGTAATTGAGAATATCAATTGTTAGGTGAACTCTAAGTTCATGATTTTTAATGTCGATGTAGTGCATTAATTGCCCTGGTATATTTTTGCATTATGAACCAGAACATATTAGTTTTCTAGACACTGTGAGACGAGTTTGCAGTTGACCATTGCCTATATGGGTCTTAAAAAAAATTGAAAATTTGATGATGCAGAGTGAGTACTTTCCGTTCCTTTACTGTGTTGAGAGTTTGATCTATGAGCACAAGCAAGACAAATGGGAGACGTGTTTTGAGAAACTGAATTTGGATTCAAAACCTGTTCTTGATTGCTACAAGAGCGGATATGGAAACGAGGTTTGATTTCTTGGCCGACTGTGTAGCTATTCTCATATTGTTTGCTTAATTTGCTTTTCAGTATATATAAGGACATAGCAAGAAGTCTTAATAACGCCTCAAGTATTATTCAGGGCTGTCCACATTCTGTATTGTATTTATTGTGCTTTATAATTTACAAGTTTTTACAGTACAAAAACTAGTCGTCTGACTGAACGAAGAAAGGACTTGTCATTTTTCTCCTATCATTTACTGGGCGAGCTACCTGCATTTATATGGAGATATCTCAAAGTTTATATCGCTTATGCTATGGTAATTAAAATGCTTTTATCAGAAGAGTGCATGCCTTTCCTTACCATTTGGAGTCGATCATCTCCAGAGTATCTAAGACATCGGTTTGTTATCTTCACTGTCGTTTTGTTATCTTCACTGTTGGTTAGAACTTTCTACTGACTTACAACTTCTCCTCTTTTAAAATATAATATGCTTAGTTGCTGACTTGCTGTGTCATGAAAGTGACTGAAAATGGTGTTGCATGGGTGATATGCTCTTCTATGTTATGTGTAATCATCTATTATTAATGGACAGCTTTTTATGAGTACCCTATAGTGCTTGTTTGGTATGCCAGAGTGGGATGCCATTTAGTGCAAACATCATTCTATGGCAATGCTGATAGCATAGATAGCATGGAATGGAATGACCAATCTTACATACCAAATGAGCATCATCTGAGTGGCTGTTTAGAAATTTGTTCCACCAATTAGTTGCATCAGGTACTTTAAGTTGAACAACGTTGAGGAACACTGGTTTTAGAATTCCTTGAATTGGGTAGGGAAGGTTTAATGATATAAAATAAATGTGACTGCCATAAAAATGACAAGCTTACTCGCATATTTAACATTCGAGAATCTTGTCAATGCTGTAATATTGTTTATTTATTGTGGTTTGGCTTACTTCTGGCCAAACGAAAGAAAATGAAATTACTGGTTTCTATTATTTCATTCCAATTGTCCAGGTTTTCCTTAACTACATATGTTGTTCTATTATTAGCCAGGTTGACACTCTTTTAATTTTTGGTGGACCCTCTTCACTTGATCTTGTCATGGATTCTCTGTTTTGTGCAACTTTCCTCAGTGGCAATTGAACTATACTTGTTTTGCAGCTTGAGCTAAAATATGCAGCCGAAATAAAAGCCCTTCAACCTCCTCACACGTATGTGCCATGGGTAACCGTAGATGGACAACCACTTTATGATGTAAGTTTCTTCAACAAAACACTGATGTTTTCAATTTCCCATTTATGTCCCCTCGCGCAAACTATAATGTTATATCCTTCTAGTTATGTAATCAAAAGATTCACATAAAATTACTCGAGATTGTTTGTGTTAGTTTACTTGACAAATGAAACTACTTTGCTTGTTGTAGGACTACTATAACTTCTTACCCTTCATCTGTAAGGCTTACAAAGGCACCAACGTGCCCCAAGCTTGCAGTAACTTATCCCTTAACAGCATCCCCATTCGCAAGGAAAGAGCGAACCCTATCCATCCAGTCTGCTACAAAGAAGAAACAACAGAGTTCTCCCTATCAAAGATAACATCGGCCATGAAGTCTTGGATGCGTGATGTTAACATGGCAGCTTCAATATAAATTTATGCTGTTTTCGCATACTTGAGGTAATGCTCTTGTTATTTACTGGTGATGTATTCTTCGCTTGTAGGAGACAGTGTAATGGTTTGTTAATATCAAATTATATTAGTTGTGCAGCAAGCTAAACGTATTGTAGTGATGCTATTTTCTTAAATACTGATAATGGTTGTTTAGTAGACGAGTTACTTTCTAAATAGTAAATACATTTTGAAAGATGCTATACTTGTAGAAAATACAAAAATTAGGAACCACAATTAAGTGTTGTATAAGTGCATATTGATGGTTATGTCTTGTCTTACAGAACTTATACCCCTTTTTTCTTTTTTTGGTGGTTCAAGGCTTATGAGTTGTCTTTAAACCACATTGAGTTTAAGACTAATCCCGGCTCGTACTGAGTATGGATCACTTCACACAGGAATCGGTGGTGGTCGATAACCCATTAATCTACTTTAACAATTGGGTTTCCCTTATTGAACTCCAGCGACGATCAGGTTTCTTTTAGGAGAAATTGCTGGCAGGTTCACTTTTTAAACTTTTTAACCCTTTCAGTTCACCTTTTTTTTTTTTTTAATCAGAAAAAAAGCACTTTGATAATTTTCTTCCTAAAATGTTCTCGTCTCTTTCATCTAAACCAACTATGGCTTTCTGTAAACGCTTATCACATTAATTTCACAGTTTTTAGAATAAAAAACCTAATTGATTAGATTGCTAACACATAAATTGTCACAGGAATATAAATGTATATACAGAGTCCAGTTAAGATACACATAGCGTCCGATTGAAAATCGCGGTGATGATGAATTGGAATAATGGGAGAGAGAGAGTATTGTTGGTTTGCAATGGCACTTCGTTAGTGTATGAACGGGTGTCAGGCTTCGTATAAATGTTTAAGGATACATTGATTAGTATTTGGAGGAATCAATCAAATTGGATTTGCGATGCACGAAATGGTATAAATCCCGATGCATATACTCACGAACCAAAATAAATTTTGATGCACCAAAAAAATCACGATGCATACGCTCACGAACCAAAATAAATTTCTATGCTCCAAATAAATCACGGTGCATGATTTTAAAATTGCTTCAGTGTTGAATCTTGGGCATTGGAAGACAACACATTGTACACACTCAGTTGCTCCAAATGAATCCCGATGCACACACTCAGTTACTACAAATTACAAATTGAACTCCAAATCAATGGCTCCATCATCATTCCAGTCCCTTCAACTCAGTTTATCTCTTGCTCCAAATTTGTGATTACTCCACCAAAGCCATTCTCAAATAGAGAATTCTTCCTTCGTCAATATTTTCCATACCCAGCCGCTTTTCTCACATCAGATCCTAAAGTGAAGAATTATTTATATATGGGTTAATTACACCACTAGTCCCTCGACTATTAGCTTTTTCACGAATAGTCCATTAACAAATTTTTAAATTTCAGTCCTTAGAGTATCAAAAAGTCACGCTTCCAGTCTTTTTGATGGATGCCGTTAGTAAAGTTCCGTTAAGTGGCTCATGTGTCTCCCACGTACATTTGAGTAAGGGCAAAATTAAAATTTTACAAGCCCCTTTTTAGTAACTCATCTTCAACCTCTCTTTCTTCTCAAACCCAGAAAAAATATCAAACTCCATAAGTCTCCACTGAAAAATCAAACCAAATTCATACTTCAACCAACAAAACTCAAACAAAATACCAAATAAAATTAAAATTGTCAAATAAAAATTTCTTAATAAGAACCTAAGAAACCCCTATCTCTACTCTACCCCAAAATAGGCAACAAATTGGGATGCTTAACCCCTTGATGGCCTCTGCTTTCTGTTCTGGTCTGGGTCCCTTTCTTCTAAATTCCTATCGAGAATTTCCCTTAAATTCTTGAATGATTATAAAATTTTGGGGTTTCTCTAGTTTCAACATTTGGGTTTTATTTCATCTTCAATTTGGGTTTTGGGATTGTTGTATTTTCATTTCTTTATTGAGAATTTGGGGGCTTTAGGGGGTTCACTCAGCTTCTGCAGTTTCAAGATAGTTCACCAAAATCTTGAATTTCGCCCTCTTTTTAAGTTCTAATTTAGGGTTTTTCCAGTAACACCACCAATATCAGCAGCCACGTCGTCCAACTCCGACGCGAACCTCGGCCTCCTCTGCAGCTGCTGCTGTGGCTTTTTCAAATTCCATGGCGCTGGACAAGATGACGACGACGACTGATTAGCTCTATCTTTTATATCCTTCTTCAATTCCCTAATTGTCGACGACAATGAAGCGGCAGCAGTGGTTCGAATGGCGACGACGAATCTGAGTACGAATATGGTGGGAACGGAGATAGAATTTGGTACGTCGTGGTTCTTCATATACGAGGGACTCCAGCTAGATCTAGATCGAGATCTGGGCTCACCTCAGTTGGCCGTCAGCATCGCCGGATCTTGAGATTGATTCGAGGGATGAGTAATTTTTGGGTATGGGTTTTGGTGTGTTGTGTGTGTTTTTTTGGGATTGGGAGTTAGGTGGAGGTGGGGGTGTTAGATCCAATGGTAGTGTTAAGCAGAGTAAGGAAGGTGATTTGCCCATTGATGATAACTGTGTTTTGGTGGGGAAGAGATAAGGGAAATCACTCATTTCTGGATCTGGGTTTTGGTGTGTGTGTGTGTGTGTGTGAGTTTTAGGGATTAGGGTTTGAAGAATTGGTGAAGAAGATGATAAGTAAAATTTTAATTTTGCCTTTACTCAAATGCACGTGGGAGGCACGTGGGTCACTTAACGGAATTTTACTAACGGCATCCATCAAAAGGACTAGCCGCGTGACTTTTTGATACTCTAAGGATTGAAATTTGAAAAAAATTTGTTAAGGGACTATTCGTGGAAAAGCTAATAGTCGAGGGACTAGTGGTGTAATTAACCCTTTATATATCTCATTTATTAAAATTTAATTGACAACTGTAGGATTATATATCTCTTTATTTTGGTTCCAGCTGTAGGATTATATATCTCTTTATTTTGGTTCCAGTAAGTATCAAACTTAAAGGCAAAAAAAGCAGAGTAGCAACAACAATAGTGCGGGGCGCACAATTAATGCTGCTGGTGATTTTGAATCGCGATACATAATTTTGTGAATTGCGATGTATAATTTTGGGCATCGTGATTTAATATTTATGCATCGCGATGCTTTAAATTGGGCATCGAGATGCCTTGAATTATTAATGCGCGTGTGTTTTTCTTTTATTAATGTCATAATCAACTTTTTGCCTCAAAAATACATTTTTTCAATTTTGAAAAAAGTATGATAAACTGAAGCGATTAGAAATATCTAAAAAGAGACCGGCCTATAATTCACCTTTTTTTTTAGGGTGAATTACGGGCTGGTCCCTTTTTAAACATTTGTAATCGCTCCAGTCCAGTCATCTTTTTTTAAAATCGGAAAAAGGTATTTTTTGGGCGAAAAGACGATTATGTCATTAATGAAAGAAAAACACTCGCGCATCAGTAACCCAAGGCATCACGATGAGTAATCAAGGCATCGCGTGGGTTAATCATCCTGATGAGCAACCAAGGCATCGCGATGAGCAACAAATGCATTGCGATGAACAACCAAGGTATCGCGATGAGCAACACAAGCATCGCGATGAGTAACCAAGGCATTGCGATGAGCAACTAAGGCACCGTTTGAATTTCAACTGCTGGAGGGGACTTGATTTTTCAAGGCATCGCGATGAGGAACACAGGCACCGCGATGAGCAACCAAGGCATCGCGATAAGCAACACAGGCATCGCGATGAGCAACACAAGCATCGCGATGAGTAACCAAGACATCGCGATGAGCAAACCAAGGCATCACGATGAGCAATCAAGGCGCCGTTTGAATTTCAACTGCTGGAGGGAACTTGATTTTCGTTTACCTTTCGGGGGTGTTGCCCCCGAACCTCCACGAGGGACGCTGTCCCCTTGACCCCTGCGACCTGACCGGGCAGGTCAATCCCCCGTTGCGTTGCCCAGCATATTGCGATTGGTAAATTAAAACTCAAATCATTGATTAAAGTCACAAAAGCAGTCTAAGAACATCTTACTCTGTTTTTGGACAACACACTGCCAAGCTCGATTTGGATCTCGAAAATAGTTTTTTTTTTTTGGTAGAAAAATTATGCACAAATATAGTACTAAGTTAGGATAACAAAATGGGATTGATTTTAAACAAATTCGAAGTTTAAAAACATAGATTAAAGTGGCCAAAACAGCCCAAGAACAAGGAAAAACGGAATGAACTCAGAAAATTCGAATTTGATCAAATTGTGATCAAATTCGTGTTCTAGGCATGAAAATTGATCCCCAAACATGAGGGAAGACTATATTAACAACATGAAAATCGTTTACAAGTTTTCAGTTTTTTTGATGTAACTAAATGTTTTTTATATTTGTGTGTGTATTTTTTTTTAACGAATCTCTAAAATAAAAGAGTGTTCATGTTGCATAGGGATATTTTAGAAAAAAAAATTATCAAAATGTCTTTTTCCAGTTAAGAAAAAAAAAATTTAGGGATTAAAACTTCTTGAAAAGGGGACGGCAGCAATTTCTTGTTATTTTTACTGAATTGGGCTGGAGTATCTCCCAAAATCTGGTACTATTTTCAGTATTATCATTGGTTTATATGGACCGGGCACCAATGTGACCTGGGGAGGTTGCTTAGTAGACAGACACATGTATATGGCTAATATGGGAAAATAATTTAAAAAAAAAAAAATCACTTTTAATATTTTCTTACTTCATGAAATTAATTTCAACATTTTTTCTGTACTTTGTCGCAATAGCCTTTAACTGAAATTAATAATAGAGATAATTACTATTAAAAGTTTTCATATACGGAGTACTATCTATCATTACTAATAAATTGTAGGTCTCATTGCTTGATTTGGATTATAAGCAAATTTACGACAAGCATCAAACAATTAACAATGATATACATACCACAATAAATATGTAGGAAAAATCGTAAAATAATACAACCTTAATTTTAGTAAAAATTTAAAATAAAAAAATGATTTATTTTGGAGCTGATGGAATAAATTAAGTAGAATCGACATATTTAAGCAGCGAGGTGATCCCAAATTGAAGGTTCCATTTTACTTTTTTACCCTTTCTCAGAGGCCTAGAGATTATGCAAAAGGTTCAATGCACATTATTTCTCTGATTAATTAGCTGATTCAGCTTGAATCCGATGCCTTTCAAGAGGATAACAAAGGAGAGAATTTACATCGTTGTGAGCCAGAAGGATAATAGCCTACTAGGAGGTTGTTTTGGAAGAGAATTCAACCCCCCCATATACTTTGCTGCTTCTCACACATTCAATTCAACCACTAAATTTCAAGATATACTACTCCTATTATGTTTGAGTAGATATTTATATCATATTTTGTCCTTGGCGTTCAAGATATTTATTCTACCATTGAAAAAATTGTTCAACCTGTTGAACTATATATTACTCCTTCCTTACGTCCTTAAATCATTGTTTTGTTTCATCTGGTATATAAATTAAAAAAAATAGTTAATTTAATTATTAATATTAATATAGTGTATAATTTTTTTTTAATGACCATATGTATGTAATGTGGTCCAAAATTAAAATAAATAAAAACAATAAGAATATATTAGTAAAATCAATATTTAAAAATAAAATAATTATTTATATACGAACAAAAAAAAAAATAATACTCCCTCCGTCCCTAAATTATTGTCTTCCTTTTCTTTTTCGTCCGTCCCAAATAATTGTCTTGTTTGAAACTTCCCTTTTTAGAACATCATTTTTACTATTTTACCCTTACTTTTTCTTTCTACTTTAATTATGGGTCACATACACATGGGCATTAACGAAAATAACACACTTTTTTAATACTATTTTAATATTAATAATTAAATTAATTAAGTTTTCTTAATTTGTGTGCCGAATTAATCCAGACAATAATTTAGGGACGGAGGGAGTAATAAATTTAGGTTGATGGAGCCAGTAAATTGTGAATCTAGACATTTAGCAGACAATATTTATGGTCACCTTTAAGTAGAAGCACAGGAAAAGCTACAACCCACCAAAAGGGATTAGCGACCCCCTTAACTTTGGTGTAGAAATATTGACACATTAGCCATTGAACTGACACAATGTCTATGTTACCTTTAAGTTGAAGCCAGACAAAGGCATAAACCAAAAAGGCTTAGCGACCCCCTTTGGTATAGAAATAATGACACATTAGCCCTTTAGATTTTGAAAAATGATCTTTTTTTTTTCTTACTAAAATACCAGTTTGTAGAAAAAGATTGCAATATATAGGGTTTGTTTTCCTTCCAAAATTTAAGGGGTGTTTAGCATGTGAGGTTTTGGGGTTTTAAATTTTTATTTTGTAATAAACAAATAAGAAACATAGAGAGAAGTTGGTGAAGTAAAAAAAAAAAAAAGTGAAAAACAAAAGCCAGAGTTCTAAAATCTTTCACGAAGAACGGTCCATAAGGGACTTTGGTTTTTAATTTTTGATTTTCTTTCCGTTTAGCCTCCACCAGTTTCTCTTATTTTATTTTTTCCTTGAATTATTATAAAATAAAATTTAAAATACTATAGCATAATTATTCCTCCCCTCTAAATAACTGCCCCCTGAATTAGGAGGTGAAATCACTACAAACCTAACCTCCCCTCCCCTGTGGCATAGGACATCGGTGTTTAAAGGTCCATTTAAGATCCTAGTATCCACGTCTGGTAATTTAATGCCACATTTAAATTTGTCTGTTCCTTAAATAACTCCAAACAGTAGATAGGGGTCCAAGATGCAGCCCCCACAGGCCCATCAAGTATAAGCGGAAAGTGAAAATTGAGTAAATGTGTTTTGACACAGAGAGTACGCACATGCTGTCGGCGACCTTGCGTACAGTTCGTCAAATACTTGGCCCCTACACATTTTCATTAGGGGGAATTAGTCTTTTTTTTTTTTTTTGGATTTTTGTAATTGTTTTCAGTTTATCATACCGTTTTCAAAATTGAAAAAAGATACTTTTGGAACAAAAAAATAATTGTGCCATTAATAAAAGATTTATTAGAGAAATTTTACCATCGCGGTGATGTTAATTCTATTATTGCGATCGTTGTGATGTTTAATTCTATTATTGCGATGCCTAATTTCATCATCACAATACAATCAAATTAAGCTTTACCGGAAAGATTTTAGTAATTAAGATTCACTAGAGAAATTTTAGGACTTGATACTCAATTACGATGCCTAATTCTATCATCGCAATGCAGTAAAAAAAAATTTACCGGAGAAATTTTAGTAAGTAAGATTCACTAGAAAAATTTTAGGACTTTATGCCCAATTTAAGGCTTTTATGAATAAAGGAAGATTCACCGGAGATTTACCGAAGAAATTTTAGTAAGTAAGATTCAGAAAAAAATTAGGACTCTATGCCCAATTTAAGGCCTTTATGAATAAAGGAAGATTTACAGGAGAAATATTAGGAAGAAGCTATCTGGAAGATTGACCGGAAAAATTTTAGGAAGAAAAGAAGATTCACCGAAAATTATTGCGGAGCATTTTAGGAAAATTTTATAAAAGTGCCTTTAATAGGGGTGAAAGTGGTTCGGTTTTGTTCAGTTTGAGCCAAAACCGCAAACCGAACTACCCCCTAACGGTTTCACATATTTTAAACTGAACCGAACCGCCACAAACTTCAAACCGAACCGAACCGAACTGATCGGTTTGGTTTGGTTTGGTTCGGTTCCGCGGTTTAATTATTTAAATATTCTAAAAAGAAAAAAATTTTAAATATCAAAAAAATACTTTTAACACAAATTAAATAATTAAAAGTAAAAAAATTAATTTTAAAATTACAATAATTCAATCAAAATGTAGGCAAACAACAATAATTTTCTTATTAAATTCAATTACTAACTAAATAATATATATATATAAAAAAATTTAAATGGTGGTGGTTCGATTCGGTTTGGCACCAAAAATCGCAAACCGAACCGAACCGCTCGGTTTATAAAATTTTCAAACCTAAACCGAACCGTCCTAACCCAAAATCGAACCAAACTGGCCGATTTGGTTCGATTCAAATCGATTTAGTGGTTCGACGGTTTAAACTTGCACCCCTAGCCTTTAAGCGGTTAAAAATAAAAGATGGATTAAAAATAATAAAAAAATTTTAAAATGGACCGACCAATAATTTTTCGTTTTTTATTATCTCGAACACCGGCTTTCTTTCACGTACGGACGGACATTTATGGCCCATTTAGAGGTAGCCCATTAGTGGTGGGAAATATTTCATGCCAGTTTTCTATAACCGCGTGTAACAATCGATTTTTCTTTGGGTGAATTACAGACAGGTTCCGTTTTAAATATTTGTAATCGCTTTAATTTATTTATTTATTTTTTAAAATTGGAAAAAAGCACTTTTAGGGTAAAAAGATGATTATACCATTAATGAAAGAAAAACACGCGCGCTTCAGTAACCCAATGCATCGCGATGCATTACTTTGGCATCGCGATACACCACTTTGACATCGCGATGCACCAATTGTTGCATCGCGATGCACCACTTTTGGCATCGCGATGCAACAATTGGTGCATCGCGATCATCGCAGCGCGTTTTAGGGAACCAACGTATCGCGATGCACCAATTGTTGCATCGCGATGTACCACTTTTGGCATCACGATGCAACAATTGGTGCATCGCGATCATCTCAGCGCGCTTTAGGGAACCAACGCATCGCGATGCACCACTTTTGGCATCGCGATGCAACAATTGGTGCATCGCAATCATCGCAGCGCGCTTTAGGGAACCAACGCATCGCGATGCACCACTTTTGCATCGCGATGCACCACTTTTGGCATCGCGATGCAACAATTGGTGCATCGCGATCATCTCAGTGCGCTTTAGGGAACCAACGCATCGCGATGCACCACTTTTGGCATCGCGATGCAACAATTGGTGCATCGCGATCATCGCAGCGCGCTTTAGGGAACCAACGCATCGCGATGCACCACTTTTGGCATCGCGATGCAACGATCATCGCAGTGCGCTTTAGGGATCTTGATTTTCGTTTACTTTTCGGGGGCGTTGCCCCCAAACCCCCACAAGGGACGCTGTCCCTTCGACCCCTGCGACCTAACCGGGCAGGTCGAACCCCGTTGCGTTGCCCAGCATACTGCGATTGGCGAATTAAATCAGTCCAAGAACATCTTCCTCTGTTTTTGGACAGCACACTGTCAAGCTTGATTTGAAGCTCAAAAATAGTATTTTTTGGTAGAAAAATTGTGCACAAATATAGTACTAAATTAGGATAATAATATGAGATTGATTTTAAACAAATTCGAAGCTTAAAACAGAGATTTAAGTGGCCAAAACAGTTCAAGAATAAAGAAAAACGGAATGAACTCAAAAAATTTGAATTTGATCAAATTCGTGTTTTATGCATGAAAATTGATACCCAAACATGAGGAAAGACTATATTAACAACATGAAATCATTTATACATCAATTTGAATCTCAAATCTGAAGTAACCATGTTGTTGAGGGTATTTTAGGAAGAAAATTTTCAAAATGCCTTTTAACGGTTAAAAAAAAGGTTGTACTGAAGAGAAAAAAATTTTGAAAAAATGGACCGACCAGCAATTTCTCATTTTTCTTTCGGCCGTATTTCCATACACCTTTAGAACATCACCGATATGTAGATGTGAATTTAGAAAAAATGTGTAACAACTAGGAGCTACACTTTTTCTTAAAAGAAAAAAACTCTTCAATGTAGCTATGGATAAGGGTAATGAATATGACGTGTTAACTAATTTTTTTCACATTTTCAATGAAATTCTTAATTTTTTTGACATTTCTACGCGAGGATGTTACATCCTACTCAACATTTTTCCAATTAAATCCAAGGAATTCTCTTTGTTCTTTATCAATCTAGTGATGTGACCTACACTGCATAGGATTAAATTCACAGTTGCGTTGAAGATATCTTTTTCAATTGAATGTGAATGAAGAGATAAAAATAGTGATATATAATTGAGTGTGTTAATTATTTATAGCCACATAATATCAAATTCACGAATTACTTTGGTGATACACTTAGGCTTTCTTTTTTATATATTTATTTAGTAATTTTTTTTTTTTACGTTTTAATTTTACTTTCTTCCTTATTAATCTTCTTGGTCTTAGTTACCACAAACCTATCCACACGTGTAGCATAGGTGTTTAAAGCCTTACGGTCCACCCAGGGGTGTAAATTTGCATAGCCGAACTACGATAGAATCGAACCGAACCAAATCGAGCGTTTTGATTTGGTTTTAGACTAGGGTGGTTCGGTCACGATTTAAAAATTTTATAAATCTATCGGTTCGATTCGATTTATGGTTTTAGAGGTCAAATCAAATTAAATCAAACCGTTATATATATATATATATATATATATATATATATATATAGTATTCTTGTAATTAATATTCATTTGATTTGTCTTGAAGATTTTGTATTAAGATCTAGAAAATTTTAAGAGTAAAGATGGTAATCGCACGCTTTGGTCTCTCAACTCTCTCTTTTTCTCTCACCTCAACGCAATGTCGTGCCTCACCATTAGTCCGCCATTGTCCCTCTCACCTCATCGGCGCTCTTTCCCTTTCACCTCTCTGAAATTCTTTCTGACACCACATAAAACTAAAATTTTCTCTCAACCATCATAAGACCTCTCTCGACCTTACAAAATTATTCTCAACTTTTTTCTTCTTTTTCAATATTTAAAAATTGACATTGTCTTTTTCTTTTTCAATATCTCTTCAGTGGTTCTGGAAAAATAATTAATTAAAAAATAAATTACTTTGAACTATAAAATCGAATCGAACCAAACCAAACTGAATGATTCGATTCGATTCGTTTTTAAGCCTCAGACGGTTCGGTTCAATTTGAAAAAAATAGAACTGTTAGGGGACAGTTCAGTTCATAATTTTTGCATAAACCGAATCATTTATACCCTTAGGTCCACCCTAATATCCTAGTATACACGCGTGGGACTTTAGTTACACAGTTAATTTTGATGGGGGCCCAAGATACAGCAGCCCACAGGCCCATTATGAAAGTCGAAATTGAGTAAATGAGAGTGAGGCTGAGAGAGTAATGCATGACATTTTGCCCAATAGAGAGGGAGAGGTGAGAAGCGTAATTACCTATCAAGCCCCGTTTTCTGCCAGTGTTATATGCTGTCGGCGACCTTATGTACAGTTCGTCAAATTTACTGGGCCCTACCCATTTTTTACTCTCTTGAACGTTAGCTATCTTCCCATACGGAGATCTATGGCCCAATTGGAAGTACATAGCCCAATGGGAAGAAATGTTTTATGAGAGAGCCTGTCTAACTAAAATTAAATTATTCGATATGCCATTTTACTATCTCCGTTTCAGACAAAGAGTATATTATTTTATTTTGGAATGTTTCAAGTAAAAAATTTACTTTTAAAAATTATGTCTACAATCTTCATAATTTTATAACTTTATCCTCCACAGGTAATATAAATATATTAACTATGTTCAATTATTTTTGTAATTATGATTAATTCTAATGATACTTATTTATTTTTTTAATTATAACACTTTTTAACGTGAACGCTTTAGGTGGAATGGAGGAAATATTAGGGTAATGTGGCCTGACGGCAATTAGGAACTCACCCACCTTGGTACCAGTGGGTGCCACAGAGTCCACTAGAATTTCAAAAAAGAATAAAAAAGAAAAAAAATTGTTAGTCCAAAGTAGCTAAGTGATTGTTTATAGGATTAAATATCAATTTGTTCACTCTACTTTCACCTAAAATTTATTAAACTCACTTTATTATTATTTTTTTTCTTTTCACACTTTAATCACTCTACTTGAACTTTTTCAATCAATAAGTTCATTGATTGAGTGAGTTTATTGATTCTCCAGTCCAAGTAGAGTGATTAAAATGTGAAAAAAGAAAGTAGGGTGAACTTAATGAATTTAGGGCGAAAGTAGAATGAACAAATTGATATTTAAGTCTTGTTTAAATAATATGGGCACTACTTAGCATCTTAAGAGAATTATAAGGGTGGATTTATAACATTTGAAAGGCCACAAAAGCAAAACGCACGAAAAGCCAATAAATTTGAATCCACAGCTAACCCCTTCATATTTCAAATGATTTCACTTTAATCATTTTAAATTTCAAATGCTTCCATCTGTTTTCAGTAATTTTGGGTTATGCATACAATATAGATTCACGATCATTTTAACATGCTTTGTTCTTGTTTTTCAGAAAAAATTGTAGTTTCTATATAAAAAATCTGGTAAACGTTTCTATATAATTTTTGTCTATGTTAAAGGGGCAATATTAGTAGGGGTGTTCATCGGTTCGGTTTGTTCGATTTTTGTTATTTCAACCTTAAAACCAAAAATCAAACCAAATTAAATAAAAAACCAAGAAACCAAACCAAATTCGAATTCGATTTTCGGTTTGGTTCGGTTCAGTTTTCGGTTTTAACCAAACAAATATTAAAACTACAATCCAATTCAAAGTTTAAATATTTATCATTTAAAAAATATCTAAAACAAATATTAAAACTTTAACAAAATTACATAATATCCCTAAAAATGTAAGATTACGTATACTTAGTCACTCGAACTTGAAGGAAGTCTTGGATTCCACATATTAGTTGGCCTCTCTTATCATTAAACATCCACAAAATTTGTTTGAGTTATCACTTGTGTTATTTCTGCGACTCATTACATGAACATTTAAATAAACCAGCAAATGTCAAAAAACATATTGAAAAAGAAACAATGAATTACATTGTTCAAACTTTATATAACTAATAATTATTTATATAACTAATAATTATTTATATAACTAATAATAATATATTTAATTTTATTATATTTTTTCTAATTCGATTTTTGGTTTGAAAGGCAAAACCAAAAACCCAACTAAAAACCATATTAGAATTCGGTTTTGCCAATCAAACCAAACCAAACCAAAAACCAAATTCGAATTCAGTTTCGGGTTGTTCGGTTCGGATGATTGATTTTTCAGTTTGTTTTTCGGATGAAACCAAATATTGAACACCCCTAAATATTAGTATAAACATTATACTCAGAGAATTGTTCGAAAAGCATTGTTCATCATTATCGTAGTGTAGAGAGTTTGAGTGATGTTTGTGTGCCAAAGACAAGAAGGGATCTTAGTGTTACAGATAGTAAGCTGTGGAACAAAGCTCTAAGCTTAGAAATCTATGAGATCTAGTGAGATAAGGAGAATAGTTTGAGGGGATTAATCCAAAATTCAACTGTAATATTTCATCAATGTTTTATATATATTGTTGGTATCGAATGCTTTACATATTGTATTATAAAGTCATGGAGTACTGCAGTTAAAAAGTGGAGCGCTAATTACAATTTCCTAGTTTGTGAGTAAAAATAAACTAATAGGAAATGTATGTGTTGCAGTCTTACCCAAAACCTATGTATAAGGAATTTAGTTCTCACAAATTTTGTAGTGTAACGCATGTGGATCGTTTTTAACTAAAGGGGAATTAAGTCAGCAAATACTAAACAAAATTTAACTCATCATATATATATATATATATATATATATATATATATATATTTCAATAACCGGAGATCATCGATATACGCTGAATCTTTTTTCGTCATTTAATTAAGGGTAGTGCTATTCCTACCCCCAAAATTACTTAGTCTACCCATTTACTAAGTCTACCCCCCCTTCAAATATTATACCTCCTATATTACTAAGTATACCCCCATTTTTTTCCTATTTTACCCTTTAACAATCCATTTTTTTTCAATTCAACTTCAACTCATCTCTTTCTCTTCTTTCCCCCTCTTCTTCTGTTTCTCTTCTTTCCCCTTCTCCATTTCCTTCTTCTTTCCCCTTCTCCATTTCCTTCAACTCATCGACACCTAACAAAAAAGCAAAATTCAAAAGTCAACTAAGCATCAAAATCTCCAAATCCAGCAAAGATCATGGATGAGAAAGAGGGATTTTAATTTGAGAAAACAATGGGCGATACCATTGATGAGCAAATCGCCCAGATAAGTGGAAAGAAAATCAAAGAGAAATTCGGAGAAACCGAAACGAAGTGATGATCTTGGGAATGGATGAGAAAGAGGGAAAAGATTGAGGAGGAAGAGACACCATTGATGAGCAAAGCTGCAAAAATCGAAAAAAAAACAAGGGATTTTAATTTGAGAAAACAATGGGCGATAAAATCTTATTGATGAGCAAAGCTGCGTAGTGTGTAGCACCCCCCTGCCGCACACCCTAAGGAATGTGCGGCACTGGTCCGCCGCACATACCTTAGGGCGTGCGGCTGTCCGCCGCACATACCTTAAGCCGTGCGGCTGAGGATACCGCACAATATCTTAGGGTTTTTAAAATATTTAAGGGTAATATAGTCTTTTAAAATTGTGATAATTTTGTAATAATGAAAAGGGGGTATACTCAGTAAAACGGGGGGTGGGAATAGCACTGCCCTTAATTAAAACTCATTTGCAACAACACCTCAAGATAGTCGCATGGACTTACATGTGACAAACTTCATAATGGCTAATACTGCCAAATAAAAATAAATAAATAAATAAATAAAAAACAAGACAAGTCAATGAAGTCATGCATGCGCCTTGTCTCTCTTTTAAAAGTGTAAGGGGTAGTACTTTTATATCATTGACTACTGTCTACTGCAAATATGGTGGAGTAAAGGGCTCCGGACGCTAAGCGGCACTTACTGTACTGCATCCTTCTCATTTCGAAATTTACATTGTTTCATGTACTTGGTAGTTTGTACATCTCATATGGACAATTAAAATTCACTCCAACATCTTACTTCCCCCAATTCATTTTTAAGTTTTAAGAGTTAATTAATACTCGCATATGGAAGTATACCCTAAACACCATTTTCCTTTTACGGTTTACGCCCTATGTGTTACGTACATGACTTCTTTTCTGGTTTGTGGGTTTTTTTTCCTTCATGATTTTCAATATTTCATTTATTGGATACATAATTTTTTACTCTATCTCTCCCTTACTTTATGATTCAAGATCAAACGTCATTTTGTATCATCGTATGTGATTCGACGAAAACACTAAATTTTTTTTTTTTTTTCACTTTTACCATTGTTAATGTGAAGAGATTTTGATCAAATACACAAATTGTATGTCCATCAAAAAAATGATGAAAAACTGACGCGACTAACCTCGAGTTTATGCACTATTCAATTTCTTTTCAAAAACATATTATTCACATCAATTTGAAGGCATAACACATGAACTTGAAAGTTGGAAGAAATACCATTTTGAAACCCCTCTGATCACTTTACCATTCCAGTCTTCAAATTAACGTGAATACACAACAACGTAGATACAAAAATAGCTTTCAAACCCTAATTTGGGAGTAGTTTCTGCAATAATGTCGTGAAAATCACAAATTGGAAAGAAATTAAACAATGCATAAACTCTAGGCTAGCCACGTCACCTTTCAGACCCAATTTTTTAACGGTTGTTACAATTTGTGTATACTTAATTGTTTGAAGTCGGGTCACATGGACAATGGTAAAATTACAAAAAATAATAATAATAAATAAATGTAGTGATTGAAGTCAAATCTGAGCCTAAGTACGATGATGCACAATTACGTTTAGTCTTAATTTAGTTATAGACCATGAAAAAAAACCACAAATCACAAGATGAATCATTTGTCCAAACAAGGGTTAAGATTTTTCAGCAACATTATGACTGAAAAGGGTAATAGCGAAATTGCAACTCATTTCAAAAAGTATGGTTACAAAGTTGTTACAAAGATGCTAGGTTTACAATTATTTTTACAGTTTTTGTTATAACTAAGCTTTACTAAAGGACAAAGTTCTCCAAAAACAACTTTACCCTAGCATTTTAAAAATATATTAGGTGTGTTTTTCTTCGCGATTTAATGGTGTAATTTATAGTTTAAAATTTTTCGACCCTTTGTTTTCACCAACTTTCTCTCAATATCTCTCGTACTTTTTTCAATCATAAAAGAGAAATTCAAAATATTCAAAATTAAGTCACTAGATGAAGCCACACATTACGGCTTTTATTGTTTTACATTGTAACATAGAAATTTTATGAAAAATTCTCACGTGTTTGTCAAAAATACGAAACTGATTAATAATTAATTTATATATATATATATATATAATTTTTTTTTCAAAGAAAATATATATATTCCCTATTGTCGTCATTAAGGAGACTCTTATGGAGATTAGATAATACTCCCTCCGTTCCACCCAATGAGAGTGAATGCATAATTTTAAAAAGTTAGACTCTTAAAATAAAATATCTCAAAATAGTATAATGAACTTTTTACCTAAAACAGAGAGAGTAATAAATTACTGTTTAAATATATATATTTTTTTATTTACGTTCATAACTTCTCAAGTCTAGACAAATTTGTGTTGTCTAACTTTTACCCCCTCCCCACCCAACCAAGAGTTAGGTCTTGAGCTTAATCTTGTAAGTTGTAAGCTAAACACAATCTGATCTATTCATCTACAATCAATAAATAATGAAAGTTTAAACTAATCATTTTCAGAATATGTGATGTAACATTTCACTTTTCACACAAAGCACCTAATGTTTGTACATAATGCTTTCAATGTTGCACCCACTCCATTTGAATGGGTCTTTTATAAGTAGCCATTATCTAGGTTGATACAATACAGCTTTACACTTTTTTTTTTTTTTTTTTTTGAGTAAAAAACTAAAATTTTGTCAGATAGTATCTATTAAAAAATTAGTAAAATTAAAATATAATTTTCAATTGAAATTGCCCTGGTCCCCAACCACTGACTAAAAAGATACAACTTAATGACCTTCAGAATTCAAGGAATTCACAAAGCACCCAATGTTTGTATATAACACTTTCAATGTTGTACAATGAAATATAAATACAAAACCCTAATAACATTTTAATTCTTACATAAATCATCCTCACATAGTCATGTGAGATATATGCAAGCAAATGGGTTTATCCTATGACCTTTATTATATAACCAGGAATGGATCCATTGTTAATTTCATCAAACACCAAAAATGTCAAAAAGAAACAGAGGGCTTTTAATTATTAGACCTCCCATTCCCATAGTTCCATGGAATGCTTTAAATTTTAGTCATAAAATGTCAAAAAGAAACAGAGGGCTTAATTTTATTTATTTATTTTTTTATGCGTTGAATAATGATTGGATGAAAAAGAAAAAATGTGAAAACATAAGAGGAAGTAAAAAAACACACACACACACACAACTACGATGTCATACGGGGCCTAACGAATCCCACTGCCAGAAGTCATAGGTTATATTTGTACCAATCAATTGAATTAAGTCAAAAAGGACAATCAGCAAAGTGACCAATTCGATATATACAATACTCTTGAGGTGAGCAAAATGGCCCGTACTATGGGCTTCTCACCCCACCGGGCCTCAAGTGTCAAGAATTATACGGGCTTAACCTAAACCAGACTTGCATTATGTTTTGGCTCGTTTTCCTCGGCCCAGCCCAAAAATACTAGGTTTACAACTCTTTCTATAACTATTGATACAACTAAGCTTTGATAAAAGACAAATGTGTTTGGTGAAAGATAATTTTGCCCTTCATTAAGGGTTAGTTGTAATAATAGTTGTAGAAAGAGTTATAAACCTAGCAAAATTGTTATATATATATATATATGTATGTATGAATATATATATATATATATATATATATATATAGAGAGAGAGAGAGATGTTAAACGGGCTAGTCCTAACGATTTTGGGTCAGCCCTAACGAGCTGCGGGTTAAATGATCAAGTTTTTTTGGGCCACTAGTATTGTGGACCTAATCCTAACCCTAGTGAACTTAGACCCTCATTTTTGTTTCCAACCGCTTAAGTTCATTTTAATTGATAAATTGGCCAATTGTTTCAAAACTGTCTCCGTAACAACTTAAACAACGTTTTAAGCATTGTATTCCTTTAATTTCCTCTCGTAAATTCTCCCTTTCATTCCAATTATTGTTTACTTTGCTATAACATTCATCTCTCTTTCAAAATTCTTTTCATGTCCAGTTCATCATCAAAATGCAAGACCAGTATAATTTCAAATTTATTTTAATTTTTTGTGTCTTTATTGTATCAATATTGTTCGCCAATCGCTGAATAGTGACACAACAATATTGATACAAGTTGATCCCCAATTCATTGTGGCAACATTCAGCGATTGACGAACAACATTGATATAACAAAGATACAAAGAATTAAAATAAATTTGAAAATTATACTGATCTTATTTTTTTATGATTAATTGACATGAAAAGAAACTGTGAAAGAGAAGAGAGAGAGAGAGAGAGAGAGAGATGAAGGCTATACCAAAGTAAATAATGATTTGAATGGAAGAAAAAATTTACAGGAGAAAATTAAAGGAAAACAATGCTTAAAACGTTGTTTAAATTGTTACGGGAGTAATTTTGGAACAATTATGTTAATTTATTAAATAAAATAAATTTAAGTGGCTGAAAACAAAAATGAGGGCCTAAAACTATTGAAAATCTCTAAAAGAGGATCGGTCTGCAATTATTCTTAGAATTAATAAGCCGAAATATAGGATACTTGATATGCAATTGACGATCTGGATTAATAGTCTGTGTTACCGGATAAAATCCTTATTTCCTTGCTTATCATAACAAGGGAAGGGTGGTATACGAAATTAATATTTTTAATTTTAAAATTACAAATAGTATTAGAATTAAGTACTCCCTCCGTTTCTAAATTATTGTCTTGTTTGATTTGGTACATAAATTAAGAAAAATTAATTAACTTGATTATTAATAATGATATAGTGTGTAGCTTTCTTTAATACCTATATATGTGTGATTCATAATTAAAGTAGGAAGAAAAAATAAAAAAAAATATAACTATAATATTTTAAAAAAAATTAATAAGATAATTATTTAAAAACAAATATAAAAAAAAAGATCAAAATAATTTAGGTACGGATAGAATAATATTTATCCTTGTTGAGTGCCAAGTAAGAGCAATCAAAGTGGTGCTCTCTAGAGCACCCTTTAAAATTATTTATAGAGATTTTTAGCTTACTCAACCTTACAATGACACCCTAAATAAACTTTCTATCCCTTAAAATAATTAAATTACTTTCTAAATATAGAGAGTGATTTAGTAGGAATAGTGATTGAATTATTGTATTTTTTTTTTGTTCATCCCAAAATAATTATTTTGTTTGAAACTTTTTTTTAGGACATCACTTTTACTATTTTACCCTTATTTTTTCTTCCTATTTTAATTATAGACCACAGACACATGGACATTAATAAAAATTACACACTATATTAATATTAATAATCAAGTTAATTATTTTTTTAATTCGTGTGCTGAGTCAAACAAGACAATAATTTAGAGATGGAGAGAGTACAATATATTTTTTGTAGTATATAAAATTTAAAATATTTTATTTTAATTGTGATGAAAAAATATAAATAAAAAAAAATATAATGATTTGTTAGTTAAAATGAGAGATATTTAATTTTTAGAGGATTATATAGAGAGTGTTTGTTGGAGTAAATTTATTTTTAAAATGTTAAAAAAATAAAATTTAAATAAAAAATAATATGTTTAAAATATAATATAGGAAGGTATTGTTATGAATGCTCAAAGTCCATAGAAAAGAAAGAGCGAAGAAAATAAGGGTGAAAGAGTGGAGGGGCCGTCGGGAGGTGAATAGTAAAATGTCATATCTAGAGGGGCCACCACGTGAACACAATACTCCGGTTTCTCTCTAGGATTCTTTCTCGCACTTGTAGGCGCTGAAGCAACGTAAGGACCCCCTCCCTCCTCATTCCCCTTCCTTCTTATACTTTTCTTTTCCCACGTCCCATCATCTCTCTCTCACTCACTCACTCACTATACAAACACACACCCACTCTCTCTCTCTCTCTCTCTCTCTCTCTTCCGCCGGAAACCCTCTCCTTCCCACAATCATTCATACTCCAAAAAAATAGAAAATAATAATTTTGCAATAAAAACACCCAACATCACAACTCCTGTAAATTATAATTCAACCATTCCCACACAAATGAGTTCGAAAACTCATCACTGATGAAGAATTATTCCTAAACCAAAAAAAAAAAAAGTCAAAATCATTGTTCGAATTGATTTGATTTGATTCTGGAAATGGATTCATCGTCCGTTGGGGGCGGACAAGCACCACCCGACCCAAACGTGGGAGAGGGTCCTTCGTCCGCAGACGGGTCAACCGCCCAACCCCCGGCTCCCCCGAGCCGCTACGAGTCCCAAAAGCGTCGAGACTGGAACACGTTCCTTCAGTACCTGAAGAACCACAAGCCGCCCTTGACACTGGCACGCTGTAGCGGGGCGCACGTGATCGAGTTCCTCAAGTACCTCGATCAGTTCGGGAAGACAAAGGTTCACGTGATCGGGTGCCCTTACTTCGGACACCCGAACCCGCCCGCACCCTGCGCCTGCACGCTCAAGCAAGCCTGGGGAAGCCTCGACGCGCTCATCGGGCGGCTCAGAGCAGCTTACGAAGAAAACGGGGGCAGACCGGAGTCGAATCCGTTTGGCGCGAGAGCCGTGAGGATATACTTGAGGGAGGTGAGGGAAAGTCAGGCCAAGGCGAGGGGGATACCGTACGAGAAGAAGAAGCGAAAAAGGCCTAATAATAATACCGCTGCCGGAGGCACTAGTGGAATAGGTGGCGGGGACGGTGGAGCTGCAGGTGGCGGTGGTAATGGCCCTAGTGGTGATTCACTACATGAACAACAACAGTATGACTGAATTTTTAGTACTAGCTAGCTAGTAAATTCTTAGATTTTTAATTAATTAGCCGTTAATATTTTCTACTCCCATATGATTATGAATTATGAGGCATAGTATATAATCGTTGGCGAATCTGCTACAATTGCATCAGAACCCATAAATCTCTTCAGCTCTCTTTCACACACTGAGGCCGACGACGTACGTCTTAGTTTGAGCTTCTTTCTCTCTAACACGTACTGACACACACACACACACGACAATTCTTCTTCTTCTTCTTCTTCTATGAAGCAAGGTAAGTCGCGGTGTTCATGGATGTGAATATGACACTGTGAAACATGCGTGTGAAACACTTCTTCTTTGAGGGTTTAACAGTCTCTTTCTTCTCTCTTTTTTTTTTTTTTTTGGGTTTATTTATCAGCATGATTATGGATGAATTTTAGAACTCATATGCATTTGTTTATTAGAAGAGTAAACAAGAGAGAGAGAGAGAGACAAGTACAACATGCCCAATTGCCTAATACGAGTGAGTCTACATTGTATAACACTCTAATTATCAAGTTCTGAACTCTTTCTAGATTGGGATCCCTATCCCTGACCATTGCCTAATACAAGTCGACGAGTTCATAACACTTGACTTGTACACACTACTCAATCAGGTTCCCGCTTCTAGAGATTAAATGAAACTCATAACACTTGACCTGTACACTCTACTCGATCAGGTTCCATACTCTAAAGATTAAATGAAACTCGTAACACTTGACTTGTGCACTCTACTCGATTTGGTTCCAGACTTTAGAGATTAGATGAAACTCATAACACTTGATCTGTACACTCTACTCAGATCAGGTTCCGTACTCTAGAGATTAAATGAAAGATTAAATGAAACTCGTAACATTTAACTTGTACACTCTAGGGATTAAATGAAACTCATAATACTTTGACTTGTACACTCTACTCTGACTTGTACACTCTACTCGATTGGGTTTGTTGGAAATGAGAATTTGAATGTAAGATTGGGTGGGGGTATCAAAATAGCAATAATATTGAGAATTGCTACTTGTAAATTTAACACTCATTGTACAATCAGATTAGATTGATTGATTGATTGTAAAAGGTCCCCTGGAGAAGCTATAGTACGATGCACACGTGGGTGTCTGCTCTGCCTTAATAAGGCAATAACACTTTCTAGTCTCAGGTGTCTCCTTTATATCCTCCGATTTTGTTCTTACGTTTTAACTTTTGGATTTTGGTTGTTCTACTCTTTTTGAGGTTATGGTTTCTGGGTTTTCTAGTTTTGGGGATTGCAATTTGATGTTAGAAGAAGGTTTAATTTTTAATTTCATCACTCTATTATTGAAAAATGTACGATAAACTAATACTATAAATTTTTTTCAAAGATTAATAACTATATTTTACAAAAAGTGTCAATTTGGTTCATAAATTGGATGCTGTTAGTTTTGTTGAATGAAATACTGCAAAAAGACTGAAATACCCTTCAACTATGACACATGCCTTGCACGTGGAGTTTGGGACAATAAGAAGACCCAAATTAAAACCCTTGCCCTAGTAATTAGTAATTACTAACCTATCAGCTACACCCTCAGCCATCCCCCTGTGCCTCATGAGCACCACCACCACCTCCAGTCACAACCACCTCCGTTACAACCACCTCAACCATCCCCCTGCGGCAATCGAAGATTCTAAACTAAGCATCTTTGACACCAAAAAATACTTCAATGAAACCAATGAATCTCCCAACCAAGAACAAAAGGCCAATATCACGACACAACAACCCTCCCACTGTCCTCCACCCACCACCACCACCACCAACTATAACCCACCATTCGACGATCTCCCTCCCTCTCTTCCACGTCGGCTATCCTCTTCCGTCTCTTCCTCCGTTGCCCCTGATGGCTTTACGTACAACAACTGTTTCAAGAATTATCGAGACAAAGCTGAGGGGACCACCGGGTTCCAATCCCCGCAATAACTACACCTATCCCAAAAGGCAAAATCAAAAGCCAAAAGTAGAAAAATTGACAATTAAACCACAAATAATTGCAACCCCAAAGGAACTCACAGTTCTAATTTCATTGGAAAGGGCGAATCAAAACAATCAAATAGAAGGATAAAGAAGAAGAACTTGAACAAATTCACGAAATTAACGTTAGGGTTTTTTTCATTCCAACATAAAGAAACCCAACAGCAGAAATGATCTAATAGAGTCAAATCCAATTGAATGATTTCCACCTCTCTACAGCCGTTCATGATTCAATGACTGATGAGAGATTGAGTCCCCTTCCTTCAATGGATTCTCTATTCCCATCAGGCTGACATTTGAGAGTCTGTTAGAGGAGTGAAGTGCCTTTGGAAGGAGATTTGACATTGACGAATGAATCTTTCCAGGATTTGATACGAGTTGTGCGAAATAAAAGCTCCTCACCTTTTACAAGTTTTGACTTTCTTCGTATTCCAGGTTGACTACATTCACAACTTTCAACAGGGCGAGATCTAGGGTTTCGAGGGGAGGGAGGAGAGAGGAGAGAGGGTGTTGATGCGGTCTATATATGGAGATACCAAATTGGAATGGGACGATGTTTGGGTCTTGGGTCAATGCCGGAGAAGTTGCCAGTGAAGAAGAAGATAAATAGTCGCTTAACATAACATAGTAGTTTATAAAGGGCAATTTCGGGTTTACAAAAAAAATTAAAGCTTTCTTAACAGCAAACCAGATGGAGTGACTAACGTGGTACCTTTTGTGAAGTATAATTATTAATCTGTGAAAAAAATTTGTAGGGTGAGCTTATCGGACCTTTTTCGATAGTAAAGTGATGAAATTGAGAATTAAGCCTTAGAAGAACCGATCTAGCTTGGATTTGGATTTGATTTAATAATTTATAGGTCCTACCATTTAAAATTTTTTGATCAACTAAAAAATGTTAAGTGTAAATTTGCTGCACACTTTAAGTGCACATAACATTACTCTTAACCAATTCATTTCTTTTGTTTATTCCCCTTCAATGATTTAGCCTTATCCCTTGTTTGGATACTCATTCTCAAATCTCAAATCTGAAATTAGAAAAATAATTTAAATTTCATAAATTTGTTTTGTTCCTAAGGCTCATGATAGAGTTGTGAAACATAACCTTATACTATGTTTGGAAGGACATATAACTTCTCTTCGATTAATTAAAATATTGTTTGTTTCATCAAAATTAGGTTGATTCATACATGCAGATCTAACGATTCTCGTTCTTACTTTTGGTTGCCCAATATTACATCAAATTGTGGAAAAACAGTCAATTTTGCCATTGTACTTTTACCAATCTTTACATTTTGCCACTTTACTATTTTTGTAACAAAATTGGTCTAATTTTATCATTATCACTAACTGTCATCAAATTTCTAGTAGAATTATTTTCAATCGCCTCACCTAAGGTTTTTCAAAATGTTAGAAAATAGATGATATTTTGATTCTTAAATTATTCTATTTCTTTTGAGGGTAAAAAAAGAAGATATTTTATGAACAAAAAAGAAACAGAGAAAGAAAGAATGAAATATAAACATATACTAAAAAACAATAAGGGAAAGATATATTGTCTAAATAGAAAAATAAGAGAAAAATATTTAAATAAATTACTCAATATATTTTGTCTTAAATATAGTTAATCCATGGAATCTAGCTGGTAATACTTATTTATTGAATATAAGTAATTTTTATAAAGAGAATTGACTAGAAAACTGTAAACATTATTTTTGTATTAATATTTCTTAAAGTCCTTTTTAATTAGAATTGTATAAGATTACAAGAAAAATACAGTAAAATTTTAATTTTAATAAGCAAAATGAAAATTATGTCATGTTAAAATTCCTTTTGTATGAATAACTATCTTTTCACAATGTTTTATTTTTAATTTTTGATTTAACAATTTATATCAGTATTACATTAAAGTAAAAGTCACTCAAAAAATTTCGTTTAAAAATTGACATTCGTCAATAACCTTACCTCACTCCATCTAATTTTGAATTCATCTATCGCTAACGATATTCCAACTTATTTATAAAATTATAGGGGTGGTGATCGAAAATTTGTAATTATTTTCGTTAATAATTGGATGACAGTTAGGGATAATGGCAAAATTGTAACCTTTTTTAAAAATATAATGACAATTTTGTTCCAAAAAAGTACAATGGCAAAATTTAAAAGTTGTTCAAAGAATGGTGTCAAAATTGATCATTTTTCCTCAAGTTTTTCGAGATATACACTTCAAGCAGGGGCACACTTTGGGAGTTGTGTTCAATAAAAAATTTTGTATGGTAATTAGGTTTTGAGATGGACCCTGGTAAAATTATAATACACTCTTCTGCCCGTGGAACCCTGATGATACTCTTGACGCATATATTTTTATTTTTTTTAAAACTATATATAAAATATGTAATTCATAGTAAACATTACACATTTTATGTATTACGAATTATGTGTTTTATAATCCTGAAAAGAAATAAAAATACGTACGTTAAATTTTTATTTGAAAAATAATTAATTTGACAAACATGACACTTATTTAATTACGGAGGAGATATTACCTAACTTGAGATTAAACTAATTTAAATTTAAGGTCCAGGTCAAAATTTAATTAATTTGTGACTAATTTGTTCTTAAATTACTTATGTTAAATTGCATTGTACTCTCAATAGTTGTGTGTGGCGGGAGGCAAAAGAATGAAAAGAACATCTCTTTCTCTCATGGATATAGTACAAGATAAGTAATATAATAGGCTATAATCAATATCAATGAAATGAAAATAAAATAAAATACTACAAGTGATTACATCACTATTTATTTTTAATATTAATTTTTTTTTGGAGGAACCATGCCTCTCAATATGAAAATGACGAATAGCCAACCTTTCTTTCATTTTATTATATTATTTTTTTAATTTGATTATTTCTTTTTTTATTTATTTATATTTTTTATTTTCATCCAATTGATCATTGAGTAGTATATTATTATATGATTGAGTTTTAATTACTACTATATCTTTGTTATAATAAGAGCTAGAGACCCACCAATCATCTTGCAAACATAGTGAGAACCCAACAAGTCAAGTTATACCCATCACCAATGAAATCATCATCTTCATCATACTACATTTATTCTATTCTATAA
The DNA here is from genome assembly GCA_016624345.1 of Platycodon grandiflorus. NCBI lineage: Eukaryota > Viridiplantae > Streptophyta > Magnoliopsida > Asterales > Campanulaceae > Platycodon > Platycodon grandiflorus. The sequence continues at coordinate 15,548,043 of CM028366.1, forward strand.
TGGATTTGCTTTATATCTGCTGTTGTCCTCTTTTTTTTTTTTTTTTTTTTTTTTGTTTTGGGTTTCTTCTATGCATGCTGACTTTCATTGTTTTATGCACAATATTTTGAATGCATTTTTAACAACTTTCTTTTAATTTTGCAACTAATATAAAAGAATACAATGTTATTTAGAAATGAGAATTTCAAACCGAATCGTGAATATTCGAATTGAACTGAACCAAAATTGACGGTTATTAACTGGTTTAACTGAATATGGGGTGGGTAATTGGGATAACCGAAATGAAAAATTGGGGAACGATTTGGTTTTAGTATTAGCAGTACCCGCCCAATTACCCGAACCATTGCCCAAACCGCTTATTTAGTACTAATATAATTTTACTCGTATTTTCATACAAATATTTACCATATAACTTAGGTATATATATGTTAGATTTAAAACACTAAAATTCAAACATTTTTCTCAATTATGTGAATCTGCCGCTTAGTGCACTTAGTCGTTCACTCCTTTTCACCACTTAATTATTTAATATTTAGTGAATTTATGGCGTGCACAACTACTTAGCTTGACTTTTTAGCTTTTATGAATATGATTATGATATAGTTTTAACTATAATTATTATCCTTTATCAAGTCTTATGAACGTAATTAAATAATATGTTATTAAAAGTTCTTTTTGAATATTTTTTCTAATCATTAAATTATTTTAAGCTAAATTATTAGTTTGATGAATTACCCGTGGATATTCTCGATTAACCGTTACCCGTGGAAAATGAATTTGGGGGGACAAATTGATTACCCGGTGGGGAATGGGGTGGATATGGGAGGACAAATTGATTACGGTGTGGGGAATGAGGTGGATATGGGATATAAAATTGAATTGGTGAATGGGGGTGGTATTATGCATAACCGCCCCCAAACCGCCCCATTGTCATTCCTAGTTATTTTCTATCTTTTAATAAAAATACTACTCCGTTCGTACTACATCCGTCCCAAAATAATTGTCGTTTTAGCAAAAAAAATTTCCAAAATAATTTTTGTTATTGAATTTCAAGAAACATTTATCCATATTTTGTCAAAATTTCCCTTATTTATTACTTCCATTAAAGAGGGTTGATAAGGAGGGTTGATAAGAAGAAAAAGAAAAAAGTACTCCTAAACTTAACTACTATAATTGAACTTAAATAAGTGTGATCGGTCTTTTTGAAAGCTTACTTAATCTGTATGTAAATTAATAAAACGATAATTATTTTAAAACAATGTAGTACATATTAGTATTTTATTCTACTCATACATGATGATTTTGTATAATAAATGAAACTTTAAAGTCGAAAACTAGAGTGAGAATATCATATCTCAAAAAGTTTCAATATTATTCTCAAAATGAGAATGCAAGTATTCTAATAGAAAAGTATAGCGATAAAAATCGGAATGAGTAATGCTATGAGTATTTAAAGAGTATTAAATTTTTTATATCAAATAATGTGATAATTGATGTAGTATAAAAAATAATATTAAAAATTATAATTAATGCATCACATCAACTGTCACATCTGACACATTATTTAGTACAAAAAAATTTAATACTCTTTAAATATTCATAGCATTACTCAACTAAAAAATAGAGAAGATGAAAAGAAGGTATAGACAACCGCAGATGGAAGTATAGTTTAACTGCCATGTGATCTGTAATGAATTTGTGGGTTTTTGTTTTTGTTTGTTTGTTTTTTTTCATACATTTTTTCTCTTTTTGGCCCCACTAATTCTTTTTATATCTTTCTTACTCTCTCCGTCCCTAAATTATTATCTGGGTTAACTTGATACACAGATTAAGAAAACTCAATTAATTTGATTATTAATATTGGAATAATATTAAAAAAGTGTGTTGTTTCCTTTAATGCCCATGTGTATGTGGCCCATAATTAAAGTAGGAAGAAAAAGAAAGGGTAAAATAGTAAAAGTGATGTTCTAAAAAAGAAAGTTTCAAACAAGACAATTATTTTGGGACGGACGAAAAAAGAAAGAAAGACAATAATTTAGGGACGGAGGGAGTATTTTTTTTCATCGATCACTACAAAATAAAAATACTAACCTATAAAAACTCACATGCCAAAAACAACTTGTGAGAAGAGCAAATCCTACATAATAGTACAAGTCTTTCTTCTATATACTTTTTCAAAGGATACTAACAAAAGCATTTTACCTAGTGATAGGAAAAGATCAAATGTTTATGCTCCATACATAAGGTATTAACCTTAAATACGTTAATTGTTAAGAACCTAAACAACCTTTTGGGTCTGTTCTCCTGCTAGGTTTTAACAGAGAAGCTTTATCGTTTTGCAGTCACCAAGTGTCAAGTGAGATTTAAGTGGCCAATCATGACTTTATCATTGGATATCCATGCAATGCATATAAATGTTGTAGCGTGAAATTAAATTGGTGTATATAGGAAGAGAATTGTTATTTACACCATAAAAATTACTTAGTACACTCTATTACTAAGTACATCTCATCCCTAATATTTTCAACCCCTCAAAATGCTGAGTACACCTCCCCTAATTTTTTATTTTAACCTTACCAATATTTTTTTTTAAAATTAACTAAAATCTATTAAGTACACCCCACCGCAAACAAAACGCACCCCTTTCACCTCTTTCCCCCTTCACGCCACCCCACACCACCCAGTCCACCACCTTCCTCCTCCTCCTTCCCCCCACCCCCACCCCCACACCACACCACACCACACCCAGTCAAGTAGCCCGCCCCTTCCTTTTTTTTTTTTTTAAATGATTCATTCGTTGTGTTACCGAACATCACTATGAGTGTTCGGTACCCCTACCGAACAGCTTTAGGTGTGTTCGGTAGAGCTGACGAACAGTAATAAATTTTTTTTTTACCTAAAAAAATAAAGGGCATTTAAGTCAAATTTTATAATGAAAATTTTGTAATATATGAGAGGATTGTACTTAGTAAATGTTTGAGTGTGAATAGCAACTCTCATAAGTAAATGTTAATGTACATAAATATAAATTTTCAAGGTTAGAGATTCTGAAGACGAGAAAAAGTCACCCTTAATTATATACTCTCTCCGTTCCAGGTAAAGAGTCAACTATTCAATTTTAGAATGTTTCACATAAAGAGTTCACTTTTAAAAATTATGTTTACAATCTTCGTAAGTTTATAATTTTACCCACCACATGTGGTATAAACATGTTAACTATGCTCTAATATTTTTGTAATTATAACTAATTCTAATAATACTTATATATCCCTTAACTATTAGATTTTTTAAACGAGAACCTTTAGTGGAACGGAAGGAGTATATATATATATATATATATATAAGATAATTGGCTGGGCCGGACCGACCCAACCCAAACCCATCTGGCCAAGCTTTAAAACGGGCTGGGCTGGGGAGCCCAAAGTCGCATTAGGCCTCCAAACTAAAGCCCATCCTCGCTTAAAATCGGGCTAGATCGAGCCCGCCCGCGGGCCAACGCATCAGGCTGGGCTAAATTTTACTATTGTTTGTTATTTTTTTCAGCTTGCACGTAAGCCTATTAGGCCAGACTTAAAGTTAATTAGGCCGGGCCGGCAACCCTAAATTTACATTGGACCTCAAAAACTAAAGTCCAGCTCGTCTTAATGTCGAGTTGGCTGACCAGCCCATTGCGTTGGGCTAATTTTGCCAGCTCTAGATGTGTAGCATAGAAATAATTGGTATAGTAAACAATAATGTCCACAAAAAAGAAACACAAAGGTAGAGATTGTAAATTTGCATATGAACGTTAAGAGTTTAGAGAAACCTTGAACTTGAGATAGAGAGAGGTTGTGGTGGAGAATGATGGTAAGTTTGATGTGTAGAGAGAAAGAGAGAAGACAACGCTAAGAGTGACTGCAATAAATAAGTTATCGGAGTAGTTGTAAACCTAGCAATGTTGAATATATTTTCAAGGACTTGGAGAACCACATTGCCCTGGCAAAAGTCCAATCCATAAGATATTACGGAGTAGATTTTAATTTGTGTAAAGATTTAAAATTTTCTTTTTAGTATAAAGTACAATCCATAAGGTATTGTACTCCTTTCATTTCTAAATTATTGTTATGTTGACTTTTATTAGTCAAACTTAATTAGAGTATATTTGGTTTTGCGTTTTGATCAAAACGCGAAGCTAAAACGCAGTTTATTCCTCAACTTAGCATTTTAATGCTGCGGTAGAAAAAATTAAATTTTTTAAATGCTGGAATTTGTAGTTTTTTTTTTTCCTAAAATACATATTTTAAAACGATGTTGGGAAAAAACTGCGTTTTAAATTTATAACTCAAACACGTTTATAAAGAAAAAAGCTGCATTTAAAAAAAAAATCTATGTTTCTAAAACCCTGCCAAACGAGCTCTTACTGTTTTTCAAATAAAAATTTGACGTATATATATATATATATATTTTTTCAAATCATAAAACATATACCGTATATGTTTTATGATTCAAAAAAAAAATATACGTTAAATTATCATTTAAAAAATAATTAGTTTAATTCAAAAAGTTAGACAAGACAATAATTTAAGAAAGAAGGAAATATTAAGTTTTTGTAATGCGACGAAATGTCATGACATTTTTCCTTTGTGTTAAGTGTCGTAAGAAACCAAATTGTTAGCCTCTGCACTTCAGCATTCACACAAACATTTATCTTGCCATCACGTAAATAATGCGACAGAAATATATATATATATATATATATATATATATCTTCTCAATTCAATAATAATAATAGTAATAGTAATAGATTTATTAAATAAACGGATTTATCAACAATTAAATTATTAATGGATTTGTCGTACGGTCTATGCTATCTCTTTGTCTGATATATTACTCGATTGTTATGGGAAAAAATTAAAGTGCACCGCATCCAGTGCTTTCTCTTGTCAATAATTTTAATATTTGTAAAATAAAAAATTGAGGAGAAAGTCAAAAGATGTCAATTTCATAACCCCACAAATTGGAAGCATTTACTCAAATTATTAATAATCTAATTTTTCAGATCCATCTATGTCCCATCACAAGATGATTCTTTCAGATTATTTTTCTCAATTCAAGCAATCAAGAGTTTGCTTGGAAAATTAAAACCTTAAATTTGGATATGGCCCAAGCTTAGTTTCTTCTTAATTACTACTTTGTTCGTTTCAAAATAAATATTTTTTCTTTTATTTTAGAATATCTCGAAATAAATGTTCTCTTTTTATTTTAAAAAATTCTTTTTAAGACAATTGTTTGTAATAATTTTAGTAAGTGTGAGATGAAAAAAAAAAAAAGATTGATTTGACACCACTAATAGAACTTTCAAGGCTATTAAGAGAAAACTATAGAAATCAATTAATTTTTTAAGGCCGGTATATTAGTATATAATCAAGGGTAAATTACACATAACCCTTCTCAACTATTGATCAAGTTTGATTTGTCCCCCTCAACTACCAATTGAAGCAATGTACCCTCTCAACTATATCATTTTTTTAAATTGCACCTTCTATTTAGACACCACGGTTTGAATTCACGAAATTTGTCCACCAAAATCTCACGTCACCATCTGTACATATGAAATTTACCATAATATTCAAAATAAAGATATAAATTATTTTAATGATCATCTTTATGTACAAAGAGGGTCTTAGAACAATAAGGGTAATATAGTCAATTAAAACACCAAAAGGACATTATGGTTAAAAAGAAGGGAAAATTACACAAATCGTCCCTGTACTTCTCAACATTTTTAAGATTTGTCCCTAAACTAATTTTTGTAAAATTTTTGTCCCTGTATTAATCAAGTGAAACGCTATCAGTCATTCCGTCCAATGCCGTTAAATTTTAGCCATTAAGTGTAAGCACATATAACGCACGTGATTTTGTCCAAAGGTAAACTTGTCATTTTCTTAGATAAAGTATAGAGACCATTCGTGTAATATATATAAACTCAATATATCTTTAAAAAGAAAAAAAACAATAATTTATTTCTCTCTTTAAAGCCCAATTCTCAATTAAAAAATTAAAGAAAATTGCTGAATTTTTTTTTATGGGGTCTCCTTCGTTATCCTGCCAAAAGGTATAATTAGAGAGAAAATCTTGTCACCGATGATCACAATGGCAATAATAAGATCCCACTCATCTTCCCGCTTCCACTGGATTTAGTCACAAGGTCAGAAGAAAATAATATTTGCTAAACAGACAAATGATGGGAAAATTCAAAGTTTCAAAATGAGATTGGGAGATGATGAATCTCTGTTGGTTGGTAAACATTTATGTTTGAGTTCCACCACCACCAATGACCTCTTCTTCCTCACCCCCTCCGAAAACTACAGAGTCCAATCAACCAACTACCCCGAAAAAATGAAGATTTGAGATGGGGCGGAGAGAGGGATGTGCAGTCGCCGAATTTAAGGAGGTAAGTGCATGGCTGTGGTGACTCTCTCTCCTTTTGAAGCTAACGGATCTGATTAGAATTGGGGAATGAGATCTAATTGTTTTTTGGAAGAGTGAAAAATCTGGGAGTGAGTGAAATCCAATTGTTTTTTGAAGCTAACGGATCTAATTAGAATTGGAAGATTGAAAATCCAATTGTTTTTTGCAGTGGTGCAGGTGGTTATGGCGGTCTGGTGCTGCAGGTGCTTGTAGAGGTGGGGTTGCAGTCTACGGTGGTGCAAGTGGGGGGTAAGGCCTGTGGTGGAGGAGGTGGTAGTGGCGCTGCGACGAAGGTGATGTCTGTTGAAGTTGAAATCCTACCACTTCTGCCTTTTTAATTGAAACATACTCCATTAGTTTGTCTTTTTAATTGCCTTAACGAAGTCAACGAAATTGTCAATTGGCCCAACAAAGAATTGCAAACAAAATCAATGAACATTGTTGGGAGAAGATACTTTGAAGTTCTTTTCTGGACTGCCAACAAAGAATCACAAACCTCCACCTCTATTTATAAGTAAATGGCTATTTTACCCTTGGACAAATCATGTGACATGCACTTGATTTCACTTAACAGAAAAAAGTTGATGGAATTAGACGGAATGATCAATTGCGTTAAGATATTGAGTTCAGGAACCGCTGGCGTAGGGTTAGGACGAATCCCAAAAAGGTCAAGAAATATAGGGATCATTTGTGTAATTTCTCCTAAAAGAAAGCTTAAAGTTGGTCACATGAGTTTTATATGGGCATTTTATGTCAACTTAAATGACAGTGCCTAAACAGAAGCTATGATTAAAAAAAATGCTATAGTTGAGAGGGGCATATTGCTTCAATTAATAGTGAGGGGGGTAATTCAAACCCAATTCATAGTTTAGGGGAGTTATTTGTAATTTATCCTATAATCAATAAGAGATACTTATTTTAAAAGGGGTGAAAATGTAAAATTTTATCGCCTTAAATCCTATTAAATGTTTATATTATTAGTTTTTTGTTTCTGAATGAGCCGATGATAAGGCTTAGAGGGGGCTATAAGGCTAGACCCGGCTAGCCTTTTTCCATTATTTATTTTATACTAATGATTGCTTATATCATTATCATGAGGCGGTAATTAACAAGTATTTATAGTGATTATTATATTTTTGACCAACATACTAATTAGGGATTTTTAATTTTATCAACGTACTTTAATTAATCCAAATGTGATGAATGTACTATTAATTTTGTTGCAATGTTGACCCTATCGTTAACAGGCCTTCCAAAAAATTAACGGGCATGTTTATTTTAACGGTGAAGGGTACAAAATGATAATTGTCAAAAATGGAGGGTCCACCAATAAATTTTTTCAGACAAAAATCTGTGTATGGTCCTAGGGCTAAAAAAAATTCGAAATCAAAAAATAAATTGCCCCTAACTGTAAGAACTAGGGCTAAAAAAAGATTTAATCCCCTTCTCAACCGCCGTGGCCGCCGTCACTCTGGCCGCTCTCTCATCACCACATCCCGCCGAGTCGCCGCCGACCCAATCTTACACTTGAGAATCGCGGTAAACTAAGCTGGAATCACAAGCTTAATATCCATCTCGCTCATGAAGAGGAACCCTCAATCCTTGCACATAAGTACATAGTCGTGCGCCAGCGCGAGGATGATTCCACCGGCGGAAGCGTGGCCGGAGACGGCGGCGATCGTTGGCATGGGGAGAGAAATAAGGTCGCGGACGAGTGAACGGAGCTTGGTGGACATGAGAATGAAGCGGTCCAGATCATTCTGGGCCCAACTGAGGTTGTAGCCATTGGAGAAAAACTTACCTTCAGCGGTGGTGACGAGGGCGGCGGGGGCGGGGGCTTTGGCAGTTTCAGATCGAATGCGAGCTAGAGCGGATCGAATGGAATTGATTCGAGTCGAGTTTAACCGGTGCTCGTCGTTGCTGGTAATTGTTAGGATGTAAACGTTGCCCCGCTTCTCTAACGTGCACATCTTTGTTTTTCTCTCCTTGTTGAGTTAGGGCAGAAGCAATAAAGGCAAGAGATGGCGGCGAAGATGTTGTTTAGGGCAGCCATGGTGACAGCCGACGGCGGCGGTGTTGGTGATTCCGAGTGAGAGATTGGTGGTGGTTGGGATGGGAAAAGAGTGACGGAGGTAAAGTCTGTTTGGAGAGGAAGGAGGGGGGTTTGGTGGCCCCCCATTTTTCACAAGTATCATTTTGGACCCTTTACCGTTAATGTAATTTTTTTTACCGTTAGCCGTTAATTTTTTGGATGGAGGTTTAACGGCAGGGTCAACATTGCAACAAAATTGATAGTACGTTGGTCACATTTGGGTTAATGAAAGTACATTGGTAAAATCAGGAATCCACAATTAGTACGTTAGTCAAAAATATAATAATCGCGTATATATATGGTAGGTAGTTTATAGCTAGAGCAAATTTTGCCAAGTTACTTCCATTATGAAACCAAAACAATATATAGATGCGACAGCAAAACGAAAAATAATTCATGTACTCAACATCCAATATTGTGTAATGCTATGGATACTTAAAGAATATCAAATTTTTTTGCACCAAATAATGTAGCAGCTGATGTGGTACAAAAAATAAATTTAAAATTATAATTAATGCATCACATCAGCTGCCACATCAACTGGTGTAAAAAATTTGATACTCTTTAGGTACCCATAGAGTTACTCTCTAATATTAGACATAAATTAACCAACCGGGTTGAATCTCTTATCTTTTTAACTATGAAAAAAATACATTTTTATAAGAAACTCAGGGACTATTCATGCCATGGGTTGCCTATTGGTGTTGACACACCTTTGTTATGGACTTGAACTTTTCAAGCTACCGTGCGGCACTTAACACTCGCAAACTCACTTGATCTTGTACTAAGTATGCATGCCGAACTTTGGAAAGTGAATATCTTGTACCAAGTAAGCATACCAAACTTTGAAAATTGAATACGCAAGGATTGAAAAGTTATTTAAGAGATGAAACTTTAGAGGAGACTTTATATTATTAATGAGAACTTTACAAAAAGCTTTCTTGGATGGTTTGGACAGATGAACCCTTCCCCTTTATATAGACCTTCACCTCCTCATGGACGGTTGAGATCGTTTTACATCAACCAATGATCAATATTACATCTTGAGAACTATCATATTAAGTATCAAAGATATTTATTAGTGTAGTTTCTATAGAGTTCTTAACTCAAAAAAACTAGTTGAGGTTTTTACATCCATCTAATATTCCATTGAACAATCTTGAGAAATCTTAAAAAATCTTGAAGTCTCTGACACCAATGCTGCAAAATTGAACCTCTTGGTTGGCGGGGCATTACACTAAGCTGAACCTCTTGGTTGGCGGGCCATTACTCTAAGCTACCCGTGATAAGGCGCACGAATGCACGCCATTGTCTAAGTGTGCATGTTGTTGGCCTAGCTATTTAGTGCATTGATAACAAGCTGCCAAGCTGAACTAAATTTTTTTTATAAAAGATTGTGCCTTGTGCTTTCTTGTGCTTGCGTTGTATTTGCCGTGTTATTTATTCCTGATAATAGACGTTCGTGTTGTGTTAAGGCAAGCTATTGTACGAGTGCTATATATTTACATATTGCCGCTTGTCCTAGGGTTGAATTTTACCTTTAGTTAGCTTTAGTTTAATTTTTATGAACAACAATTTTTCTTCCATTTTTTGTAGTTTTAGCTCCAAGTGTTACTATATAGCTAGGATACTTGATAAGTTCAATTCATGACCTTATACCTAGCCTGTTGTTGCCTTATTACACTTGTTTATACTCTTATTAGCTTACTTATTGCCTATAGTCTTTAAAATCCTAGTTCAGAAGGAGCTGTTGTTGCTTCCATCTCACAATTGCTTTACTTTCCGTCTCATTACAATCTCTCTCTCTCTCTCTCTCTCTCTCTCTCTCTCTCTCTCTATATATATATATATATATATATATATATATAAGCAACAATGCCTATAAAAAGAAATTTTTCGCCAAATTGAACTTTCTAAATATGAACAATTCTCATTTAATGCAGGATTAATTTGTAGATTAATAAATAAGCAAATTGTCTTGAAATATGAACAGCCTATGACTGAATTAATTATATACACATGTTTTTAAGACTTTCCTTTGTACTCCCTCCGTCCCAGATAAATGTTCTTAGTGGATAAAACACAGGAATTAAGAAACATAATTAATGATGTGCTGTAAAATGTGTTCTGACCATAATACCCATGAACATTAATTGAGTTCAACTACTTTAAATAATTGAGTTTGTTTGGGATGTGTTATATTAAATGAAGTTTGAAGGATATATTAGGAAGAATGATAGATAATAGGTAGATCAAAAGTCTTTAGGAACATTATTTGGGACATCCCAAAATAGAAAGTAGAAACATTTATCCGGGACGGAGGGAGTATTTGAAAATCAAATACTGCCTTGGAATGTGAACATACATCTCTTTATATCCCTAACTGTCTCCCTCTTCCCCCCGCCCCATATAATCAAAGAGTAGAGTGCGTCTATGCACCGGTCCAAAGCAAGAGCTAATGGCCTTCATCTGTATATTTATACTTCATAGAGCTTCAATCATTTTTCTGCAAAGTTAAAAAAAAAGTCGGTCAATCTATTACTATCCCCCATCTGAAATGAACATGTCAAATAAAGAAACTAATAGTCTATAAAAATGCGAAATCTATAAAGAAAACTAGTAGCATGAAATCTTAAGAATGAAACTTAGAATCCAAGAAACATTAATTTCAACCAAGAAACATTTTTTTAACTTAATGAATGTTGAATGGTTAAACGCTAACCCCTAAACAAATACACATCAATCAAAATACATTTTAACACTCAGATATACACTATAACTGTTGCTAGAACAAATATTGAGTAATCACATTTGCGTAAGCAATGAAAATCAGGACATGAAATCTTAAAAAAGTGGTCCGCATCTATAATACGGAATGTCACATGTTTTTGAGATTTAAAATTAAAACATAATGAATGTGTGTATTGTTTCACACATGTTGACAAGTCAAAGGTTGACTTGTATTGAGATTTGTTGCTTTCTTATATATTAGTTAATTTCTTATATATTAGTTAATTTCTTTTATATTAGTTAATTTAGTAAATATTGTATTTATTGTAATTAGGTTATTTTATTTGACTAACCTTCTAACCAAATATTGGATTTGTTTAGTATATCTTTTGGTTATTTTGTAGGATCTCTCACATAAGAAAAGAGTCCATGCTAAGGAAGGATTCCATGTCAAGGAAGGATTGCTTTGATTGATTAAGGAATGTAGAAGTCCATTTAAAAGAAGGATTCCTCAAGCAAATCAACTTCTATAAACAAGGACTCTTTGCATATAAAGTCTGGCCGGATGGCTTATTCTAAAACACGGTTTTTAGCTCTAGAGTTTCAGCAGTTTTCATAAGATCAAGAGCGTTTTTGTGTGAGATCAAATTTGGTTATTTTGTTCTTCTCTTAGTATTATTTTGTGTACCTGAATTCGTGATTCAGTTTTATAAGAGAAGTTTTATTGTCTACAGCACGTTGCTGTAGATAAGTGTTAGATTTGCGTTTTTCTCTAATTTAAGTTTGTTTATTCCGCTGCTTTACGTACTAGTGTTAGTGTTAGTGCTGGTGCTATCACACCAAAACTCACATCAGGTTTGTTTGCGTTCAATTGTCTTTCCTAGCCGCTCTCTTTCACATAAGTTAAAAAAAGCCAAATCTAGGTTGAAATTTAGCAATGATGGGCTATGGCACAATTGTACATTAATGTCTATAAAAAGAACATAAATGTACTTTCTCCTTTTTGACTTACGATCGAACAGAAGTTGGTTTCTGAACATTCCAAGACTATAATTTTTTCAGAACAACTTGTAGCTAAATTAATAAGTTTTTCACTCATTTCAAACCAGTTACTCAGTAATTACATTTGCCTAAGCGATGAAAATTATAGTGAACTAATGAGATTTTTTCCTACTTTTAATCTATTTTTTACAGAGCTGGTACAATGAGCAGCCTTATGCTTTGAGTGTTGAGTTGGGGTTGGAGAAGAGAGAAATCATGAACTTCATCCTATTAGTAACATGTAGAAACCTGCCAGAAGTAAACCTCAATGTTAAGACTTTGCAACCCACCAAATATTAGATCTTTGAAGTAGTAACAAACAAACAATTTTATTCAAGCAACATAGTAAGTAATCACAGACGGATCTTGATACCAAGATATAGACATAACTGAAAAAATATCTAGAAAAATCTCTAAGAAATTTTTATAGATTTGAAATTTATTCGACCTTTTGATCCGAATTATAATATCCAAAATAATTAAACTAAATCACAAATACACACAGAGATGTTATACGTGCTGACACAAGCCGTTTTGGGCCAGCCCTATCTGGCCATGACCCGGTGCGCTACAGACTAAATGGGCCAATTTTTACGGGCCACTGATATTGCGAACCTAACCCTATCGGACTTCAGGCTAAACGGCGCACTATCAAGCCACGACTAAAATTTAAACAAGAAAACTTATTTTTTTCGTTTATGAAGGAAAAAGATAGAATGGATTAGAACTGCGAATCATTTTCACAATGAATATTTGAGTGGAACATATCTTAATATGAAAAGTTGGACAATTTGGATAGAAAGGGAGAGTGTAACAACTAAGAATTGTGTACAAAGACTGGAAATATTTACTGAGTATAATAATAAATTCCAAGTTGCTGAGAATTTTAAAGGAATCAAGAAGGTAGAAAGCAAAACAATGACTAACAGCCCCAACTAAGTTAAATCATGAATTTACCAACCAAATGTAACATAACAAAGTAATTAAGCAATGTCGTAAATATCATCCAACCATGAAAATGAAATATACTAACACATACACCAAAACCATATTAATGGTATTGCTTCCCAATCAACAGCAAAAGAAACCCAATTCTAGTTTTTTTTTTCTCATCAACTCATGCTTGCATAAATCAAGAACAAATCATTCATCTTGACAACTAAATTAGATCAGACAAAAAAGGCCCCTCAAACATCGCAAACTCTGATCGTATAAGTTTTACTTTAACATAATTTCATAAACCCTTGAACAAAACAACCAGAATCAATAGCATCAGCAAGGACTAAATTGACAATACAACAATCACAAACATCAACAAAACAAAAATAAGGTGAATTCAAAGCTAAATCTTTCCATAATCAACATTTATTAATCAATCTACTTCAAAATTATTATTACCCAGATAGTAGAAATCCTAATAATGATTAAAGCAACCAAATTTCTCAACAACAATGGAAACAAAATAAAAAAATCCTAAAAGAGGAGGTAAGAAATTCATGCTCTTTCGCACAAGGGAAAAAAAGTAGGAATTCAAATGAAACTATGATGAAATGAAAAAGAAGGAAACTAAGATCAATTCAAGGTGGGTATTTGGTTGCGAATTGTTGTTCTCTATTGTATCAATGGAGAGACGATCCTCGAATCCCCATACAAAGAGAGACTGAGTACACTGTGAAGTGACTGAGAGAGAACCCTTTCGGCGGCAATTGCGCCGTGGGTCACAGTCGATGTTCGATAGGATAGGAGAGAGAGACTGAAACTCTCGTCGCTGTTGACTTTTTGAGTGTCGTCCCTTGTCTGTTGCACAGCACATGGTTTGTTTACAAAATTACAATCACAAATGTTACACGCCCACCGAGATTAAGATTGAATGTGACGACCCGAGTCCGAGATTCGATGTTGAACCCCAACTCGGAACGCCAAACGGAAGAAGAACTAAATAAAGCGAGGCACAAAAGCTCGAAACCCAAAAAAAATAAGGCAGCAGAATAACAAATGAACATGAGCCTCAAAGCTCAAATAGCAGAATTCCCAACAACATAATAAAACCTCCACGGCTAACCACGAGCCGAAGAAACAACAATACTAGAAACCCACAAGCTAGCATGCTCGGGAAAACAACTAAAGATAAACGGCTCAAAGCCTCAATGGAAGTAAATAAAATTACTGTTAATACAATAAAGTACAACGGGCCGATTCCACGAGTCGCCACCAGAATACAACTAAATAAAATACAACATTTCTACCCGACATACTAAGTTTACATAACTTAGTTTAATCCCCGATCTCACAAATACAGGTGATAGAAATAACTAATAATCTAAATACAACTCGAACCAAAGCCTCACTGCACTGGAACAGATCCTGCAAACTAAAGAAAACAAATATGGAAGGGATGAGTCGAAGACCCAGTAAGTTACTAATGTAACAATATGGCATGGCATTATGCATATTTATATAACAGGATAATAAACAGGTTGTAGCACATAAGACAACCAACCCTATATTCACGAGAGGCTCAGTAGCCGCTAACCGTCATGCACTGGTTGGAGACCACGACCAACATTCGTTCGTATAGGAAGCACATAAAGCTCAAAGTAAATACATAAAGGTGGATACGGTGGATTCGAGGTACACCTCCGAAATCCCTTGAAACACTTCCGACCTTATCGCTCCATGAAGCCGTAGTAAACGATCGTACTGTCGCTCCACAGAACTATAAAGGATGCCTCTGCTGCTATCCAACAAGATAATAATAGATTCCTGCGCTTCTGCTCCATAGAACCATACTAAACAATTGTGCCGCTGATGCTAGACACATCTCCCAATATCGAACAACGAACATAAATAGATGATTGTGCTGCTGCTGCCGTACACAAATTACAGAGGGACCGGTGCTCGTATCCCCAAACAAATATAGGTACCCGATCGCATCAAGCACGATCTACAAGTACCCAACAAATAATGTACCCGACCGCGTCAAGCACGATCTACAAGTACCCGTTGTAGACCATTTTCTGTATCCACGTCAACGTATAGCTCGATCTCCTACAACCCGAGACAATACGACTCTAGCCACTTATAGGTATTACAAGGGACCTGTGTCCGTATCCCAATGCATACAAAATAATGTCGACAACGCACAGTCACCGTTTATTTCGTTCAACTGTGGGGCTAGAGAAACCCTTACCGTGGCCAACGGTAGGGCGAGGCCCAGTGTATTGGCCTTCAGCTATTACGAAGCCCCTGCTCCCGCAATAACCGAGCGTCAATACACCTCCAATGCACATATGCCAGCTGGACTCGATGTAATGCACAAGTAGATGTTTACTCATGCTAATCTAATCAAAGTGTGTTCTATTGAATCACAACTTAACGAAATCAAACCATGATGTGTTCTATTAAATCACATACCAAATCAACATAATATGCTTGTAATTACTAAACACACAATCAATCATCAAAGTAGGATGATTTTCCTATTACTTACTAGAGCAACCACACACACACCAAATCATTTAAGTCCGCGAATGCTAGACTTTACAATCACAACATGCGTAAGCCTACTCGTACTTACCATCATAAATCAATGCGCCACTAACACGCTCAACTTAGGATCTCTACGGTATCCTATAATCACAATACACTACATCTCATGTATTTTTATTCCATCTCATTTTCGTCATGTGTTATACATATCCCGACTCCCTATAAGTCACATCGTCCGTATTGGAACGATACCCAAGGCGTGTCATAACTACCTAGGATACAACCAACTCGTAATAAACACGTCACTCAATGTGTAGCGACTAAGTCGTTCCCAGCGTACGTCGCACGTGATCGTACACAACTCATTAGTAACTTATATGAAGTCACGAGTACCTTTAATAATTAATCAAAGCTTAGACGTAAGGTGTATATATACTCATCCAACCCAATCCAAGTAGTCATGTGATCAACAACGTTGACTAAGTTAACCTAGCTCAAATTACTCGATCAAAGTCTCATCAATGCGTCATCCCACATCGTATGAGACTAAAATACTACTCGTCAACTCATTAAACGACGTATATTCTTAACGTCCTATTCGACTCCGCTAGAGTAGGTCACGACTAGAGTCTAGCCCATTCAGTGTAATATATAATTCACGATATCCCAACGATGGCGCTCGAGTCTTGTAAATATTTAAAACGTCGGGACAAGCCGTAGCATCATCCCTACATACACATCTCAATCACGCGACTCGATACCGAAAGTCTATTACTCATAACAATCTTGTGAGTATACTAACGATTAAAATCTCAACGAGTTATAAATACTCGATATAACTAAAACAAGTCATCGGCGACTTCACTTGCCGGAACCCAACTATAAAATAAACCCACGCGTCTACAACTCGGGAAACAACAACAATATTCACAACACAATTTCGAGGAGTCTCTAATACTTGGAGATAACAACCAACACCATAACAACAATAACGTGTACAACAATGAACTCCACAAGTCTCTAATAATTGGAGACCACAAAATTAATAACAATTCATCTATACACATCATTAACATGCTAGTAGATCATATTGAACAAGTATAGCATGTAGGGAGTTCATATACAACATGCATAACATGTAATCATCGCGATATTACACTACGATGCTCAAAATCTAAGAAGAAGATTAGTAACTTACTATACAACGTAAATCCTCCGCGAAATCAAAGGGCTTCGGGTGGAAATGTACTCCTCCACGACCTCTACGCCGCTATGGAGTCCACACGTCGATCCCAAGCTCGATCCAAGCTCGAATCAAGCTTTTTCTCTCTCAAAATTAACCTTATCTCTCTAAAAATGTGGGAGAAGAGGTGAGGGGGTGATTTCTCAATAGATCAGATGATCCCTTTAGATAGAAATGTTCTCCTCGTTTCCCTCTACGCTACGGTGAAGACGGATCACGAATCCGACTTCAAACGCTCAAGATATCACGATTATACTCTCTACTCTCTCTTCTTTCTCTCTCTCTAAAATCTGGGTTGGAGGAAGAGAAATGAGGGGAAATAAGGTTGGGTTATGCTATTAATACCATGGATAAGTGTTTGGTCCAATCCCGGGCTTGTTTGAGCATTTTAAACCACTTAAAAATGTTAAAAACGGAGAAAGAACGAAAACCGAACAAGCAGAGCCCGTCGCTATGCGGACGCGTAGTGCGGCCGGATAAGAGTCATAAGGACGCATAGTGCGGCCGCATAGATTCCAGAAAGTTTGGGTTTTTTATGCGAGCTAGCATAGTGCGGCCGCATAGAATTAAAGCACTGGGCAGTTTTTCCGAAAATGCCCTCGATGGATCCCGAAATGTCCCAAAATGATCCTAGGTTGATTCCAACATCAAACAAAGGTTAAAACACACTCAAAAATCAACCAAATCGTTCCCCAATGAGGCTTGAAGGATAAACAACACAAGTCTCGCTCGCACGCAAAGATAAACATGTGAAACGACATTCGAATCAACTCAACTTACGGTTTAACGTTAAGAACAACATGCTTGTTATTCGAGGGTGAATTTAAACCATGGTTAGGTCACTTAAACGTGGGAAATATACAAGGTATACAAATGATAATCGGTGTCGATAAAAGTCCTGAACGAGTACAGAAATAAAATACAACTCACGGTGATTTTAATCGCGTGTCGAACACGGATCATGACATGATACATCACGCTTAACAAGCATGACACCTCACTCTCCAAGGGTTTTAAGGTCAATAACGAGAGACTATAATCGAATTAGGGAATAAGTTGGGTCGGGGTGTTACAGAATCAACGGCCAAGATTAATTTACTATTCCAGCCCGGTAGCCCGGCAAGCCAGCCCTAATAGGCACGGGCTAAACGAATCTGGCCAAAAAGCCAAATTTTAAACTGGACATAATTTTTGGATCCCAACCCTATTTTTTTTCGGTTTAAATGGGTCAGCCCGTCAGGACCTAACCCTTTTAACATCTCTATGTAACACACCATTGGTTATAACACATTGGCAGATCTGGAAAAATATGTACAAATATTTATAGATCTAAAATTTATTCAACCATTTCATTAGAACCAAAATTATTAGTATAAAAAATATCAACTAATTGAAAATTTGAATTTATTTGAAAGTTTTATTTGTTAAAAATTTGAGATATGGAATCAAAAGAGAGTATCTATCACGATTAGTTATATACTATATTTACTGATCTAGAAGGAAAACAATGGAAGAATAAAGGCTATGCCTACTGCAATCGGCGTCTTTTACTACTGCCGATGAATGAACGCCCAAAAGAGAAGTTGGATTGGAGTTTGAACGAGAGAAACAATTGAGTTTTTGGAAGGTGAGGAGGGAAGAATACATGGTTTTCGATTGAGAAGCTTGGGTACGTACACGAGAAAGAGAGATATACGTTGATAGAGAGAGTGTGGGAATTGTGTGTGCCGCAATAGATGAAGGGTAGAGTAACTAGACTTGGATGAAATTAAGTTTTTATTTGGACACACACACACACACACACACACACACACACACACACACACACACACACATATATATATATATATATATATATATATATCCACACCAATGCTAAAACGACGTCGTATTGACATCGTAATCCAGGATGGCATGAGCTAATCAAGAGATTATATTCCTAAAATTTATTTCAATGGTTGAAATTGGATATTTTCAATTCATGATATAATGTTAATCAAATAATTTAATTTTAATTGTTGAGATTAGATATTTTCATATCAATCAAATGATATTTGGCACTAAAGTAATTTTCATTTATTTTCATATCAATCATTGTCGTATGTAGGACTTTTCCTGAAGAAGTCAGTGTTCAGTTATGGGCATATGTATGTTGCAATTTATAGGGTAACGAATCATTCTGGTTCGAAGATATTGATATGTGATAAAGAGACA
The DNA here is from genome assembly GCA_016624345.1 of Platycodon grandiflorus. Lineage (NCBI taxonomy): Eukaryota > Viridiplantae > Streptophyta > Magnoliopsida > Asterales > Campanulaceae > Platycodon > Platycodon grandiflorus. The sequence continues at coordinate 15,567,302 of CM028366.1, forward strand.
AAGTCAATAAATAACAAAACAAATGTTTTGTATAAGGAATTTTTTTAAATCTATAATATTACCGAAACAATGACATTTTTATTTAAGAAGTTGTCTTTAACATTATTTTTCCTTAATTTATTCTTTCAATTTTGTTATTTGTCTTTATTTTGCTTGAATATAATTTAATTAAAAATATATATACGTCCGTGTGTTTAACGCACGGTTGTAAAACTAGTTGTTATTAATTGTCTTAGTTGGTGTTTGCTGTATATCTTGTTAATAGTTGTTTGGGCAAACTCCACAAATGGTCCCCGTACTTTTTGAGTTTTTTGCGATTGGTCCTTTCGTGAACTAAATGGTCCTTGTACTAACTCTTTATTGGGATTGGTCCTTCCATCCATTTTCATCCATTTTTTTTCGTTAAGTTTGAACATGTGCCTCGCATGTGTATTTTTCCAAGGGTAATATAGTCATTTTTATTTAAAAGTACAGACCATTTGTAAAAAAAATTAAAAAGTAAAAAAAAACTAACGTTTTTTTAAAAAATAAAAAATATATATAAATATTTATATTTTAGGTGCACATAGTAGCATTACTCTTATTCTTGATATATATTTATTTATAAAATATTTATATTTTTTCTTTAAAAAATTTAAAAAAACATTAGTTGTGTTTTGCTTTTAAATTTTTTTTACAAATGGTCCCTGTACTTTTTAAATGGAAATGACTATATACCCTTGGAAAAATACACGTGTGAGGCACATGTTCAAACTTAACGGCAAAAAATGGATGGATTGGACGGAAGGACCATTTGCAAAAAATTGAAAAAGTACAAGGATTTAATTTTTTAAATTTCAGTACAAGGACCAATCGCATAAAACTCAAAAAGTATAGGGACCATTTGTAAAGTTTGCCCTAGTTGGTTTTTGCTATAAGTCTCTCGTGCCTACGAGTAGCTAACTGCAACATTATCCCATGTATGAATAAGGTTTAATATATAATTTGGTCCCTGAATTTTACACCTTTTTTTGATTCGGTTATAGAACTTTAACATTTTTTATTGTGGTCCCTAAACTATCATTTAAGTCTTACGGTTCGTCCCTCAAGTGACAGCCGTCAATTTAAACATTAAAAAAGAATTGAAATGCACAAATTGCCCTTACTACATGTTGTGTGTGTTTCCCGTGGACAAATCTTGCTTACTTGAATTTAACGTTTTTTTTCTCTCCTCTTTCTTTCTCTCTCTCTCTTTCTCTCTCTTTCTCTCTCTCTCTCTCTTGTTCTGGGTCTGTCTCCTTTCTCTCATCTCTCTTTCTTCATTTCACTTTCTTCTCTCCTCTGTCTCTTTTCTCTTCTTGCTTGTCTTTTCTTTCTCTCTCTTTAAATCTATTAGAAATCGAGAAGCCAAACGAGGACAAGGATCGCCACGACTATGACTAGCAAATGTGCAAATATAGTGATCGAAAACGTTAAGATAAAACCCTTGACTTGAAAATAGCTCGCCGTCGGCTAAATGCTAACCACTTGCAATAAAGACGACCGATGTTCACCACCAACCTTCATATCTGTGTTCATATGCTGCAACAGCTTCAACAATACCCCATGTACCAGCGCCGCCATTGTTTTACAGCTATTATTCCACCCTTCCCACAAATTTTCAAACCTAAATCATTAAAATTCGAATGATGGTTTTCTTTCTCCAATTCAATAACCCGATTTCAAGATCAACTCAAGATCAATTTTTGCCTAGAAAAAGAGGTTGAACAGTGCAAAATGATAATCACATTGTGTAAAACAAGTGAAATAATTGCATCTAAGTTGTAAGCTTGAATCACCTTTCCCTGTCGTTGCACCACCTCTATGACAAACATAGAAATTACACCCCCCCACACACACTCGAACAGAGAGAGAGAGAGAGAGAGAGAGAGAGAAAGAGAGGAACCCGCTCTTGGGCAAGCAATTCCCATCAACAATCATTTTTCGAGTTTTCCCCCATATCTCTCTGTTTTTTTCGACAACCACCCAAATGAATGTCATAACCTTTTCGGCGACCTCTCTTTCTATTTACCCCCTTCTCTTTATCAGTGTGACTATGTCTTTCCCCCATCTCTCTATGTTTTCCGTTTTGATCTTCCATCAACAAGACGTTTCCATTTTGCACAATTAGAGAGAGAAAGTGAGACTGTGTGTTAATGTGTGAGAGAGAAAGTGGGACGGAGGAGAAGAGAGTTATCAAGAAAGGGAGAGATTTTGTGGCCGGTGAACAAATGAGATGCCGAAAATGGATAAGATCGTCGTTGGAGGAGGCGGCGGAGACTGAGAGTGCAATGTCAAGTTGCAAAGAAAAAGAGAGAGAGACAGGGGGAAAATGAGAGATAGGGCGTAACTTAGTTAAAAAAAATCATTAAATCTAAGTAAGCAAGATTTGTCCATGGGGAAACACACTCGATCAACATGGAGTAAGGGCAATTTGGGCATTTCAAAAAAAATTAACGTTTAAAGTGACGGTCATCACTTGAGGGACGAACCGTAAGGCTTAAATGGCAGTTCAGGGACCACAATAAAAAATGTTAAAGTTTTATAGTCAAATCAAGAAAATGTGTAAAGTTCAGGGACCAAATTATATATTAAATCTATAAATAATGATCATTTGAGCCCAAAAGGGCAGTTTGCAACTTTGCTATGCATGGCCCACGCAAAAGTATATAGACGATGTTGGTATATAGCGGTAATAGATAATCACTTAGGGCTTGTTTGGTAGTTGGACAAGGATAAGGAGTATTATTAATTCCGGTGCTATTAGCGCCCTCGCTATTAGTCCCTATTTATAAATCGGGGGTAATTTTGGATTTAAAAGTGTTAATCACATTTTTTTTTTTTAGTGAAGGCGCTAATAATACCACCCTCAACCTTGGTATTATTAGCGAGGGGATAAGGACTTTATCCGGATAGCTCGTACTATTAGTCCCGACCGCCTATTGCGTACCAAACATCCGATTATTCGGCTTATTAATCCTATCCGGCCTTAATCCTGACTACCAAACGACCCCTTATAAAATACACAAGCTCCATATCTAATCAATGTAAGTTAAAGGTATTACACACACAGACACACACACACACACACATATATATATATATATATATATATATATATTCCACTACCAATGGTTGTGCATGATCTTGGTTGAAAGCATTGAATATTATTAATGTTTAAATTAGGATTCTCATCTTTATACCTTTTTTTTTTTTGGTAGATAAAAGTTAGAGAGACAAGTTTAATCTCTAGAGTCGGGCAAAATTATAAGGACAGTTAAAGTTCTTCCTACTAAATTTTAACGCAGTTGCATTCCTAGAACTCGATCGCAAAACCTATTATTTAGAGATATGTACAAGATGTAATTGGTGTTAACTTAATTAACCCCCCACGCACCCACCCACCACTCATGTCTGATTGATGTTGGGTCTATTTCCAACTGATGGTGACCCAAAACAAAAGCCATGAAAGCTATGTATTACTAGTACTTATTGGATAAAACCCCACAAGAAGAAACATAACAAAAACACCATTCACTATTACCCCCCCTAATTTTGTAATTTTCCCACATGACAACTACTCAACCAGTCACCATCCCCTGTTTCCTTCCTACTCAATAGGACAATCTCTCTCTCTCTCTCTCTCTCTCTCTCTCTCTCTCTCTCACTCTCAATGGATCCCCTTTAGTACGCTCCCACTCATCCTCAATTTGGCTTTAGCCACCAAGATATTTTTTTTATATATTTTTTTTTCTTTTTGTTTTTCGTTTTACCTTTTCCTTGGAACAATGTTATAATTTCAAGCATAATAAACTCGATGATCCGCTTGTATTTTTATTCATGACTTACTGAACGGAACTTAAATTTGCTTAAATAGATTGTTGAGAGATTTAGATTAAGTTAGCAAACAAAACTAATCGTGTGCACCTCCATAAAAAGGGCAAAATATTGAAGCTCCCTTTGATAAAAGCCATATTTTGATCTTGGGATGAAACAGTTTGATGCCTCCTGGCTTGCTCTCGAGAATTCGGTTAGTTGCTCAAAATAGTCTCGTAAAGGTAAAAACTTAGAAAATACCATCTTATGAGTATTTTCTGTAACACGAATCTTCTTAACCCGATCCACCGTTTATTGGTGAGCTGAGCTGTGAGATAATATAACTCCATCTTAAGAATTAGAATCCATAAGACTGTCTTACAGAAAACCTACTCTCGTGTAAAATACTCCTCTCCCAAGCAATGTACAATTGTCTTAGCTCAGGGTATAAGAAGAAAACGAAAATTACGAAATACACCTATGTCAATGTCGGAGTCTAACAGAACATGGAAAACAGATTGAGTGCAACAGTTTCCAAATTTTCAATCGAAAATGACACCCATCCCCATCTAAATAATACAGTATATATTGTCACCTAAGAGCCGCCCTGGGTTCTTAAAATGTCTAATTCCTTGGATGACCAAGTCTAAGGGGAAGCAAAATGATTCAACACGTCTCCTGTTGTGTAGTAAACAATAATAGAAGAAACCAAACCATTTCCCCACGCTAAGATTTTTTTCCGTCGTACCAGCGCGCACACACACACACACATATTGTTATACCTTATGCCAGAAAAATTGTACCTTGTTCTTGCAATATAATGTACAGTATATTGATGATCCCTCTGGAAAATGTGTTACCATTTTACACAAATTATGAGTATTTGTTAATAAATGGAATGATAATGTACAGTATATTGAAGGAAACTAATCACAAGATGCAACAGAAAGAGCCACGCGGAGATCATTTGAGGTTCCACAGATGTACATTCTGTAAGTTTCTATTTCTTGTTGACGGCCCCATGGATTATTGGCTGCATAGTAACTGGAGTTCATTGTATCGCGCATGGAAAATACAATCTCCCTTACTATTGGTTCGTGGCCATTCAGAAGATTTCCCATGCTTATTCTCCTCCACGACTGGTTGGCAGAGGGTTGAGCAAACATACTTGTTACAACGTCCCTCTCATACTCCCATACTTCTTGCCTCTTGTCAAACTCCTACGAGGAAAAACAATAATATACATTGCGTCAACCCATGTTAAAGAAGTTCAAGACTGCAGAGCTGGGAAAATGGAGTATGCAAGTAATGGCAAGGTAAAACATCACCATGAGAAAGGTGGCCTACCATAACCAGGCCTTCAGGAAAATGCATGATTTTAGACCATAGTCCATATTTCTCAACACTATATTATATGGAATTTGACACGGATTCAAAATCCCAAACTTAGTTTGGGCAAGTGTGGACCAGCATGGTCTAAGATTGAGTTGCATTTGTGTACATATCATTTTGAATCCCCCATGACAATGTTGGATATAATTGGTCAAGAATCAAGATAAATCTATCAACTTGGCCAATCATATCCACTCACATTACCAGGGATCAATAGTAGTAGTACTACTCAAATGCGGGGATCCCTAGCAATACTCTCTCTCTCTCTCTCTCTCTCTCTCTCTCTCTCTCTCTCTATATATATATATATATATATATATATATATACACACACACACACACACACACACACACAAAGAGCAAGATAGATGCACCTAAACTGTTCTACTAGCAGTACATTCTGACGCCAAACTGGAACATTGACACAACTTTTAAGCAAAGTACGGAAGATGTTGGAGATACGCCAATATGCATATATACATTTACAAATACATATGTACGGGTATGTATGACCTTCCATTAAACATCAATAAGAAAACAATTATTACAGATTTAAAAAATATTAAAAATTCATCAATAATACAATCAAGTCAGAGCACTTGTCAAAATTGTAACTTAAATCCATTGGTTTGGGGTGTTAAAATTTAACCCATGTTTTTCTGTAAAAGAAAATTACAGGTCGGATACTTCATGCTCACGCACGCGTCCTGACATACCGAACTTTAGAAGATATTCACAGTATGAGGCATTAGAGCGTGTTTGACCAGTGTCCTTGAGCATCAGGAGAGTGTTGGTGCTTCATAACATAGAGAAGACGGGACAAGGGAAGGAGAAGCACATGCATGCTTTATTTTTTGGGGTGTGTACGTGTGTGTGTTGTGGGAAGGGGGGAACTCTTCATCCAACATCTTCTAAACCCCTTGTCCCAACCCCAGAAAAAGGCATAACATGTAATAATTCCATATTTCCAGAGCTTTAAGCCACTTCTTATCAAAACCTACATGATGTATATCCTTTGACCATCATCTTGAATGAGCCCTTTGTCATTGTATCAATTTGGTCAATCATATCCATCCCCATTTGGATAATTGATAATAGTAATACGCACACGAGTACTCCAACTATACATTGTGACGTAAGGAAAGAGGCTAAGGAGAAGGCACACTCGTGCAGGGGGGTTCACCCACAAGCCCAAGCAGAGGCTTAAAACCAAAGACAGGGCCTGTTCAGAAGACCATCTAATTATCCGGAATGGATTGATTGAACTAATTTGTAATTACTTGAATATTCAGAGGTTTAAACAGCTACATGCTATGAAAGTCAATCTCTATTAGATCAATAAAACCAATGAGAACAAGAGACATTGTGATTCAATATACCTTATGACCATCATCTCCAACTGAACCTTTTCCCCAATTTGGAATGTAGTAGTTGTAGAAATCATTGAAAATTGATTCTGAAAGTCGCGGTGCTCGCAAAAATTTGCGATGAAGAGAAGCAGCAAGCATTAATAACTTCTCCACATTTTCAAAGACAACACAAAGCCGTTCCAGGTCTTCACTTATCTCACTATCCCTGGATAGCTGATTTGCTGCAATAAGAAAATGACCCCTGTAAGTTTGAACAAGCTCACTTACCAGAGGTCCAGAACGAACTGCAGTTATGACAAACATACCCTGTAAAGGCTTCAATACAGAAGCCATAGTTAGGTACAGCTGCCCTATCTTCGTAGTCATCTGCTTTAAGCCACCGAAAGTAGTATGGTTTAGAGTGTCCGCTGCTGCTCTAAAAGCAGTACAAACCATTTGTTCCAGCAATAGATGTGGTCGCAATGTTTCCAAATAGTGAAGAGCCTATGAGCAGTAGGCGTACATTTAAGGTCAAAGTTCCAAATCAGTAAAAAGAACACCAAAAATAACTACCATAAAAGGGAAAAGTAATATAGTATCTCAAACAATATTTTTGGTTTCTTCCAAAGTTCAATGTATTAATTTAGTAATGTCAAGCACAATTTAGAAAAGGTAGTAACGCCAAGCACAAACAACGCAAATGTAAATTTTGATCTCAAAGATTTGCCAAAAAGATATCAGATTAACAACTTATGCCACTTTATTAATCTAAAGGGGTGTTAAAGCACATAATCTATAAAATCTATGGTGTTCATATGTGTTTGTCTAGCCTAGTTGAAAGAAACTAAAGAAAGAAATTGTATTCTTTCTCATTTTCTGTTACAAGCAGTAGAAAAGAACAACCAAAATAAATAGAAAGCGAAAAACCCTAACTTTCCCCAACTTTCTCCTCAAGTCAAGGAGAATCACAACAAATTAGAAAACTAAAAGGTAACAGCTAATTACCCCTAATTAATGCAGCTAATTACCCCTAATTCATGCAGCAACTTATCCCTAATTTATAGAGCAAATCATCCCTATTTTATGCAACTCTTTATTCCTAAATTACCAACACTCCCCCTCAAGTTGGTGCATAGATATTGATCATGCCCAACTTGCTTACAAAGAAGTCAAAATTCTGCCTTAGTAACCCTTTGGTGAAGACATCTGCAATCTGCTGTGTTGAGGGCACAAATGGAATACAAATAACTATATCTTCAAGCTTTTCTTTTATGAAATGTCTGTGAATCTCTACATGCTTGGTCCGGTCATGTTGTACAGGATTATTAGCAATGCTAATAGCAGCCTTGTGACAACAACTTCATAGGAAGGTCCATTGACCTGCCAAGTTCCTTTAAAATTCTCTTTAACCAGAGTATTTCACACACTCTATGGGCCATCGCTCTATATTCTGCTTCGGCGCTGCTCCTAGCTACCATACTTTGCTTTTACTTCTCCAGGTCACCAAATTTCCCACAAAAAGGTACAATACCCAGAAGTGGATCTTCTATCAGTAACAGATCCAGCCCTGCATCAGTGTAAACTTCAATTCCACGCAGTCACTTTTTTTGAAAAATAAACCTTATATCTTCAAGCTTTTCTTTTATGAAATGTCTGTGAATCTCTACATGCTTGGTCCGGTCATGTTGTACAGGATTATTAGCAATGCTAATAGCAGCCTTGTGACAACAACTTCATAGGAAGGTCCATTGACCTGCCAAGTTCCTTTAAAATTCTCTTTAACCAGAGTATTTCACACACTCCATGGGCCATCGCTCTGCTTCGGCACTGCTCCTAGCTACCACACTTTGTTTTTTACTTCTACAGGTCACCAAATTTCTCACAAAAAGGTACAATACCCAGAAGTGGATCTTCTATCAGCCCTGCATCAGTGTAAACTTCAATTCCACGCTGTCACTTTTTTGAAAAATAAACCTTTCCCAGGGGTTCCTTTTAAGTACTTTAAAATCCTGTTTACAGCTTCCATGTGTTCTTCATAAGGAGAACGCATGAATTGGCTTACCATACTAACAGCAAAAGAAATATCTGGTCGGGTATGGGATAGGTAAATCAGTTTTCCCACCAAACGTTGATATCGGCCTTTGTCAACAGGAATTCCTTTAACCTCTCCAAGCTTGGAGTTAAATTCCATAGGAGTATCCGAAGGTTTGCATCCAGTCGTCCCAGTTTCTTCTAGGAGATCTAAAATATATTTCCATTGTGAAACCACAATTCCTTTCTTTGATCTCGCAATCTCCATTCCAAGAAAATATCTCAGTTGTCCAAGATCTTTTATCTCGAATTCGGACGACAAACTCTTCTTCAACCTCTCCATTTCCTCAACATCATCACCAGTAAGGATAATATCGCCAACATAAACAATCAATACAGCAATCTTTCCTTCTCTTGAAACCTTCATAAACAATGTGTGGTCTGACCTGTCGTTGTAAAAAACCTTGGGTTTTTACAAAATTTGTAAATCTCTCAAACTAGGCTTTGGGAGATTGTTTGAACCCATATAAAGACTTTCTTAATCTGCAAATTTTCTTCCCGAACTTGTCAGTGAACCCTGGAGGAGCTTCCATGTACACCTCTTCTTCTAAATCACCATTCAAGAAGGCATTTTTAACATCCAACTAATGTAATGACCAATCCAAATTAACTGCAAGAGATAGTACAGTGTTCAACTTAGCAACCGGAGAAAATGTCTCAGAATAATCGATACCATAAGTTTGTGTAAAACCTTTGGCAACCAACCGAGCTTTGTATCTTTCAAGAGAACCATCTGAATTGTACTTTACTGCAAACACCCACTTGCATCCAACTGCTGTCTTTCCGTTTGGAAGATCAACCTTTTCCCAGGCTCTATTTTTTTCCAAAGCTCTCATCTCCTCAAGAACCGCCTCCCTCCATTTCGGAACTTCAAGGGCCTCTTGTATATTCTTTGGAATAACAACACATGACAACTTTGAGGTAAATGCCTAAAAAGATGGAGATAAACTCTAATAGGATAAAAAATTATACAAAGGATGTTTGGTGCAAGTCCTAGTACCTTTCCTAAGAGCAATGGGTATTTCTAGAGTTTTATATACCTCTAATTCTGAACTGAGAATAGGAGCTGACATCTCTTGAGTTTTATCTGACTCTACTGTGGAATCTGAACTAGGAATTGATATAACAGGACTAAACTCATTACCTGATTGGTCTTCAACCTCTTGATTTGTCCTTGGTTCAGATTTTCGACCATGCTCCAAGTTGTTGATTCTCTTTTCTCGTTGTGGATATTTCCTTACATAAACTTTCCCTTTATTTTGAATACCACCTTGCCTCACACACATTTCTTCTCCTTTCTCAGTTTTCATCCAGTAATGGCATAGATATTTGATCCAAATTTTCATTATTTGAGACATTTTCAATTGATTTGTGAATTGCATCCATATATTTTTTAGTATTGCAAAAACACTCAAATTCACTATTTCCCGTATGACTTTGATCGTTTTTAGAAACAAGATAATCAGGTAAAAAATCATTAATGAACGAGCCAAAATTCGAATCTTCATCAAATTTCTCCCCCTGAAGATGAGTAGATGGAAAAAAAGGTTTGTTTTCAAAGAAGGTGACATCTATGGAGATAAAAAATTTCTTAGTTACTGGATTAAAACATTTGTACCCTTTTTGGTTTGAAGCATAACCAACAAAGACACACTTCCTTGCCCTAGGGTCCAATTTTCCTCTATTATTATCATGAACATGCACAAAAGCAACACATCCAAACACTTTAAGAGGAAGGTCATTTGAGAGCCTAGAGGAAGGAAAGCACTTCTTAAAGCAGTTTAATGGGGTTTGAAACTTCAAAACTTTTGAAGGCATTCTATTAATTAAATAAGCAGCTATAAGAATAGCCTCACCCCACAAATATTTTGGTACCTTAGTTGAAAACATTAAGGACCTTGCAACTTCCAAGAGATGTTTGTTCTTCCTCTCTGCAATTCCATTTTGTTGTGGAGTGTCATTGCAAGAACTTTGATGAACAATACCTTTTTCAACAAAAAAAATTCCCTAAAATCTTGTTAAAATATTCTCTACCATTGTCACTCCGAAAAACCTGAATCTTTGTTTGAAACTGTGTTTGAATCATATTGTAGAAAATTTTTAACACATCTGCACCTTCAAATTTTTCATGAAGTAAAAATACCCAGGTAATCCGAGTATGGTCATCAATAAAGGTTATGAACCATTTTCTTCCAGATGTTGTTTTAACCCGTGACGGACCCCACACATCACTATGAATGACGGTGAATGACTTTGAGGCCTTGTACGGTTGAGGAGAAAAAGAAGTTCTACGATGTTTTGCAATTTCACGAATTTCACATTGAAACAAAGAAGGATTTTTATTCAAGAAAAGCTTTGGAAACAAATGTCTCATATAATGAAAATTTGGATGTCCTAATCTAAAAATGCCATAACATAATTTCATTCTCATTAAGAGTTGAAATAGAATTGAGACAAGTCCTTTGGTATTGCTTACTTGAGTCATATCCATCATCGAAGAAATAGAGACCTCTAACTTGTTTAGCAATGCCAATTATCCTCCCCGTGGTCAAATCCTGAAATTGACAATCTGAGGAAGAAAACTTAGCTTGACAATTTTGATCAAGAGTTAGTTTGCTGATTGACAATAAATTGCAGGACAACTTAGGGACATAAAGAACATTATGGAGTACAAAATCAGGGGAATAACAATTGATCCTTTCCCGGCTATAGGCGAGAAAGTTCCATTTGCTATCTTTACTCTTTGATGTCCTGTACATGGACTATATGAAGAAAACATGTTAGAGGATCCAGTCATATGATTTGTTGCCCCCCGAATCGATTATCCAAAACATATTAGAATCGACTCTAAAACATGATGACACTTGCTGATTACCCTTTTGAGTAAAAGAACAAGAAGGGTTTGAAGTTACGAGGTTTTGGGACTGAAGAATTTTCCTGGTTTGCTCTATCTGTTCCTTTTTTATTTGCTGCGATTCAGAAGGAGTTTCATGCCTTGATTCAATTATGCTTGCCTGCAACACATGGTTGTCTATGGCAAGTCCTGGTCCTCCGCCCACTGCACTAGAACTGTCACTTTGATTAGCTCTTGGCATAGACGTATTAATCTTCTGGCCAGTAATTCATCTGAGGTTTAGTTTAGTTTTTTTTTTTTTTTTGTTGAGATTGATATACATTGTTGGGTCCCTATCTATCAGCTTAAGCTTTTAGATCAGTTGGTAACTTAACATGGTATCAGAGCTCTAGTTTGGCAAGGTCTTGGGTTCGAGTCGTCCCGCTTGCATTTGTTACCCGAAATATTGTGAGTGCATGTTGTCACTCTGTTTGCTTTGTGATGCCCTGATGGTGCATATTTGTTCGTCTCTCCACGTGTGGACGGGTCACACGTGAGGGGGAGTGTTGAGATTGATATACATTGTTGGATCTCTATCTATCAGTTTAAACTTTTAGATCAGTTGGTAACTTAACATTTTTTATGGATCAAAAGTGGTGGCTCTGATACCATAAAAGAAACTAAAGAGAGAAATTGTATTCTTTCTCATTTTCTGTTACAAGCAGTAGAAAAGAACAACCAAAATAAATAGAAAGCTAACAACCCTAACTTTCCCCAACTTTCTCCTCAAATCAAGGAGAATCACAACAAATTAGGAAACTAAAAGGTAACAGCTAATTACCCCTAATTAATGCAGCTAATTACCCCTAATTCATGCAGCAACTTATCCCTAATTTATAGAGCAAATCATCCCTAATTTATGCAACTCTTTATTCCTAAATTACCAACACTAGTCACTGATTATTCCTATAGCAGAACAAGGTCACGCTGTCTCTGTAAGGTTCCTAAAGACTCTTGGGCAGGAAACTGGATGAATGAGTGAAATCATGACTATGCCATAATGCACTTAGATCTACATGTCAAAGCATCAATTAGCAAACTAGTAAAAGGTAGGCCATCGTAGGACATGTACCTTTTCTCCTTCTCGATTTGGATCAAGTAGTGGCTTCTGTTCAGAAACAGGCAAGGCAGGTGCATCATTCCAAATTTTTCTCCATGAATTCCCACACTCAGACATTCTCTCTGAAAGTCGTCCTCGAGGAGGCCATTTACTTTTAATGTCTCCAATTGCAATTTCAGATGCCCCACCCTCTTCGCGGTATCATTCTCCCAGTCTTTTGGTGAATGCCATCGTATAAAATCTTCAAAAACAGCATCTGGATTTGCAGCTTTGAACGCTGACATATCTAGTTGAAAAATTTTAATAATCAACATCAATATTATGTTATTTTTCAGGCAAGAATCTGTGTTAAATTCATAAATATATCTTAACATATGCAGCAAATTACCAAGACATCTTAAAACCCCCCAATGTCCAAAACTAGACCAAATAACTTGGCCGCAGCAAAAGCACATCCATATTCCCAGAGGAGGATACCTCTCTCTCTCTCAGAGGGTAGAAGGAACTTTTGAACCCAAAACCTTCCAAAATCATGATACTAAAAGCCACTTTCTCTCTAAAGGCTAATGCTGTTAGTAAATGGCGAACACTTTTTGCTTTAACCTACTTAAGAAGCAGGTAGGTGAAAGACGGAGAGGGATAAAATCCCTAAAGACATTTCCAGCAAACTACTTCTCCTTTTGTTGCAGATACAGCATACAAAAAAATGCAGCACTTAATCAGTGCTCACAAACTTTATTACCTGATAATAGGATATCCCTCTCCAATTGAGCAGAGAAGCTCTGAAAGAAAATAGGAGGTACGCTCAGTTTGCAATCAAACAGCTTTTTTAAATGCGACTTTGTATTATAACAAATCAAAGATTAATCATCGCAAAACTGTAGATGCATATTGAAGAAAGGAAAGACTCTAGAATAAATTTAATAATTTAGTTTGTAAGAATTTTACATGAAATAACTTATGAGGTGGAAGATAATAATCTATACACACTGCAAAATAAGAGCATCACCAATGCAACCGTGGATTTGATCTCACGTATCTCTTCTTTCACATTCAATTAGAAGAGACCTCTCCAATGCAATTGTGAATTTGATCCCATGTAGCATGGATCCCACAACTAAAGTAAAGAGAGAAATGAGATTTAGTTATTTTTTAATTTAAAAAATGCTGAATAGGATGCCTCCACACCCTCAACTAGAAAGTGAAAAATCCACATTCTCATCCACAATGTGAAAAATTTTAGTCGCCACATCATATTCACAAGCCTCCTTCACAGGTGCATTGAAAAGGTTTTTTTTCCAAAGAAGATGTCAATCCTAGGTGGCACCCAATTTTTTTCACATTCACATTGGCATTGGAGATGCTCTAAGCTTGCCATCAAATATGAGAAAATAGAAACTTCTGATTTCCCAGCAATTTCAAGAAATACAAATCTCTCAAAGGGTATCCGATGTGTAATGCACCAACAACTCCAATCAACTTCACAAGAGATTACTATTTGGGCTTTATTTTTAATTAACTGTTTTAGGATAACTAGATGTTTTTAGGAAAAGCTCAGATATTTATTTTAATATGTTTCTGGTTATCACCTATCTTAGGTGGCTAGGCGTATTTTAGTGAACACAAGATGCAGAAGTACAACACTTCAAGTTTGACCGCAACTAGGGAATTCCTACTAAGGAAAACCTAAAATTTCCTTAATCCAACCTAATTACACTGAGATAGATTACATCGATTTATGGGCTTAAGAAACTAAACCCAAATTATGAGATTTGAAAAAAATACTTGAAATAACAAAACAACCAAAACATACATCAACATAAAAAACTGTGTAATTGTTACAATATTATTCTCGCGAGGTTGTAAGAAAGTTTGACCACAATTTTTTCTGTTGGAGTTGCTAGTGTGCACTGCATAACCACAAAAGGGTTATGATCGAAATTGAGTGATGGAACAATGAAATTGGTTTTTCCTTGGGTTGAGTATGGTCTTTTCTTACTACTCAGTGTTCGTTTCCGGTAACCTTTAATCTCTAGTGTCTTGCTGTGTCCCTTCGTATGCAATGATCTACCTTCCAGCCAGGTTTCCAAAGAACAAAAGTAACATGTCAATTATGCTTATGTAAATCGCTTACTTTCGTGTCAGAAAAAGAATAGTAACACTCATTCCACAAATTGCAAGCATATCATCACTAGTCAAGATAAAAACAAAACTGACAGAAGTGCAGAAGGGTTAAAATAACAGTCATCAAGCGTACAAGCCATCAATGTGTCATAAACACCAATATTATACGGTTTATACTATTTCCGCCATAAAAATGCTAAGGTTTCGTTTGGGCACATAATCCAGCTCTCTTTAATCCCACAAGGCACCATATGGTTTAGAGTCCAAGCCACGTCTTTAAAAAGCAAATGTAGCTCAAATTACTTCCAAGCAAGCTTGTGACAACAACATTGAGCAAATCAGCCAACATTGTGGAGCTTAAACCAACCAGATCACAGCTGTATCAAACTTGTGAAGTTGACATCATACTTAATGGGGCTACGAGAAAAGCAACAAGTTTGAGGGAAATGTAGTTGGCTGTTTGTCCTTTACCCAAGTAGGTTTTATTCCGTTTTCATTTCCGTGAATTTTATTGTATAATATTTGATGTCCACAATCAAGTCTCCCAATATATATAGAGGAAACACCTCTTTCTAAATTCATGAAGTGAAGATATAAAAGTTGTGTGATAAGGCATGTCCTTGACGTACATCAAGCACATAAAATGATAAAAGAGGCAAAAAGAAAAGAGTGAAAGAATGGGTCCATAGTTTGAAACCACCCTAGGTGATGCTCAAGGAGGTACAGCTTTTCTTGGAAAGCGGTAAGCACCTCAGCTCGTACACCACTAACCACTCCCTTCAAGACCTAATGTGCTTAGTTAAAAATGTAGTAGTTACGTTAAATATCTATGTAAACAAGTTTGAAGCTCACAAATGAATCTCCCAATGCCTCTACAGCATGGAGCCGTTCCTCATGCATGTCTTCGGTCATTATTGGCGCATCCTATGACAAGTTAAAAGGGGCAAAAGTGAAAATGAGAAAGACTATTGAGCTTCTGAATGCACGAGATGTAGAAATAGCAAGTCAGTCAAGTGAAATTTAATCAACCTGAGTGAATGGAGCATGCATGTATCGTTGCGATTTGAGAAGCATCATAGACCCTACCACACCAGCAGAACCCCTCCTCACGTGATCCGAAGGTTTTGAACCAGAAAATTTCACATTGTCCTCAGACATAGAATCATAACCAGATGTAGTAGTTCCAGAACCATGCAAACCAGCTGAAGTTGAGGGGCTACAGTATTTAAAAAAAAAAATCAGTATTCAAACCGGTGGGTTAATTATGGACAGATTGAGGACATATTTTGATTTGATTAACAATAATGTAGCACAGTAGTAGTACATATTTGACCTATCAAGCCTCAAATTTATAAGCAAAATCTGAAGTATCACATGAAATAAGTTAATACAACTCAAATCGAAATACAACTGCCAAGAGGATTTGAGGGCCTATAGGATAAATAAAGGACATTATCAATAGACAAACCAATGGGTAAATTAGAGAAATATTGTAGGAAATACTTTGATATCATTAGCAACATACTCGCCACTCCTTGAATCCTAGCACCCAGGTGGCTGAGTAGGACAGCTATTTAAGGCCTGATGATTCCAGGATTTGAGCTTTACTAGAGGGATAAGAAAGGTAGAAGTTTGAGAAGTGGTAGCCTTGATCATCACTGAAAAATGTAATTGCGAGAAAAATTCATCTTTAATGACAAATTTTAAAGGTAAGACTGATCCTTAGCAAGTCCAGACAAGAAAATCTCAAAAGACCCAAAGCGTTAGTCCAGATAGAATCTAGCAAGAAGAAGCGATCAGATAAAACATTAAAGCCAAACATTATTGTTAATGCTCCGTCATGACAATCAGAATCGCAATTGCGCCATTCTAATCCATAGAATGGTTTTGCTATACAATTGGTTTCCCCAATTACAGTACCATAACCTAAAAGATGTTAGTATGTAAAACAGGCAAATGTGATGCCTGGTGATAGAAGATTTTTTATTTTACTTTTTACAGACGAGGACCTCTCCGCGGTTACTGTACTTGTCGGAAAATTACTCGGAATAAAGCTACCACATAGTAATTCTAAAGAGCACATCTACTTTGTTATCGAGGATGCACTTGCTCCAACTGTCTGATGATACTCTATTTTTATTTTTTTTATAAGTAATAAAATGTATTCACAAAGCGTCAAAACAGGTGACGCATCCTTGTACACATGAGGTATACAAGACAAAAGAATTAAAACCATGAAAACTATTTGATATCTCTACAAAAAATTCCCTTAATCTCACATCCATTTCTGAACATCAAAAATGAAGAGTCTGGAAAACATCCATCTTCAACCGAGTAAAGTCAGACTCTACATTAAACGCTACTAGTATTTTTATTTCAAGGTTAAATATATGGCAGCTTAAACCACCTCATATCACTCTCCATCTAAGCAATAAGCATGCTTTCCCCAAGAATAAAAGAGTTGCAGATAGATTGAAATTTCTCAACGCAAAATTGTTTTCCCAAGTGCTAACTAATGAGCAGCAGTTATTGTGATCTTTTGAGAAATTGACATTAACTTTGTTTTACATACTTTGACTCTTACAAAATGTTACTATATAGTGTTTTAAGTCTGAGTCAGTTGAAGGTATCACAGCAAGAACTAAGCTAGTAATACCCCTATAAGCATGCATCAGCACCCTTGGTAACTTCTTAGTTTAAGAAGCAGAACAAGTACTTCTCCTCACCCCCCCCCCCCCCCACCTGTAAGAATAAATAAGTTACACATGCCATGAAACTGTCAACCAATACAGTTTTCTCAAGTGCTAATTAATGAGGAGCTATTTAGGCCTTTGATGAATTCATCTCAACTTTGTTATATGTGTTATTACATGTTAAAATAATCTTCTATACATCTTCCACCACCACCACCACCCTCCCCAATCCTCTCTCGCTCGGAACGTATTGAGCCATATAACATAGTATCTTTTAATTACATAAACGATTGCTTCCAAGTATAGCTCCAATAATAAGACTGGTATCTTCTAAGACAGACATATATCTATCCTGCCCAAAATGTAAGCTTGACAAGGGGAGTGTAGGTGCTCTGATTCTCACCTAGATAGGAAAACCATGAAGACAAGCTAACTCAGGAGGAAAAATACTCGAACAAGAAAGTAATTGCACCTCAAACAAGGCAAAATACAAAATATACATGATTGAAAACAATGCAACGACAGATTAGCCTATTAAAAGAACAGCATTGCCCCATCAAGGTTAGTCAGTATCTGATTTATAGGGTAAAACATGAGTTCTCACTTGCTTACTTCACCTGTCATGTTCCTCAACAAAACCTTCAGTGACTCCCGGCAGATGAGATGAGTTTCCCCAAGCCAGATCATGTTCCTGCAATGGTCAAGCAAGCTATTTAAGCCTGGGAGCACTGCCGGGAACTACTGGGAGAAACACAAAAATGGAAAGCTTATAACAGAAGGAAGAACGCTGTGAAACATCACCCCAACATGAGGAGGATCATTGTCATTCTTTTTAAAGCCATCTTCATACTTGTGATCCTGCTGACGCTTCTTCTCAATGCATATTGCAAGCTGAAAATCAAAATCAGGAGACCTCAAAACTTTGAAATGTGTATAACAAACAAACTTAAAACAACGAAAACCAAGAGTGTGCTTTGGAAACCTCTATTGCCTCACAAGTCACAAAATGTTACCAATTCATTAGACCATCTGCACCCCTAGTCTGAATAAATTGCAACAAAGAGTTCTTCCTAACCAACTCCCACATACGGAACCTAACGAATATGCAGCCAACACAAATATATCCTCTGATGTTAATCAATTCGGATAAAAAGAGGCAACTTCTATTGGTTTGATCACATACATAATTCCACGGATCAGATAAGCACGAAAATCTGCTCCAAAAAGGAAGGTGCAACAAACCAAAGACATATACTCCCTACGTCCCTAAATTATTGTCTTGTTTGACCCGGCACACGGATTAAGAAAAAACATTTGACTTGATTATTAATATTGGTATAGTGTGTAGTTTCCTTTAATGCCCATGTGCATGTGGCCCATAATTAAAGTAGAAAGAAAAAGTAAGGATAAAATGGTACTCCCTTCGTTCCACCCAAAGAGTCCACGTTTGAAAAGTCTACTTATTAATGGATATATTAGTGTCATTGGAGTTGGTTATAATTACAAAAATACTTAAATACAACCAAGATGATTACAACACAAGTGGAGGGTAAAGATAAAAGATTATGAAAATTGTAAGTATAATTTTATGAAAGTGAACTCTTTAAGTGAAACATCCAAAAATAGTATAGTGGACTCTTTGCCTAAAATGGAGGGAGTAAAAGTGTTGTCCTGAAAAGAAAACTTTCAAACAAGATAATTATTTTGGGACGGACAAAAAAGGAAAGCAAGACAATAATTTAGGGACGGAGGGAGGGAGTATTAACCAATTGAAGAGCACGCAAGATATGCACATGGATGACTCTCAATCTATGAGGTGCTTAAGTTCGCAACTATAGTCAATGTATATCTGCCCAAAATAGGCCATACAGAATTGGAAAACCTCGCAACCAGATATGGCTTCTGAAGCCTCTTTGGGCTAAGGTCGCAACTGTGAAGTTGAACCATTATGTAATATCAGGGGCTCCAATAACTACTTCACTACATGTAGCCTAAGGGTAAATATGGGAAACCACCTCAATTTTCAGAGATCTAATCATCACTTAATAGTCCAAGGAATACAGTCTCTTAAGCTCTTTCAAAGAAGAATATATGTCATGTCATTACCATGTGCAACTTCTGGTTTATCAAACAAGTGGATAGGTCAATTACACCACAGGCTGGCATCCGGGGTAATGGCTGTGACTCCTCCCAACACCAACGAACTTCTCGAACAAATTCAATCCACAGCACAGCAATAGCTATTCTCACAACAGAAACAACTAATAATTAAAAGAGGCGGACGGGGGAAGGAGAAATTATATATTCAAGAAATTCTATAGCAAACTAAATAACTTTGGATCCTCGCCACAAAATTCTTCATGAGAGTACCACCAACCAAACAAATGCTAATATCCATACCTCTTATATTGCAATCCCCAAACCATAAAGAGTGTAAGCAGAACTGTGCAAAGAGCGATTCCAGCGGGGCACCTTTAATAGTTCGAGAACTCTTGTGCTCACTTTCAGTGGTAATGGATTTAACTCCTGCAGCCACCGTAAGAAAAGTGGTTACATAAGCGGCATAAGCATTTACATTTGGGATATGAAATTAGGAACACAACTCGCTGAGGATCAAATGAATGCTAGCTTGAAGTTTATCAAATGTTAATGAACATAAAGCATAGCTGCTTCTTTTTATGAACAATTTCTGTAACAATCAACCCACTTACCACCACCACCCCCCACCCCCAAAAAAAATAATAATAAAATAAAACAAAAAATAAAAATAAAGGCACATACAAACATAGTATCCCTCCAGAGATATCATTACCCATCTTAGGGATATATTAAGTCAAGTATTTCATAAATTATAGATGCAAAGTGAACACTATGCAAAGAAAGAGCAGAGGTCCAGAACCAGTAGCTTTCTGGCCTCTTGAATTTACAGTCTAAAAACCCCAGAACAAGTTTTCATAGTAGCATGAGCTACAACAGTTGCAACATAAATGCCCCTACTGAGCAGGTAAATTTTGTAACAAGTTGCAAAATTGAGTAGTTTCGGTCTGGATGGCTGAGAGCTCCAAACTTATACCATTATTCTAGATGATAAAGTGCACTTATTGATTGTTAATTAAGAAGAAATCACACGACATAGGGTTTGAGGAAAGAAACCGACATCTTGAAGGTCAGGCGACGTATCATATATATACGTGTTATATACAAGTTACATCAAGAACCTTATACATATACATATATACAACTAAACCCATTATTCTATACTTCTAACACTCCCCCTCAAGCTGGAGCATAAATGTCATACATGCCCAGCTTGTTACAAATATAACTCATTCTGTTCCCATTCAGTGACTTAGTGAATACATCCGCCAGTTGATCCCCGGTTCTCACATAGCCCGTGGCAATCAACTTTTCTTGAAGTTTCTCTTGAACAAAATGACAATCAATCTCTATGTGCTTTGTTCGCTCATGAAAAACTGGATTCGAAGCAATATGAATAGCTGCCTGGTTATCACACCACAACTGCATAGGTGATGGATTACAAATGCCAACCTCACTCAGTAGCTAACGAATCCACACCAGTTCACATGTAGTCAGAGCCAGAGCCATAGCCCTATATTCAGGCTCGGCACTCGATCTCAACACAACTTCTTGTTTCTTACTCTTCCAAGAAACCAAGTTGCTCCCAACGAATATACAGTATCCAGTAGTAGATCTCCTATCTGAAGGAGAACCAACCCAATCAGCATCTGCAAACCCCTCAACTCTCATGTGTCCATGATCACGGTATAGCACACCCTGTCTCGGAGCTCTTTTAAGATACCGCAGAATCCTCACAGCAGCGTCCCAATGAGTACACCGTGGTAGTGACATAAACTGACTTACCACACTAATTGCAAAGGTAATATCCGGTCGGGTTACTGCAAGATAGTTCAACTTTCCAATAAGCCGACGATATTTCTCAGGCTCGGCAAATTCCCCACCATCTTCAGCTGTAAGCTTCAGATTCGGATCCATAGTAGTCTCAGAAGGTTTCGCCCCTAACATTCCTGGCTCGCTCAACAAATCAAGCACATACTTCCTCTGAGATAAGAAGATGCCTTGCTTGCACCGAGAAACCTCAATCCCTAAGAAATATTTCAAACTACCCAAGTCTTTAGTTTGAAATCTCTTTTGAAGAAACTCCTTTAGTGTTCGAATACCTATGCTATCACTACCCGTAATCACGATATCATCCACATACACAACTAATAGAATAATACCTTCACTATTCTGTCGATAGAAAACAGAGTGGTCACTCTGACATCTCGTAAGACCAAACTCTGTTACCACATTACTAAATCTGCCAAACCACGCACGTGGAGACTGTTTCAATCCATACAACGACCACTTTAACTAGCAAATAATTCCAGACTCCCCCTGAGCAACAAACCCTGGAGGTTGCTCCATATAAACCTCTTCCTCTAAATTTCCATGAAGAAAAGCATTCTTCACATCAAGCTGGTGAAGAGGCCAGTGATAAGACGAAGCAAGTGAGATTAGTAAACGAACAGAGGCAAGTTTGGCAACCGGAGAAAATGTATCAGAATAATCTACCCCATATGTCTGAGCGTACCCTTTTGCAACAAGGCAAGCTTTAAGGCGAGCCAAAGACCCATCCGGATTTACCTTAATAGTGTATACCCATTTACATCCAATCGCACGTTTACCGAACGGTAACGGAACTAACTCCCAAGTCTGATTATGGAGAAGAGCACTCATCTCCTCCTCCATGGCGTTCTTCCATTCAGGATGACCTACTGCTTCAGACACAGACTTAGGAATAGAATAAGACTCAAGGAGAGTAACAAATGCACAATGCTCGAAAGACAAACCATTATAACTTACAAAGTCAGAAATAGGGTGGGAGGTACAACTACGTTTACCTTTACGAAGAGCAATAGGGACATCAAGGTCGGAAGAAGGCTCAACCGCGACAAGATCGGGCGACAATGGGACTGGCTCAGCAGGGGCAGAATCAGGAGGCAGATCTCTTTGAGGACCCGATTGACGAGTGTAAACATGCACGATGGGAGGCCGAGCTATATGCTGAACATGAGAAGATCCGGACTGCATGACTCGATAAATGAGGAAGTCATCATCGACGACTCAACAGAAGGTGCAAATGTGGGAAAGAATAGAATAGACTCATGAAATGTAACATTCGCAGAAACCAAATACCGATTCAAGTCGGGAGAGAAACAACGATACCTTTTCTGAGTACGAGAATAACCCACGAAGATACACTTGAGAACCTTAGGATCCAATTTGGTAATATTAGGACGATGATCACGAACGAAACAAACACATCCAAATATCTTGGGAGAGACAGAGTAAAGAGACTGAGATGGGAATAAGACACGATATGGAATCTCACCCTCAAGAACAGAGGAAGGCATGCAATTAATGAGATGACAAGCAGTTAAAATAGCATCTGCCCAAAATTCTTTAGGAACAGTCATTTAAAATGAGATAGCTCGGGCAACTTCAAGTAGGTGACGGTTTTTTCTCTCAGCCACCCCATTTTGCGGAGGTGTATCAACACAAGATGATTGGTGGAGCATACCACGTACTGCCATGAATTTAGAATAAACAGTAGAAAAGTACTCTTGGGCATTATCGCTACGAAGAGATTTAACAGGTACACCAAATTGAGTCTCAATTTCAGCACAAAACTCAAAAAAGATATCAAATAACTCCGAACGATTTTTCATTAAATATATCCAAGTAACACGGGAATAATCATCCACAAAAGTGACAAAATACCTATAACCTAACTTAGACACAACCGGACTAGGGCTCCAAACATCATAGTGTACTACATCAAATGGGGAATTTACCCTTTTATTAATTCTAGGAAAATAAGAAATACGATGATGCTTTGCAAACTGATAGGCATCACATGTAAAATTGAACATGGTCGAGAGATCGGGACAACTTTTTAAGACTCGACAAGGAAGGATGACCCAATTTGCAATGAAGCTAGAATGGAGAAACAGAAGAACTCAGATATGCGTTGATGACGGAGCCTTAAAGAAGTATAGTCCACCGATTCTTGCCCTCTACCAATAATCATTTTCGTCGCACGATCCTAAAAGACACAATGTGTAGGAAAAAATGAGACCTCACAATTATGATCACGAGTGAATTTACTAACAAACATGAGATTAAAGGAAAAATCTGAAATATATAAAACCGACGACAAAGTAAGAGACGGTGTAAGATAGATGTTACCGCGTCCCTGAATAGAAATTACCAAACCACTTGCTAGTGTAACACTAGGGTTACTCGACACTAGATTGAACAAAGAAAAAAGACCTCGATTGCCAGTCATATGATCGGAGGCACCCGAATCAATGACCCATTTACAATCAGATGAAGAGACACAAGCAGTAGGTTTACCTATCTGAACAAAAGTAGCAGTGGAGGAAGAAGAGGATGCATGAAACTGTGTATACCGAGCAAACTCATCGTCAGACATCATCACCATCTTACCCTCACTCGGCTGTGGTCGTGCTGTAGACGCCGCAGGATTGGAGGCAACATGAGCAAAGCGATCTATAGGTGGTTTCCCATGTAGCTTCCAGCAATTACGAATCATATGACCAGTGTCCCCACAGTGATAACAGACACGAGTCTCTGTATTCTCTCGGCCTCCACCACGACCATTAGTGCAACCTCCTCTTCCAGTTCCTCTACTACCGCGACCACCACTATCACCTCCTCGTTGTCCCTGAACCACAAGCGCAGAGGACTCACGGGTATGACCAACACTCCCGCAACGCTATTACTTACTCCAGACTCTAAGGAGGCACGAAGAACACTGGAGAAAACGTCCTGAAGAGAGACAACATCGGTGCCAGATAAAATCTGTGAGCGAGCGGTACTGAACTCAGGTCACAAACCAAAAAGAAATCCAAGGATGATCAACTATTCTCGCTGTGCCTGCATGGTGCTAACGTCCGTAGTAAGCAGCAGTAGGGAACTCCATTCCGCGGCCAGTTTCTTGTAGTCAGCAAAGTATTGGGTCACAGTCCGATCTCGTTGATCTTGGCGAAACATCGCACAAGATAAGTCATAAATACGGTTCAAATTGTCCTTGCCTCCGTACACAATAGCCAAGTACTCCCACATATCTCGAACATTCGTAGTATGAGCGACAAGCTCTGCAACCTCATCATATATGGAATTCATTAGCTTCCAATACAAATCGGCATCCTCGCGCATCCATGTTGCATCTGCCTCCCGAACACTAGTGAGATGATCTTCTTTCTTCTGCCCTTTTAAACTCATTTCAACGACACGTCTCCACATCAAGTAATTCTTCCCCGTTAGTCGTTTATCAGTAATCCTTGAACTAGCAGATATTACTTCTGAAACCACAACCTTAGCATCGGACATCTCGGAAAAAGACATTAGACCAAACCTCACCAAACTGAACAACAAAACACAAGCCTAGGACAAGGAAGGGCCGGCAAACCACTCTGTGGTACTCCGGCGAGAAAATTCCGGCAGACGCGCCGGCGCGTGGGGCATGTGGGGTACTATTCCGGCACCGGCCGGCAACGAAAAGTAACAGACAAGGTCGCCTACTCCAGGCGACTTCAATGGTATCCTCACTTGTCCTAAATCTTGTCAAAAACTTTGATTTTAAAAGATCAACCACGTCTGAAGACTACTGCGTATAAATGCTACGTACTGCGAAGCTTCAACCCTAACCCTAGATCAGACTCGCACAATCACGGCGAAGATTCAATGAAAACCTTGCTCCGATACCATGTTAATTAAGAAGAAATCACACGACATAGGGTTTAAGGAAAGAAGCCGACATCTTGAAGGTAAGGCGACGTATCATATATATACGTGTTATATACAAGTTACATCAAGGCCCTTATACATATACATATATACAACTAAACCCATTATTCTATACTTCTAACATTGATGAATATTATGGGAATCACCACTGATACAGTGACTAGCTTATGCTGACACGTATCCTGACCAAAATGAGCTACTAATTTTTCCTCACAGGAAAAGAATTGAGTGCCTTCGTAGAAATGGAAGACAAAGAATATGGATGAATGAAACTATGAAAATAGCTTTGGACCTTCAGAAACAACTTTTTATTCTTCCCAAAAAAATGGATAATTGCAACTTAAGCAGAATTAGAGGCAATGGGCAGCAAAGTGGCCCATGGCCCCAACAATGAAGTGAAGCCAATTATTAACAGTTTCATAATACAATCAAAGGGCCCGATCCATCCTTTAAAGCACTGTCAATTCTTAACTAGATGGTTTAGATATCAGAAAAAAAGGTGGAGCTCTGATAGAACCAAAAGATAATAAGCTTGTTGAACCTAAGTTAAAAATGTAACTCTCTTCTTTTTTATTTTATCTTTGTACAACTTCATTCAATTGGGTGAAACTTAACCAAAAGATATAATTTTTTTTGTATACTCAGCAGAAGCATGAAATTATTCCATCACAAAACTTTAAACTAATATATCACAAGTTAAGCTCATTGTGTGACGTAAAGGAACTTGTAAGAAAAAGAAATTGAAATTTACAGAGGAACAACCAGTTCACTATCCTTGAATTTAAGTATTAATGCACCATATAGTAGCAATGAAGGATGTGAAAAGCAACTTTTAAACAGTGTACCCTCGTGAAAGAGTTCTTTGAGCACGCGATCAAGAACTGTCGGTGGAGGTATGACTGCTGAAGACTTCAAGTTATCTGATCCCGAGTTTTCAACTGCTAAAAAACACAGAAGATGAATAAATATGTGAGAAAATATTCCAAAAACTCAAATAATTTTACAACTCACCACCAAACTACTAGGATTAGAAGCTGCAACCTGCTAAATATATTTTTGATAGAAGCAACCTGCTTAATATTTATACAAGGAATTCAAGCTCATGCATAAGTGCGTGCCGGACCTGAAACAAAATCTTCCATGAATTGAGCCTCTAAGGCTATAACTGATGCACTAACCAAGAGACGCAGCTGTGAAGCAAATCCAACCATGTTCCTTTTGCTACCATCACTGCTAAGACAGAGCAGAAGTATGCCATATTATCAAAGTGCAAGCATGCTAACGGAAGTCTACTCAATAACACCAAAGCTAGAATACATGGAGAACCTAACCAAAATACTCCCTTCGTCGCATTGGAGAGTGCACTTTCTCTATTTCTGGTTGTCCCATTTAGAATACCTTGTCTACACATATGTCTAAACTATCATAGTATTAGCTTTAACCCTCGCTATAAGATTTAGTCACTCCCATAGTTATTAAAGGCGAAAAGCGAGAAGCGGGCGAGAGGTGCCTTTTTCGGGCGAGAGGCGGCCAAGCAAAAGGCGAACAAGTCGATAATTAAGAAAAAATAATTTTAAAGTGTTATATCTTGTAATTTTTTTCATAAAATAGTTATAAATAAAATTAATTCATGTGACTCAGTCCACAAATGGTAATAATAACACTATTTTCAACTTTAAGGTTTTGTATTTATACGAAAAACTACATTTTTTTCTTGAAAATCAAAAGGTAACCGGTGGATTCTAAAAAATATAGACAATAATCTTCTAGATCCACTTCAAACTAGCCAAACACTTTGGATCTAACCTCTGCAGGTGCCGGCAACCCTTTCTGTACATCTCCGATGAACATTCCGGCACCTGCAAGATTTTTCGGCGAGGTCCGGCGGTGAAAACTGTATAGCTGTGAGCGTCTCCTCAAGGCGAAGACATCTGTGGCCTTGGATTGGACAAATATTAGGTTGATTTGTCTAGATCTAAGAAAATATGTCGAGATCTAAAAAAAAAAAATTCAAATTTGGTCAAATTTTGGTTTGGGTTCGCCTTAGGTCGCCTTTCTTCGCCTCTCGCCTCTCGATTAGGCAAGAAAGGCGTACGCCTGAGGTCGCCTCTATCACATCGCCTCGCCTGGGTACCTCTGGGCGACATACCCTCGCCTCGCCTCGCCTCTTGCCTCAGGCGAGCCAGGCGGTCGCCTTTAATAACTATGGTCACTCCTTTCCCTCTCCAAGAGCCCAACTTTCCTTTACAGGATGTTCAGCTCGAAGAATCTCATTTTCAAAATTAAGTCTACAATTTCCATGACATTCTAACTTTACCCCTTATTAATATAAATAAACAAGCTGGATGCAACAAAGAGATGATTGTTGCTATAGTTACACCCAGGGTAATTCTATATCTCCTAAATATTTGACTTACAAATGGCGCCACTTTCAATGAAATTGAGGGGACACGAGTTCAGATTTCATTCAGGGATTTTGCTATAATGACAACTGTCAAGAAGAATAATGTATTCCTAAATAGTTTTGACTTTTTTTTAACGGCCAAAATTGAATTATATTAATTATTTTTTTAGATATACACCTCATACACCGAACACCTAACATCCATTTCCCATACAAATTCTCCTTAAAACACCCCCTAACAACATTGCACACGAAAAAGAACCCAATAAGCCCCAATACCAAACTCCCAAAAGACCCCAAGAGGCCCACAACCCCCGAAACCCCAAACACCCAACAACAACAAAAGCCCAGAGAAGAAAACCTACAAAGAAACTATAGAAGAAAAAGAAGCCTAAAGGCATAAAGTAAGAGCAGCCGCTGCCACCACCATCCACTCAGACGCCGCCTCTGTCGCCACCAACAGTTTCGTCCTGACACTGCCACTTGACCACCAGCCTCATTCCCAAAGTCCTGTCAAACACCAAAAGCTCAAAACCTCCTTGAAAACGCCCATTCAAACCATACCCTCGAGCCAACCCTGAGGCCTGGAAATCAGTAGAGACACAGGAGAAGCCCACACAGAACTTGCAGACAAAAACGAAGTGACCACAGCGGAAAAACCATTGAACCACAGAGCACTGACACTGCAACTCTAAGAAACACCACCAGACACACCAAGCAACACCCAACCACCAGATCCATGGCAAAAAGGATCGCCCAAGGAAGGGATAGACCATCATCGGTAGCCCAAGAAGAAGTAAATCACCCATGCTTATATGCCAAAACCCCAAATAGAACACCAAGAAAAAACAGTCCAGAAACCAAAGACTCCAAGATGACGAGACACCCTATCCAAGTTCATCAGCGCTTGTCGTACGGAACAAAGAGCAGAAGAGAGGAATGGACAATTGATACCAGACCTGAAAAAGGAAGGAGAAAAAGGCAAGAAAAGGAGGGAATGACCTAAGATTACCATGGACGGCAGCTTCGGCTGCTGCCGGGACCGAGAAACTGTAGGGGCTTCTAGAGAGAGGCAAGAGGGAAAAAAGCTAGAGAGAGAAATTGGTTATGCGTTCAAGTTTTAACAGAAAGCAATCATTATTGAGAAAAATATTTGGGCTTCTGGAAATAGGACTCTTCAAAAGACAAGGTGGAGGAAACAATACAGCTATTACCAAAATGGTTCAGTTTTTTCAATAATAAAACTATAAGACCTACAAATAGATATGAATTCATAATTATCAGTTACAATCAGCAGTGGAGTGTGATTATCTGTTAGAAAAGACTTCAAAACAGGAGGAGAAGTAATAGACAAAGCAAAATGGAAGAAGAAAAAGATACAGACAAGTATGCAGACATCCCATCTCTAAGCAAGTCTGAAAGGGTGCTATGGCCACACCAAAAGGGAAGCATATAGATGACCCTGTCATTCAAAGAGCCAACAAAAGAGTCTCTGTTGTGAAAACTCCTAGAGTTCCTTTTTGTCCATAAACATCAGTAACTGCAATAACCCAATCAGTATAGGATCCTACCTTCATTGCCTCCCAGAACCCCTCTAAAGTCAATGAGAACAATACCCTCGATGAAGAGGGATAAACCAATGCTCCTCCAAATCCCATATAACATCCTCTGGAATCATGTATCCATGTTTGTGGATAAGGCATTATGTGTTCATCGGAACTACCCAAGAATACAGCAGACGCCATTTACCATAGGCCATAGTACACCAGATAATCTTTGACTTACGGCAAAATTAGAGAAAAGAAGAACATTTTAATAGTTTGAATTTCTAGTAAATAGAATGGTATTAGAAAAGATATGATTTTAGAGTACCGAGCTCGTAACCCTTAGATTGATACAAACTGCTAGTATCTTAATGAAAAAAGGCCCAGTTCCACATTTATAGAACCTTGAAAGCTATAAAAATGGTCTACGAGATATTTTTCACTTGTCCCAAAAAATAAAATACTGACCATAAGAACCTCTATATTTGCAATCAAGGTATTTAAATAAGGATCCACCAACAACTTGCTATATCTGAAAACTTAATCCCAACAATTTCTTCCTTTACCAGTCATGAATTAAGTCTTCTACGCAAGGTTTATCCTTTCTAATCAGTCACTCTGTCCAAGGAACCTAGATTGTCTTGTGCTGCAATTTGTAGCAATAAAAGTTTTTTTAGTGAAAGATAAAATATAGATATAAATTTCCAGCTCAGTATATAAATTTATAAGAAAATAAATGTTGCAGAGGGATCAAATTAGAGTGGAAAAGGAATTCGTCCTCCAACAGCCACAAATCCTCACATTCCATTCTAAGTTTCCAATTCAAGCTAGCGAACAACATAAAAATAAAAAATGGAACATATCTAAATAACGCTTTGCCTGTTTCAAGGAGAATGATTCCAAAAAACATTTTCTCATTTTTCAGTGTTTGGTTAAAGTTAGAAAATGCAATCAACAAAAAAGAACCCACAAGTCAACCGAAAATATCCCCAATACTCAGTAAAATGACTAACAGAGCTTGGGCTGGGTAAGTCATTTTCCTGATTTGCTTTGAATGCCCCAAGTGGTCTATTGACACTATTCCTTCTCTCCTCTTCAAATCATCAGTATTTGTTTCATATCCTACTCTTGCTTCTCTCTCTAGAAATCTAATACCCAAACAATCTCTTCTCTCTCCTTCAAATCTTCACTGTTTTTCTCTTATCTCTATTCTTGATTCACTCAACAGAAATCAAAGGTCCAGAATATTCCGGTTTCTCCTTCACCTCATCTAAAGCCACATATATAACTTCTCTCTCTAATAATCTAACTGTTTCTCTCTCTAGAAATTTGTTGCCCATTATCCTGTCAAATGCCTTTGCATGATGATTTCTTGCCTTACAGAGGGCAGATCTGCATCTTTGGGGATTTGTCGGTGAATTTCGCCCTAATGCTCCACACATTTTTTTCTTATGGATTCATACCCAAAGCACTCATCTGACAATAGCACGAACCTCTAAGCCCTTTTTCATTCTCTTAAGTTTCTTACTAAGTTCATCCATCAAGATTTGTGGAGTTAGGGCTTCTTGATTGTGGTAGTGGATTAGAAGGACTGTCAAGAAGGGAAAGGACAGAAACCTGGCTATAAGTTGTCTCAATGCAATGTGCAAGCATCTGAACTGCTGATACAAGTTGTCAATGCTAGCATTGGTTAAACAATAACATTAGCTCCATGCTTTCGGTAGTATTGTCAATATGTTTACCAGACACCTGAAATAGCAGCATTTTCACTGACAAATGATCTACAGTAAAATACTTTCTGGAAATCGTTTTCTGGAAGTGGTTTTCCTTGAAACAAACAAACCCTAAGAGTGCATATGGACACTGAACATATGTCCGCCAAGAATTAATACTTCTTTTGAATGAGTAAGTACATATGCCTGTGCATATTAGTCTGTTCATATCCTTCTCAAAAATAGTAAACAATTATGTATAAGATTTTAGGTTGGAAAGGTCCCAACATATATCAGTTTGATGACTATGTTGCAGATTTTGTACTTCACAAATCTACACATCCATAACTGTAATAAAGATTCTGAATATGAAAAGAATTCCTTACAGGTATGGAGAGATTTCTGGAAAAATGAACCACTTTTCAGCTTCGTGGAGCGAAGCATTTTCCAGTTCAGCCATTTCCAGGGAGCTTTCAACTGTTTTCTCTTCCCAAATGGTGATCAGCTTAAATCCTGCCCAGATTTCGTGCATATATTGGTAAAGAATTGATCACGTATAGTCCTAATACAATTTGCAAAATTACCATGATTGAATCACTGTTCTATTGGCAACAAAAATAATCGCTCATGTTTCATTATTTTCAGCTCACTCCACAACCTTAGTTGGTATTAATAATGGTCTTCTAGTTTCTAGTTGCTTACTCCCTCCGTTCCACTCAGCCCTTTCCTTTTTAGGATATTCCACATAAAGAGTCTCATTTTGGGAATTAAGCTTGTAATCCCATGATTTCCTCAGTTCCCCCTCGTCTATGAAATAGGGTCCTGCTAACAAGTGCTAACGGGCACTTTTTAAGCATTCAAAATTAGAAAGTTTCTGTCTTGAACTTCACCGAGTGGCACCGGAAAAGTTTACAAGGCTATTAAGGAGAATCTCAATGCAGAATCTTTCCAAATCTAGATCCTTAAACAGTGGCCTAAGGGCACTTGTTAACATTTTCCTACGAAAAAAACACAGAGGCATAATACAAATAGTTTTGTGTTGTGGTTAACTACGTATCTTGAATTTTTGATTTTCCACATGGAACTCTTGAGTGGAAAGGAGAGAGTACATATTTCTCATGGCTTAGAAACAAAGGTACACACAATTGCACAACCAAAGATAAAGAATAATAATTGGTATTGCAACAGAGAAAGTTAGAACGTTTTTGCAGTTTGGGATGTCCTAATTCAAGTAAGGCATAGACATACGTGAAATTTATTCAACTGCACTCAGGAAGTGGGAGGGGGATGTTCTTAGTGAAATCTAAAAGACTTTGATGAGTCTTGGTCCTCATGCAGATTTGCCCCTGTTGGAAAGTATATTTTGTGCTTGCAGGCAGACCTCATTCATAACCAGGCCAATCCAAGCACTGAAACTACACCTTGGACTACGATAAAAAATGACAAAGATGCATATTTATCCTCAACTATAAGTTACCTTTAACTGGGTCCTCTGCAGAATACCACTCACTCCAAGCACAATCATCATCCCATTGTGTTTTGTTCCGGATTTCCCCACCGGTATTCCCACCAGATTCAGTAAATTCGATGTCAGCTCCTTGTAATTCTTCGTCATCGTCATAGGGAAGGGTTCTGTAGGTTAGCTTCATTGTGAAGTGAACTTTGAAGATATGTGTTGAAAGGTCTAATGTGGAGAAGGCCTTCAGCATGAAAATTTGAACATTCAGGAAGAAACATAATATAAACTTTATCACTGTGAAGGACAGAAACTAAGCTAACCCTAGATGTTCAAAGAGAATACATTTTCTATAAGTCAACATAAATGCAAGACAGTGGATGCTTCTAGTTATGATTCCTGCAGCATGAGCATGAAAATGAGGGTGCAGGCACAAAGACATGTCAATATGTCTAGAAAGAAGAGCCGAGACAAAATAGAGAGGGATGGGAAATTTCACTAACACCTCTAAAGTTTAGAACATGATGTAGATTGTGTTTGCCGCGAACATGTCAACTCAAACTACATAAGAAACGAGAAGGCATAGGATAAGATGACAAGTAAGGTTGTGTTTGATAATTATAATGCTGAATAAGAATCTAAATAGTCTGAATCCATTAACAGGTCGTGTCAGTATACTGAATGCTGAACCACTTTGATAGTTTGGTAACTGAAGTTTTTGGAACATCTGAAGAATTAACTTCCCTTTAGAACCCTGTGAGCTGTCAAGAATATAATTACTTGCTGAATAACATAGTAGACTTGCCAAGTTTTCTGTTCTGAGAAAAATGAAACATTATATTATTCATATAATTTACTATGTCAACACTTTAATATATAGTTGAATATACACATTTTTTAAATATTAAACAACATGTCAAATTCGTCCCTAGTTGAGTGCCCTTTTATAAAAACTATTTGTCCCAAAATGAGTGTCCCATTTTGTATAAAGTTACTGAATTCACCTTTGCTATCAATCATGTCCAATGTGCATTTGTCAAACTATTGTGTGAACACCAAGGCATTCATGTATATGTACAACTAAAATGGCCTAAAAATCAACTTCTTAATTTTTGCAAAAAAAAAAAGGAAAAACTAAAAACTAAAATGGACACTCAATTAGGGACGGAAGGAATAGTACTTTGAGTGGTCAAGTAGTAGACAAATAAATGATGAAACATGAATTCAACAAGTAAAAAGAAAAAGATTTCACCGAGATAAGGGACCTTTTGGTTGAACATTTTTAATTTAACCAGGGACAAATTTGTCCAAAATCTGATTCAGATGGTCCTCGTACCAATCAGCCTTTTCATCACTTATTAGTTAATGCAGCAAGCAAATCCATAAAGAGGCAGCTACCAAACGGTTCGCTGAAAACTGAATTTATTTAGTGAACTGGCCTGTTAAGCGCTCATTCAGGACTACCAAATTGGCCCTATCTGTTGATAGTTTCAGAGGAATATTGGCACGTCATCAATCGCAAAGAGAGGGGACGACCATGCACAAATGATGCAGCACGAATAAGAAAGAAGTTCCGAAGAAAAAGAAAATTGTAATAAGCATCACAATTACAAGCTGAACAGAAACAACAAAGCTAAAATGTTTTCTACACAAAATCACAAATTTTGAGTTAGAAAGGTAACTTACAAACTTAGAAACAAACAGCTCATATAAGCCCTCCAAATGCATGAGTTTTACAGGAACCTGGCTACCTATATGATCTGCCTCAAATCTACGAGTAAACACTGTTCCCATATTCTGGATACCAATGTAAGCTTTTCGAGAAGGATCATGGACTGGAACAAATGCTGGCCACAAACTGCAGTGTTCAAGTATTCGTTCAGGTTTGTGATTTGGGATTTTATGCATGTTGTTCTAATACAAGAAAAAGAATATATTATTGATACAGATACAATATAGGATTATGTTTGTTGCCAACAGTATGTAGCAAATACATAGACAAAAGTAAAACCTTTAATTTCTAAATGAAAAAGTACCAGCTGTGCCACGAGAACATAGCACTCATGCCTTTATGTTAATTTTTGCAGCAAGTCGTACCTGGAACAATTTGACAAAGCTATCGCAACAGCACTTAAAAGCTTGCTAGCCTCTGGTGAATCAAGAACAACCCCACTGGCACTTTGAGGTGCAATCACCTGGTGGTGCCAAGAATATTTGAGTGTGAAGGAAATAAAAGCATCACATAGTGTTTTATGAAGTGAAAGATGCTGAGTGAAAAGATACCAGAAACTCTTTCACCCCAAAAGATAATTGCAGATCATGCAGCGTGCTACTCCAATCTGCAACTTTTTCTATGCCAGCCAGTGTAATAATCAACATACGAAAATTATTATTAAACAAATGCCATACTGAAACTGCTGATCAAAAGCAGCATTTTAGCGTACCATCATTTCTGCTTTCAAAGTAGTACTCCATGCAATAGCTTTTCATAGCGTACTTAAACTCCGATTTGACCTTATAGAAGTTCTTTGACAACCCCAAATGAATGGCATCCTTTTCCTACACGCGAGCAACACAGCAGAAATCATATTAGAGTAGAAAGAAATTAATGGTAAACTGTCGTGTGAGTGAAGCATGTTATTTGTTAAGAGAATACAGGGTATTAGAGCGTATTATGAAGGGTGCTAATTGTAACGTTATGTTTTGTATGCATAGATATATAAATACCCTAGCCTAACCATTTTAGGGTTACGGCTTCCAAATCTTTCTTTATTCTTCTCTCTTTCTCTAGTGATTAACATGGTATCAGAGGAAGGTTTTCCATAAGAAACTTGTACTGATTGGACCTTAATCTTTTCATCTTTTTTTTTCCCTTTTTTTTTCTTCTTTCTTTTCCTTTCTTCTCTCTTCATGCATCAATAGAGACAGAGGTCTCAACTAACTTGTGTCGCCAAGGGTGCGACTGATCGCAGAAGGTAGGCTAACACCCAGGACGTGGTGTAGCTACGGTGGTTGAGGACTGCAGGTCGTGCACAGCCAAGAGAGACACAGCCTAACAAGTTCGTTGCCCTAATCTGATCAAAGGAGTTCCATTCCAGCTTCTTTTCTTGACACGCACCTGTGGGTTAGATTTGCTGGCCTGAGACGACGCCGGTAGCAACCTTCACGTCGCCGGAACAGTCGACGTAGCCAGAGCTCCGGTCATGCCGCCGGCGAGTTAGCCAGAATTTTGAAGAAATTTAGGGCCTGTCGGACTCGCCCAGATCTCAGTAGTTTGTTTGTGTGGTTGGTTTTTTGTGTTAGATGTGTCTTTGGGTGTTTTCTGCTTGATTTGTTGGTTTTATACTAGTTCCTTTTTGTTTGGTTGGAGGTTTGGGTTACTGTTTTGATCGATATGTCAACTTCTGAGGCTACCGAGGCTGTATCTGCGGTCATTACTACTTCTAACAAGCTTACAGATAAGAAGCTTGATGGAACTAATTACATAATGTGGCGGAAGGTAGTTAGTAAGAGTCTTATTGGCATGGAGAAGGGTGATATCTCACGGGTATTAAAACGGGTGAGAGTGCGAAGGCTTGGATTCGGGATGATGCATTTCTTTATGGACAGATGATGAAATAATGTTGCGGAGTTGGTTTCACATACCGAAACCGTCAAAGATCTTTGGGAATACTTAGAGGTACTATATTAAGGCGTGATAATCTGAATCGTCTCTATGACTTGTCTCATGATGTGTTTAGACTGAATCAAAAGGATCGAACTGTGACTAAGTACTTTGCAGATTTTAAGAAGTTGTCTTGGGAATGGAGTACTTTACTTCCGATTACGGATGACGTTAAGCAAATGCAAGCATAATGTGAGCAACTCCTTGTCATGGGTTTTTTAGTTGGTTTGCGGCCTGAATTTGCTACTGCTCGCTCACAGATTCTGTCCGGCACCGAGATTTGTTCTTTGTCTGAGGCTTTCTCGCGGGTTTTACGTGCTTCTCGCAAGCCTACCCCATCGAAAGGGATGTGGGTGGCGAGTCCTCTTCCTATGTCACTTAAGTCATTTCAAGGGCCTAGAGGTTATAATCACGGTAGTCGTGGTGGTGGCGGTCGTAGAGGTGATAGAGGAGGTCGTGATGGTCGTGGTGATGATTCATATGGACGTGGACGGAATCAAGATACGAGAGTATGTTACCATTGTGGGGATATAGGGCATGCGCAACGTATTTGTTGGAAATTACATGGAAAACCTGTTGGTAATCGATTTGCTAATGTCGCTTTTCAACCTGTATTAATCAGTCATTTCCAAAGACTGAAGGGAAGATGGTTATGATGTCGGATGAAGAATATGCTAGGTATACCCAGTTTTAGGTCTCTCAACCGCCTTCGTCTTCCTCTTCACTGCTACACTGGTCCGGTAAACCCACTGCATGTCTTTCCTCCTCGAGTCGCAAATGGGTCATTGATTCTGGTGCAACCAATCATATGACTGGTGATGCAGGTATTTTATCCTCCTTTACTCCTTTTATATTATCTAGTGTCACTTTAGCCGATGGGTATGTTGCTTCTGTCAAGGGGAGTGGTACCACTCGTATCACTTCATCTCTATCGTTGTTTCCTGTCCTATATCTTCCCGGTTTTCCGTTTAATTTAATATCCATCACTAAACTTACACATGATTATAACTGTAGTGTCTTATTCTATTCTCATTTTTGCGTGTTTCAGGATCTTACAACGAAGAGGATTATTGGTAGAGGCTATGAATCAGGAGGGCTTTATTTTTTGGAAGTGGTTCCCTCGCCCGTTGCATGTTTCAGTGTTACTTCTCCTACTCTGCATCAGCTTCATTGTCAGTTGGGTCATCCTTGTCTCTCGAATATGAAGAAATTATGTCCTAGTCTAGAGTCCTTGTCTACATTAGATTGTGAGGCTTGTCAGTGTGCTAAACATCATCGTGTTTCATACTTTCCTAGAGTCAATAAAAGGGCACGTGCCCCGTTTGAGTTAGTACATTCTGATGTTTGGGGTCCATCTCCCACTATGTCAAAACTTGGTTATCGTTATTTTGTTACCTTTGTGGATGATTTTTCTTGTTTAACTTGGATTTACTTAATGAAAAATCATTTTGAATTATTCTCTATTTTTCGTGGGTTTTGTGCTAAAATTAAAACTCAATTTGGTGTGCCTATTAAAATACTTCGTAGTGGCAATGCAAAAGAATACTTCTCTACACCTTATTCTACTTTTATGCATGTTCAAGGCATGACCTATGAATCCTCTTACACAGATACACCTCAGCAAAACGGGGTGGCAGAAAGAAAGAATCGCCACCGTGCTCAAGCCATTCTGGGCTGACGCAGTATTGATCGTGTGTCATCTTATTAATTGGATGCCCTCTTCAGTCCTTCAGGGGGAGATCCCGTATCGCATCATGTTTCCTTCTAAATCATTGTTCTCTGTTTCCCCAAAGACCTTCGTCTGTGTCTGTTTTGTTCGGGATCATCGTCTACATATAACTAAGATGGATCCTAAGTCCCTGAAATATGTCTTCCTAGGTTACTCTTGCTCTCAAAAGGGGTATCATTGTTTCTCCCCTGAACTGAATCGCTATTTGGTTTCTCTCAATGTCACATTTATTGAATCCCAATCCTTTTATCCTATGTCATCTCCTGCATCATCATCTTCCAACTCGACTGATGATTTCTTTATTTATCACATTGTACGTTCAGGAACCGCTCCTGCTGCACCTGATGTACCTCCCTCTCGTCCCCCATTCAGCAAGTCTACTCTCGCCGTCAACGAGTGGAGCCTCCACTTGCTCCTCCTGATGTGGTCCCTACCGAGCCGGTCTTCTCATCTGCGGATCCTTAACACTTCGGTGCCCCCATGATCTGATTTAGATGTTCCGATTGCTCTTCAAAAAGGTAAGCGTAGTTGTGCACAGTATTTTATTGCTAACTACATTAGTTACTCTGTCTGTCTTCCTCTACTTGTTCCTTCATTAGTTCACTTGATTCTTATCCTATTCCCAAGTCTTGTGTCGGAGGAAGTGACTCGCCCTGGGTGGCGGACAACTATGGAAGAGGAGATGAGTGCTCTTGAACAAAATCAAACTTGGGATTTGGTTCCGTTGCCAGATGGTAAGTATGCAATCAGTTGTAAGTGGGTATACACAGTGAAGGTGAATCCCAATGGTTCCTTAGCTCGCTTGAAGGCTCGTCTAGTGGCAAAGGGTTATGCCCAGAATTATGGTGTGGATTATTCCGAAACATTCTCTCCAGTTGCGAAATTGGCTTCCGTTCGGTTACTTGTGTCTCTTGCTGCATCTGATCATTGGCCGCTGTGAAGAATCCGTTTCTTCACAGTGATTTGCATGAAGAGGTTTATCTCGAATAACCACCTGGGTTTGTTGTTCAACGAGGAGTCAGGGATGGTTTGCAAATTAAAAAAGTCGTTATATGGTTTTAAACAATCTCCTAGAGCATGGTTTGGGAGATTCAGTGAAGTGGTGTTAGAGTTTGGCCTTATGAGGTGCAATAGTGATCATTCAATTTTACCGTCAGATGTTGGGTGTATTCTCTTAGCTGTATATGTTGATGATATCGTTATTACTAGTGGAGATAGCGCTGATATTCTTGCTCTAAAGTCTTTTCTTCAGGAAAGATTTCAAACAAAAGACTTAGGGAACTTGAAGTATAGTCAGCCAATTCATGTCAGCTCCACGATCTACTCTGGGAGGCCGTGGTGAGAATCCTCTGATATCTCAAGGGAGCTCCGGGGCGTGGGTTACTTTATCGAGATTATGGGCACATGAGAGTCGAGGGATTTTGTGATGCTAATTAGGCCGGCTCTCCTTCAGATAGAAAATCAACCACAGGTACTGTATATTTGTTGGAGGTAACTTATTATCTTGGAAAAGCAAGAAGCAACCGGTAGTATCTAGATCGAGTGCTAAGGCGGAGTATAGAGCCATGGCTCAATCGACATGTGAGTTGATATGGATTCGTCAAATACTTGATGAGATAAGGTTTGGCACTTCAACACCTATGCAGTTGTGGTGTGATAATCAGGCAGCCATCCATATTGCGTCAATTCCTGTGTTTCATGAACATACAAAGCATATTGAGGTTAAGTGTCACTTCGTTCGCGAGAAGTTACAACAAAAGGTTATTGTCACGAGTTATGTCAAGTCCAGCGAACAGTTGGCTGACGTGCTTACCAAGTCTTTAGTTGGAAATAGGTTGAGTTATATTAGTAACAAACCGGGTATGCATAATATTTATGCTCTAGCTTGAGCGGGAGTGTTAGAGAATAAAGGGTATTAGACGTTATGTTTTGTATGCATAAATATATAAATACCCTAGCCTAACCATTTTTGGGTTAAGGCTTCCAAATCTTTCTTTATTCTTCTCTCTTTCTCTAGTGATTAACATTATTCAACAGGATAACTAATATAAATAGCAATCTGTAATAAAGCAATCCACACTACCAAAAGAAAGGCAAATGAGAAGAAGATCATATATTGTACATTATCCAAGGTCATTGTATGCATAATCTTTTGCATTCAAAATAACATAATACAGTAGTACGTGAAAAGATGACAGTCATTGTAAAAATGATCTTTTGAATACATAATAGGGTTGAGATGATTCCAGTTATGAGGGAGAAAGAATAAAAATATTCTCCAATTAAATTATATCAGCACCTACGAATCTAGAAGTAGAAAAGTAACTAATTTAACACCAGACACATGAAATACAAAAGTTCGAGAGTTCAAAAACTGCCCATAAAAAGCTTCTTCATACCAAGCTGAAAGTCCAATGAATATTAAGGTAGCATGCTTGAATTAGGAGGAATTCAATGCTCAACAAGAAAGAAAAAAGTAAACTACACGGGAGTATGGACAACAGTGTCCTGGTAGTAAACAAAAAGTTCAGGTACCACAAGCGTATAGCTAGAAATTCAAATCATGAAATGTTAAAATGGCAATAACATTTATGACAATAGATTAGGGATCAAAATTGAAATGGAACAGACTGGTGTGGCTGTAAATTATAAGATTGAGGAAAAAGTAAATGAAAATTCAAATGTGTATGGCATTACTATAATTAAGAGTTTGTTATGAGTAACTACCATATGGTCCCTATCCATAATAGTAATTTGTGCTTGTGTGTTGTGTGCGTGTACACCTACATATACGTTTTCCCCTTACTTTTCAAGAGCTACTCATTCAAACAATACCATCAACGGTGTTAACCCCTAAGGACAATGATTCACATACAACTCACACAGCCTTCGTCTCAACTACTTGGGTTCGGATACGAAATTAAAAGGCTCATCTGTTTGAGATTCTTGAATTGGGTTCACCTAGAAAATAATAGTACAACGGCGACTAGAGTTTCCTTTTTTCTTTTCTTTTCTTGTTTGATAAAAGAAGAAATGTTATTGATAAGGAAAGGAAATTAATATAAAAAGAGAACAAAAAGTTGATTGAAAAGAGGTCGAAAGGTTATAAAAATCCAAAGGAATAACATGAGTGACAGCCATCCACTCTCCAAAGAGTCTAAAACGACACAGCCCGAAAGGCTCCGATCGCTGAAACCCACAACGACATCCTCCAGAGATGCAAAGACATTGGTAAAATTCTGGAATTCGAGCCTTTCCAAGTGTACCATAATACAGCAAATGCACCTCAAATCTATAAAATTCTCCAAACCTCTGATCTGTCAAAACCTCGACGAGAACTATTTCACAAAAAAGATCATTGTATGCATCACAAAGACAAACTATACAGTTTCAAGTCAATCGAGATTAACCCTTTTAAGTCCATCATAAAGAATGCAGAACTTTCTCCTGTGTAATCAATATATGCATAATGAACTAATCAAAGAAGTAAACGTTTGCCAAGAATATTGCTCAATCAACCACCATAATTGCTAACCTTAACCCTTGCAATTTGCCAATAAACTGAAAACAATGATTGCCACCATCTGAAAAGAATTCATTTCTATGGAAGCTTAAACTCCACCCTCAAAAATTATGCCAGTGTTTTGCTTTTCCAGCTTCCCTCTTTAGATTTATGTAATCTTTGTCCGAATTTTCACATTCATATATATAGAAGCTTAAAGTGAATGCAAGTAAACCAGACATCTGTCCAAGCAAGAAATTTGTTCAAGTTGATTGCACCATATCACAATTTGCATATCCACTATAACTCCTAACAGATCAAAGATGGCAATAAAACTATGTAATTTACTATTAAAGAGCTTTAAGTGAAATTATTTCCATTAATTAGAATGTAAATCTTCTACTGATTTAAACCTAAGGGGGGCCTGTTTGTAAGTTGGAGATACTTGAAGATTTAACTCAACTAGCCAAAAAAGAATAAGCAGGGAAAGAAACCATAATCACTTTAAGTCAAAATCGATAAGAACTGACTCAACAAATCAAGAAAAAGTAATTAGACAAGCATAATCATGAAGATTTCAACTTTGTTCTCAAAACAGTTGACCTTTGCCCATTATTCATCAACTACAATTTAGATTATGAAAGCAGATAGCTACAGCAAGCATACCACCAATCTCTTTGGACCGTTAGCCAACCATTGTCGACAAACTGCCTCAATTTCAGATATGAACCTACATATCATAAATTTAGTAATATCAGGTTCTTCGGCTTCTAGTCTAATGACAATATCAAACGCTGTTGATACATAAAAAGGTT
This sequence comes from Platycodon grandiflorus, assembly GCA_016624345.1. Taxonomy (NCBI): domain Eukaryota; kingdom Viridiplantae; phylum Streptophyta; class Magnoliopsida; order Asterales; family Campanulaceae; genus Platycodon; species Platycodon grandiflorus. Next base: position 15,609,418 of record CM028366.1, read on the forward strand.
TTGAAAGGAGAAAGAACATGCATAAAAATCATTTTAGTAAATAAATTATACCTTTCCCATGAAGAAGCAAGAGTGAAATCATCAAAGCATTCAAACTGTGTCAAAAACAAACTTAAAAAAATCAATCCATTAATCATTAATCGTCTCCATGGCTATAATAATAATGAATATTAAATGTCCTATCTTTAGCTTATCTGAAGCAAGCATACTATTCTCATGTCCCACTGACTAACATGTTTTTCTTCTTTCCACTTTCCTTGTACTTTCACAATACCTGCTTGCTGTAAGCTTGAGATTCAAGGTGTTTCGAGTTGAAACATCGAATTTCATATGCAGCCTAACAAACGGTGGCAAACACACTCAGAAACATGTAGATGTTCAGAGAAAGGATTCCCTCAATATCGGGTAGCTGTTGCTAATCCAAGGTGTCTACTCTAACTGGGTAACTGATAATAATCACAACAATAAGGTTTTAACTTTATAGGGATTCGCCTAAATCAAATTCTGCTAATGAGTACTTCCCAGTTCCCACTATTTACAACTAATGCTAGTCACATTAACTGGTCAAAATGCAGGCCCCCACTAAACCGAATTAGACCGTACCAAACCGAGTGTAGAATGAATTTCTGAAACTAATGGTAAAAGAACAAGAGAAGCTACCTGCTCTTCTTCGATGTTGTCCTCCATATCAAATTTTTTCTTGCTAGATGACGCCATAACATATCTAATGAGATCAATGTGACACGCCATTAGCATAAAATTCAACATGCTAAAAACGCTAAACTACTCAAACCACTTCATTTTACATTCATGATCATGCGTAAATGAATAGCAACAAATTAAAACTAATAACAAACTGGTAATGGCTTCAAACGATTAAATGAGAACAAATTTTCACCAGTTTCAGGAAATTGATGATGAGAGGGATATGATCAAAGCCTCTGAATCCCCCGGAATCAATAAGAGCACAGTAATTGTGGTATGAATTGGAGTTGGAGGTAAATTGAAGTAAGAACACTCTAACCCCTAGGCCTAGGTTCGGAGTGTACGGATTACTGGGCGAAAAGAGGAGGTGTGATGGGAGATGAACGAAAGAGGAAAGGGACAGGTTGATGAGGTGAGATTGTGAGACATTGATGCGATCTGTTTCGTAAGAGACGAAGGTGAAGTAAACGGCGCCGGTTAGTTTAATTGAGCGGTGAGCTAGTTGCGTGTATATCTGTGACACTGAACGTTTCAAAAGCAACAAATAAATGAAACTGTAGTAGTCCGAAGGCGTGAGCGGCTGGAGCAGGAGTCGAACCTATGCCGGCACAGCCCACATTATTTCCCGTCATGCCCGATAACCACCCCGGCATGTAGAGATGTTAAAAGGGTCATGGCCCGTAGGGTCGACCCGTTTAAACCAAAAAAATTAGGGTTTGGGTCGAAGTTTTTTGAACCGTTTAAGGATCCGGCTAAACGGGCGACCCTATAGGGTCACGGGTTTCACGGCCGACCCGGGCTTTGGCCCGCGGCTGAGGGCAAAAGAGTAAATTTAATAATTTTTATAAACCCTAACCGTTTATCCCCTTAGGCTTAACGCCGCTGCAATTCGCAAGAGCAAGACGGCAAGAGGGCCAAGGTCTGCGTGCGGCGTGCCTGGTCTAGTTGAATGGTTTCTCTCTCAAACTCTCACTCGCTCTCATCTCTCGTCTCTCGCTCTCATAGTCATCTCTCGTCTCTCGCTATCGTCTTGCTCACAAGAGTCATAACACAACTATATAAGCCCGTCACCATCACTGTCCCTGAAGCTCTAATCCGTCAGCCCGTCATCGTCACTACGTGCGGCGTGCCTGGTCAGGCCGTCTTGCTATCTCCCGTAACCGCAATTCCTCTCTCACCTTCGGTGGGACTCCACTTCAGCAGTCCGGCTACCCAATGGCCAGTACCCACCCACGGCATCACTGTCAAGGTTTTTAACAGCTTTGATTCTCTATGCACTGATGAATTAGACTATTAGTGGTTAAAATATGTTTTTTTTTAAACTTGCCCAATTAACGATTGGTAACTTCACTATGTCTGGAACAATATTAATATAGTTCATAGTTAGAAGGCATGCCATGTGATATGTGTCAGTGGTAAATGTGGTGAATTAGTGATACTTCCTTTTTGTAAACGATATATATTTTTGTTTAAGTTCCTGTTGCTTACTGATATATCCTTTTATTTAAGTTCTTGTATGGAGTAGTGCTTTTTCAAAAGTGTTGTTTTTTGGCCATCAAATGTATCTGTGAAGACTGTGATATAGCATAGTTGTCGTTAATCTACCCATGAATTAATCATATATATACCCTTGAATTATTCATATATATATATATATATATATATATATATACTCTTTTTGCAGCTTATGATTGGAAAGAATTAGTCTAAATTGTGAATTCTTTTGTTTGTATCTTTTTGCAACATGATTCTCAAAATCAATCGGTTCATAGTTGTCGTTAATCTACCTATGAATTAATCATATATCTTTTTACAGCATGGTTGAAGAATGAAGATGTTTATTGTTGTGTTTTTAAACATATGATAATTTTAGTATTTTTAGACTTTTAGACGTAAGTTAAGTTATACTTTGGTACTAATATATATTATGTTTATTGTTTGCTAATAAATTTTTTAGCTTTTTTTTTTAGATTGTAATATATTTATTTTTTTAGTCGTGGCCCGTTAGTGACCCGTTTAGCCCGAAGCCCGTTAGGGTTAGGGTTAGGTTCACAATATCAGTGGCCCGAAAAAATTGGACCGTCTAACCCGAAGCCCGCTAGGGCCACAGCCCGTTAGGGCTAGCCCGAAACCGCTAGGGCCAGCCCGATTAACATCTCTACCGGCATGACACAAAAATTCAATAATTTTAAATTATTGAGTTTTTTAAAATGTGTTATATTAAATGAATTTTTAAGTGGAAATGGAATTAATTTTGCGAAATTGATTAATAATGTTTGGTGGTGCAAGAATTATACTAAGAATATGAATGAATTATTAAAATATTGGAATTGATTAACTAAAATTTAAGGAATTACATTCCTGTGGAGGAGGTGATATTTGAATTCCTAATAGTTGGAATTCATGTAAAAGGACAATAATATCATTCTATTAGGTCAAGTAATTGCTTTATATTTATAATTTCATTTGGTTTCAACTACTTTACGCTGTTCATTTTTACTCATCCTCGTCGTTGTTCTTTGACTCTTTTTATTAAGTTAAGTATTTGTTCCTTTATTTTTAAATGTTTAAGTTATTTGTATTTGAACTAGTTTCATTATAACATTAGTTTTTTTAAAAAATTAATAATTTTTTCTTGCTTTATTGATGTTGGATATTTTAAAATTTTAACCGAAATTGAAAAAAAATGAAGAACTTATTATTTTGTGAAGTAGTAATAATGTTAATACTTATTTTTTTTATCATGAAAATCATTAACAAGTATTTGTCTACATTGGGGTAGCGTTGTCAATTGCCTTAATTTTATCTTTGCATTCCAAGTTATTTTATTTCTTACCAAACAATATAATAAAAATTTGTACTACATTAGTAATCACATTCCTTTTGTTATCAAACACTTCTTGAGAATCATCTTCCTATCTATTTCTATGGAATCTCATTACTAGTAATCGATTCCACGGAATTGATTCTATTTTCGTGTACCAATCGAGGCCTAAGGGTATATTAGTAAGAATGGTAGAGAATATGTAGATCAAAAGTCTTTAGAAACATTAGTTGGGACATTACAAAATAAAAAGTAGGAACATTTATCCGGGACAGAGGGAGTAATCAATTAAAGATTAAAGGAAATTTTATTTATTTATTTTTTTTTGTAAATGAGGATATTACATAGTTTGTCTATACTCTATAGACTTCATTACCACACTTTTATTATCACGTTTTCCATTACCCTCCGTGCACTTTTACCGTAAATGAACGCTATTTCTAACATGTGCTTAGAAATGACATTTTCAAGGGTGTTATTATTGGTGCATTTTTCCCTTCTAAGAGACCAAAACACATATAGAGTTACCTCACCATCATTGCCACCATCCTGACCAAATAATCCATCACAACCATCCTCCGTTGGGCTACAATTAAGTTAGAGGCCTTGCATAACCCATAAGAGATTGTAGTTGGGCCTGCAGCGGGTGACACTTGAGCCCATGGTCCAATGCTGGGTTCGGGTTGTGACATAGAGGGTTTAGTAGTGATGAAGCTTGAATTTCTAACTATCAAGATTTTGTAGTTAGGATTTATGACGAAGTATGGGTTAGAGCATCCACAATAGTACTCTCTTAACATTAATTTAAAATTATTTATAGAGATTTTTAACTCCTCTACTCCCACAATGGCTCTCTTTATTAATTGAATTATTATCTTTTTTTCTTTTTTTATTCATTCCAAAATAATTGTCATGTTTGAAACTTTCTTTTTTAAGACATTACTTCTATTATTTTACCCTTACTTTTTCTATCTACTTTAATTATAGACCACATACACATGGGCATTAAAGAAAATTACACACTATACCAATATTAATAATCAAATTAATTATTTTTTCTTAATTCGTGTGTCGGATCAAACAAGACAATAATTTAGAGACGGAAAGAGTATTTTTTATAGAATATATATTTAAAATATAAAATATTTTATTTTAATTGTGGTGAGAAAATAGAATTAAAAAGAGGGAAAATAGAATAATTGTTATGTTTGTTAGTTGAGAGGATAGATATTTAATTTTTAGAGGATTATATAGAGAGTGTTTGTTGGAGTGAATTTATTTTTAAAGTGTTGAAAAAGTAAAACTGGAAGGTGTTTAGAGTGTGATATAAAAAGTCACCGCTGTAAATGCTCATAAGAGCCTGAAGTGTGGATAATGGAAGAATGAGAGAAAAAAGAAAGCAGAAACATCGAAAGTTTAGCTCAGAAAAGTAAGAAATCATCATGGAGTCTCCCTGTTACAGAGAGAAAATGTAGAGAAATGTTGGGATTTTTTAATATGCGTAGAGATGAAGATTTACTTGGTGTTTGGTTGTATTGTTAGTAACCAAGGATAAGCTTTCAAAATAAAGATCAATGGACAATAATAACCTTTTTATGATGGGCACATATTGGAGATAACGTTCATTAAATGAAAAGGGTTACGTGCAAAACGCAATAAAGAAAGTACAAATTTTTTTTTAAAAATGCGATCATGAATTACATGGACAATCTACACAATAGATGCATAATACAAGGACATCTGGTGCAATTGATTCATAATTTAATAATCTCAATAACATCTTTTTTTATGAGTTATAGGTTTATATTCCCCTCAATTAGCAACCATCAAACTTCGTTAACCAGATATGCTAAGTTCACCTAACATTTTGTTACTGATGTCAGGCCCGGCCCAGCTGCAAGGAAAATGAGGCCCAGGTCTTGGGCCCCCAAGATTTGTGTAACTTTTTGGGCCCCAAAATTGAGGGATCTCATGGTAATTATCCAAGGATGAGGGGCCTCACTGAAAATTAGTTGTTCATCCTTATTCCCTTAACAGCATGCACATGAAAGAAAAAAAAAAACCCCTCCCACCCAACACATAAACAGTGAACATGCACAAACACGTGCGCACGAAATTTGTGATTTTGATATGAATTTTGGCACAAAGCTTAAATAGGCCGTTGATTGAAGCTAGCTTTTCAAAAAAAATTCGGTAATAAACACTCTAGTCTCTTCCCTTTTTATTTTATCCGAAATTAAAGCTTTTGATTTTTGGTTAAATAATTGATTAAAGTGATAAATTTGTATAGGAAAACAACATTTGGAGGTTTGGTTGAGCTTATCTTGGAACAATTTGAAGGTAGTATCAGATTTGTTGAAATTATTTGTTGACTTGTTCATTGTTAGGTTTCTTGAGATTTTTGAGCTTATATCGAAATTAGTATTTTATTTTTTTTTGGATTTTTTTTTACTTATTGTTACTCATTTACTTGTGTATGAGTTGTGATGTTTGGGGATTTATTTAGTTTAAGCTATTGTTACTTGTGTGTATATATTTGTTTGGTAATAGAAGATTTGTTGATATTATAGGTAGACCGTAGACAAAATTTCATCACGAAATTATCTTTATAGAAATGAAAAAAGGAAGAAGAAGCAAAAGCAAGAACAATTAATGCAAACTTAAGTGGTTCTCTTAACAAGTATTTTACCTCTAGTAAGTTGGGTGAATGGTTCGGTTCGGTTCGGTTTCAAGCCTCATGCGGTTCGATTCGGTTTGAAAAAAATGAAACCGTTAGGAGGCAGTTCGATTCATGGTTTTGTCATAAATCGAATCATTTACACCCCCTGATTTTGCTTCTAAATGTGCTAGAAGAGCTACTGATTTTACTTCTAAACTAGTTGTACTCCCGTGCGTTAAACGCACATACAAAAATCTTTTTTAATTAAACAATACTCAAGCAAAACGCAAATAGGAGAAACGCGAGCTGCGATAATTTTGTCCATAATAACAATATTATAGTTTTCTTATGGAAACTCTTGCTTCACAACAATCACTGGTTTAGAAACGCGAGCTGCAATAATTTTGTCCATAATTCCTACCTGCACGTGAGACAAAGTAGATATAGACACATTCATTTAACTAAATTTTATGCATAGAAGGTCGATTAATTAAAATATCAAAATGCAAACAGGAAGCCAGTTACAAAGGGCTCTCGAATCATGCATTTAGATAACTGGGAAAGTTATCATCAACATAGTTAAACAGAAAAAGGAAAAACTAAACAAAAAACAGCTATAGTTGATCACAGGGGAAGTTATCATCAAACAGTTGAGATGCACTCAAATTTTAAAAATTTATCAATTGTTTATCATGGTAGCCTCAACTCGAAATATTACACCTAAAAAAGTTTTAGGCCAATGAAAACGGAGTCAATAACTATCACCACCATTGTAATCAATTAAAATCTTTGACCAAAAACAATATATGCAAAGAAATACCAAAAGGCATACAACAATCTCCAACTTTAATAAAGTTTTATATTATAAACTATGCTTTGATGAAAAGCTATTAATCAACTAAAAGAACCTATTCCAAACTTCCACGAATAATTCGAACTTAATGACAGTAAAATCAGAAAATGGAAGAAAAAAAATTACTAAAGAGGAACCGAGAAAGCTTACAGGTTATTTAATGACGACGGAGAGTTGGTAGCTGGAGCTCCAACAGGCGGCCAAAACCAACCACTGTGGATACTGGAAGAAATACCCATCACATCCAACACTATATGTTAAACTTGCATTTAATTTTCATAATTCAGCTTTTAAATGTATTTTTTTTTATTGAACCCATGGCGCTTCCTTATTTAGCTCTTTATTTACAAATTGTTTTCTATATATGCATTTTTTTTTGTTAAGTTTATTTTTAAAGATTGTTTCTCTATATGATATAAGAATATCTAAACATCTTCAATTTAATATCAAAATTGCTGAATAAAATCATAAATTCCTTAAGTCAAACAAAAGAAATCATTGTGCCATGCTGACATTTCACAAAAGATTACATTTTAACAACCGTTCAACTAATGAACAAAATATAAACGTCTTCAACAAAAGATTACTTTAAATGTCTTCAACAAAAGTCAAAACAACAGTATCTTTTTCCACTTCTAACATTCTTAAAAACTGAGTAAACTTTCACTCCTCCTTCTTCACCACGATCTTTATCTTCTTGCTTTCCTTGGTTGATGAAAATTTATCAATCAGTGACCTTTTCAAGTTGCTATTCATCACATCCTCGTAATTGATCTTTTTTTTTTTTTTTTTGATCTTTTGAAGGAGTTGACACCTTGTCACCGTAAGAATTCACCTGCACAAAAATACACATTATAACAATGCCAAAAATTCTTGTTTTTTTAATTAATGTACTTACGTCACCGAATTTAGTATCTTGTGCATCCTTTATTTTTGGAAAATCCAGAGTTTCTTCGACATTGTAGTATAACTCCCAATATTTGTCGATAATGTCCTTGTCAGTTGTTAGCTTGATCACTTGATAAATGCCATTATGATTGCCATATTGGCCTTTCTCTATTTGGATTTTGAACAACACTTTCAAGTCAACCAAATTACGAATTTCTTTTGGTAAATTCTGAAATATTATAATAATATGTTAGTTTTCAATTAAATAATGATATATTTTTTCAAAATATATGTTATAATTTATTTACCTTGTTATCCCAGCTACTCTTCAATTTATATGCAGTTTTTCCAATTAATTGTGTGCATTCCTTATTCCAAATCAAAAATTCAGCATTTCCCGTCCCATTAACAACGAGAACACACAATTTGTATCTGATTACGAAGAATAGTTAGTTCTTATTCATATAGAAAATCAATTTTTTTATAAAAAAAAAAATACATTCTCCAAAAATAAAATGTAAGAAAAAAAATTACCTTATATTTCCTGTTGATTCAAATGATTCACACCTTTCACAAAAAAAAATTCCAGCAACTGGTGTCATCTTTTTTGGGCACTTCTTGTAAGAAATATAGCCCCAATCAGTGGTAGATTCTACGGCCACAATTTTTCCGAAGATCCAATACCTGCCAATCTAAGTAAAAATATAAAGTTATTTTAATACTAAATTTTTATTTTTTAATTATTAACATTTCTCGTAAATATAATTAATGGATAAAACCTCTGCCATTTCATCAACTTGTTCAATAGATCTGATTAAATCTTTTGAACTTTCAAACTCGTCCACAAATGATAATGATGGAGTCGATGAAATGTTACTCAAAGTAGTAATTGACTTCCCATCAAAAATGAAACTACAAATTTTTTAATTAAAATTAATTTGTTAGTTATATAAATGATAAATCATTTAAAGTATAAAAATAATTGATTGCATTACCTGTTGCGGAAATCAATGATTTCTTAAACCTCTTTGTTTATTATGACTATGGTGACATGGTACGTGCTAGTAACACTTACTTCATCTCTAAATTTTTTTGATTTACACATTTGGATCAAGACTGTAACCGAAGAGTCTCTCGACGAATCTAGATATTTCATCAATTCTTAAGCATATTGATCCCAAAGTGTACAGGTTAATGTAGTTCCACTGTAAAAGAAAAAAAATTAAATAACTACATTTAAACAGAAATAAATTGAGATGAAATTAACATATAAATATTTTATTTACTGCATGTTTTCCAGAATGATATCCATCATTTTTGTTTCTTTCCCTCTAATGTTTAGAGTTTTTACTGCATATTTAGATAGCATCCTGATTACATCTGCAAAAAGAAAAATGACATACAACAGTTCACGTTAACAAATAAACTATGAAATAATTATTTAATTGTTTTTAAAGTACTTACCAATGAGTTTTGTCTCCTCAACTGAGTCAATATCTGTGTAAAGTCTTCGAAAGCTCTAAATTGATAAACTTTCCATGGAAAGGATTCTTCGAAAATTTCAGTTAAACGACTTTTGCCTATCAAAAGTATTTTGTATTTTCCAGTCGTCATTTTGTATTTCATGGTATTATCTTGAACAACAAAGTTCTTGACTGCATACACATGATTTTCTTTGAGAAGAACTTCAAATTTTTCAAAATGTTTGTTTGGTATTGTTGCATGAATACGTTCTCCCTACAAAGAAAGTAGAAATATTTGTGATAATCAAAAGTAGAAATGTACCCATGTGATTTAAAAACGTAAATAATACAGATTTTGATCATCAAAGTAAAATAGAGTTTGAACTTACTTCTGAATCGTGAAACACACATTCCAAACTATTCATTTCTGTGGGCTTTCCAAATGAAGGAAAGTAATACAGAAAATTGCTGGCCGGTCCCCTTTTCAAAAAGTTTAACCCCTAAAGTTCACCATTTTTTTCTTAACCGGAAAAAGGCATTTTTATAATTTTCTTCCTAAAATGTCCCTATGCAACATGAACACTTTTTTATTTTAGAGATTCGTTAAAAAAAAAAAACAAACACACACACACAAACATAAAAAACATTTAGTTACATCAAAGAAACTGAAAACTTGTAAACGATTTCATGTCGTTAATTTAGTCTTCCCTCATATTTGGGGATCAATTTTCATGCCTAGAACACGAATTTGATCACAATTTGATCTTCGAATTTTCTGAGTTCATCCCGTTTTTCCTTGTTCTTGAGCTGTTTTGGCCACTTTAATCTATGTTTTAAGCTTCGAATGTGTTTAAAATCAATCACATATTGTTATCCTAACTTAGTACTATATTTATGTACAATTTTTCTACCAAAAAAAACCATTTTCAAGATCAAAATCGAGCTTGGCAGTGTGCTGTCCAAAAACAGAGTGAGATGTTCTTGAACTAATTTTGGGACTTTAATCAATGATTTGAGTTTTAATTCACCAATCACAGTATGCTGGGCAACGTGATGTGATTCCCAAGATCGGGACAAAGTGGAACCAACCAAGAACGCGGATTAAAAATTAGAAACAACGAATTGAAACGAAGATAGGGAGCTTCCCTCAACCCTAGGGCAGATTTAATCCCTAGAACCTTGGGGTGCAACCTTAACCCACTAATCGCAATTGATTAGGAACCAAGATCACGGAACGCCACAAGCCTGCAGCTCAACAAACTTGATAAGTTCAAGGGTTGAGAATTCTAATCCAAGAAATCTCTCAAAAACTCACAATATTGTAAAAACTCAATTCAATTGAATAATAATCAAAGATCTAATGTTTTACAATGAAAAAAAGAAGCCTTTATATAGGCCTAACAATCCTACTAACCCTAGGAAACATTTAGTAGAAAGGAATCCTTTATGAAAAGGAAACAAACTTACCTAAAACACTTAAAAATACCTAAAATACTTTAAAGTTACCAAATACTGTCAAAATTCCATCAAACAATGGAATCTCCACAAACCGTCCACGAGCGATCGCTTCAAGCGACCCAGGGCGATCGCTTTGCAAGCGTGGCGATCGCCTTCGTCGAAACAAGGCGATCGCTTCCTAGGCAATACGCCTCGCTTGAACATCCTTCTAGCATATAAATGGTCCTCTCTTCATTGCCTTTAACATCCATGAGGCTCTTCCCTTGATTCTTCAAACTTAATCTCTAACTTGTCAAGTATCCTTTGAAGTAACCCGAGTCACCAATAAATCCACGAATCGGGTTCGTATAGAATCTTTGAATCTTCCAAGCGTATTCTATATCTTTCAAGGTCTTCATTTCTATGTCGTTAATTGTCCGTTTGTCTTCGAGAACCTCTAAAACATGCGTGAACGCCTTCTCTTGGGCCTTGAATGGGCTTGAGTGGCTTCGAACCCAAACAATTATAATTGGTTCATATGACTTGGGTCTTGAGTCTAGGCTCGATCCTTGGGCCTTGCCTTGGTTCTCATCACAACGCAACAGGTCAGTCAGGTTGCAGGGGTCGAGGGGACAGCGTCCCTCGTAGGGGTTCGGGGGCAACGCCCCCGAAAGGTAAACAAAAATCAAGTCCCCTCCAGTAGTTGAAATTTAAACGGCGCCTTGATTGCTTATCGCGATGCCTTGGTTTGCTCATTGCGATATCTTGGTTACTCATCGCGATGCCTATGTTGCTCATCGCGATACTTGTGTTGCTCATCGTGATGCCTGTCTTACTCATCGCGATGCCTTGGTTGCTCATCGTGGTGCCTGTGTTGCTCATCGCGATGCCTTGAAAAATCAAGTCCCTTCCAGTAGTTGAAATTCAAACGGTGCCTTGGCTGCTCATCGCGATGCCTTGGTTGCTCATCACGATGATTGACCCATGTGATGCCTTGGATTACTCATCGCGATGCCTTGGGTTACTGATGCCCACATATTTTTCTTTCATTAATGGTATAATCGTCTTTTCGTCCCAAAAATACCTTTTTTCGATTTAAAAAAAAGATGACTGGACTGGAGCGATTACAAATGTTTAAAAAGAGACCGGCCCATAATTCACCCAAAATAATACCTTCGGATTAGCCTCAGCTTCAATGCCCATTCCAGTTTTGATGGGTTTATGTCCTTCAACAGGTTAAAGCGAGGAGCCATTGCAGATAGTATTTAGAGCCCGTTTGGTGCAGCGTTTATAAAACGCAGTGTTTTAAAAACGCAGCGTTTTAAAAAACGCAGTGTTTTAAAAACGGAGGTCTTTCCTTATAAATGCGTTTGGGATATCACTTCAATACGCAGCTTTTTTTTCCTAGTAGCGTTTTAAAACCTGCTTTTGGGAAAAAATTCCAATTTTAAAACGCTGCGTTTGAAAACGCCGCGTTCAGATTGAAACACTTTTTTGCAAATAAGCAGCGTTTTATTCCTGCGTTTTGGCCAAAACGCTCGACCAAACGGGCTCTTAGGGTGTTGGTTGTGTAAAGGATTTCTTGCAAATGCAAGTCCTATTTATAATGGCTATTGTAATGTTCTAGAATCTACAAATTCAATTAATGCAAATGCAAACCCTTTATAAAAAAACAGCATAGAAACCGAACAATTTTTTTAGATACCCACTGTCATATCAGCTTTTGTTTTTAAATATTTTTTAAGGACTTATTTTTTAATTTGAATAACAAACCTCATAAAAAACTGTGTTATAAAAAGTGGGAAATTAAGTCTTCCACAGAAACGTGGCTGTCTTCTCATTTTTTTAATATTTTTTAAGGGCTAAATTTTGAGAATCTACAAATTCAATTAATGCAAATGCAAACCCTTTATAAAAAATAGTATAGAAACCGAACAGTTTTTTTCATACCCACTGCCATATCAGTTTTTTTTATAAATATTTTTTAAGGACTTATTTTTTAATTTGAATGGCAAAACTCATAAAAAACCGTGTTATAAAAATTGGGCAATTAAGTCTTCCACAGAAACGTGGCTGTCTTCTCAACTTTTGATTTTTTAAATATTTTTTAAGGGCTAAATTTTGAATTTGAATGAAAAACCACATAAAAAATCGTGTGGTACAACCTTGGGCAAATTTGTCTTCAACAAAACGTGGTATTGGACATTTAAAACTCTGTTCTTTAATCAGTTTCTTACAGAAAAGTTAAATAAATTAGCTTTTTTTTTTTTGGCTAAAACTTGGTCAGGAGTAAACAGGATAGTTTCCATTTCTAGAAAGTGTATTTTGGCGGAAACTTTCCAGAAATGGAGACTATCTTTCTTTATATATATATATATATATATATTATATTTGGTATATTCTTCCCTATTAGTTAGGTCTCCTAGTTACCTTGTATTGTAACTCTTCTCCTAATCCTTATTGTATTAGGTTAACTTATAAACCCTATAAATATGTGTTCCAATCAATGGAAAGGGCTATGCCATTATTTATAAGAATTATTATTCTCTACAGATATGTCCCTTGTCTCACAAGGGAATGGTTGTCTCACAGCTTCTTAGTGTCGCCCTAATTAGGGTTTTTCTTGCGCAGTAGTATCCTTGAAAGTCTTTATTGCCCCTCAACATGACCGTTATGCTTGAACTAAACAGTTATGTTCTTCAACTTTAACTGTTTCTATTCTATGAAATAGCAAAACATCGATGATCATATCTATTGATATAAAACTATTTTTACATTGTTAAACATAAATGAGGGTTAATCTAACATATTAGCATTATCAAAACAAATGATCTAAACAAAGGTCCTAACATAGCTTTTATCTTATTTAACAAAACTAATTTCTTTAGATTTTCATGGATAACATTACCTTAGTTAGACATGATAAAAAAGTATTTATATATAATTATAAAATACACCAGATTATCCAAATGATAATAACACTATTCTTGACCATAGTTTGAGTCGAGAATCAACTAATTAAAACATGTTTGATGATTGTATATATAATGATTTTATGTATCACAAAGCTCATTTTCTTATTTTGTTGAACAAAGAAATGATAGGTTTTGGATTTTATTTTGCAAATAAATTATTGGAGAGAAAAATTAAAACAGAGCAACATAAATTCACAAAAATGGCTTGCCTTGAAAAGAAATCATATACTTCAATTTATCAAAGTGAACATTTTCTTCAATAAAATCATTTACAAATGAATTGGAGCAGAATGAAATCAAATATCTACTTTCAGACCAAAACAAAAGTTTTTACGCGCCAGGTAGGGGTCGAACCTACGACTTTCTGCTTAGGAAACAGACGCTCTATCCACTGAGCTACAGGCGCTTTATTTGCAATGGATTATCATTAAGATAATTTAAATAGTATTAAATTGGTTGAGATCAGCCGTTCAATTATGTGGGGTCGAGCTAAAATATCAGGACACAAAACACATTGGGCCCAGATTGTCAATTACACATGTCGACATCAAACCCAATTTCATCGATCTCCAAACATATTAATCATAAACCATAGTGGCCCTCAACACACCAGATCATTTCCCTCTCCATATTTATTAGCTTCATCCTCCTAAGAACACCTTTCTCTATCCATGTCAGAACAAAGCTGATACAATCCCAAAAACTTCCCAACTGTCTCTCTCTAAAACTCACTTTTCTTTGTCTTTCTCTCTCTAAAACCGGCTCAACAACGGCAGCAGCCACTGATCTGAGCCGTTTGCTCGCATTGGCTCGCGCGCGGAGCCAGCCATGGCTGCTGCACAATGCTGGTCGAGCAGAGCCAGCACCGACGAGGACATGGTTGAGCAAGTCCTGATGAGAACGCACGACAGATCCGAGTCGGCTTCAGATACCTCCTCCTCTGCTACGGCTTCTGGTCCGACCACCGCCGGCGGAACTGGATTTAAGGACACGTCACTGATGCAGAAGCGGTTCCAGAAGCTGAGCCGCAACATGTCAGAAGCAATTGCGTCGCTGAAGAACTCGCTCAACCTCGACTCGGCCCGTGACTCGCCGCCAACTCGGATCGATACGTGTAGGAAGCACGTTTGGGGTAGCGTTGTCCGGAACTTGACCCAGCTTTACCCCGGCAGTCAGCTCCCGGAGAAGCTCGTCTCCAACATTCGCAAGCATTATGATTCGTTACCACTCAGGTTTGAAGTAATTCAGCAAATTTCCAATCTCATATTTTCTGTTTCGTTAAATTTCGAAAAGGAAAATGTGTACATAGGAATGTTAAATCGTACACAGCTATCATGGGTTGCATAAGAGAGATTGTTTTGACCCTTTGGAGTAAATTTGACCATTTCTCGAATGAATTGAAGACTTTAGAGGGAGTTTATATGATTTACAGCTGATGTAGATTTTTATGCAAGTATTATGACTAAATGCAGATTAAATATGAATTCGGAAAAATTATCATGTATTTTGAAAAGTCAAAATAGGATTCTTTTTATGGGATGGAGAGAAGTTATCAGTGATGCTAAATTTGTTGATTTGGTGATATGGCAGTTATTCACAGGCGGGGTTTGAAATGAAGGATGTGTTTTTACATATAAAATTGATAGAGCAGGCATCTGGGGAAGACCAGCCAGCGATTATGATACAAGAGGTGTCTGATGATGAAGGTCAAGGGTCTGTTTTTAAGCTGACGTTTACTTGTAATTCTTCCATTTCGTGGCCGGCCATGTCCGGGGCACTTGATAGTGCTTCAATTTGTTGCAAGAAGATACAGATCTTTGAGAAGAAAGGATTCACATTGGGGATTGTTTTGCTTTTGGTTCAATCTGGGCAAGAGAAAGTGTTCAAAACGCGAATTGAAAATGCAATAAAATCAGCTTTGAAGAAGCCTAAAAGTACTACTATGAAGCTCCCTTTTGGGTTATGTGGGTGTCAAGAAGAGAGTACCAGGGGGAGAGATTTTGGAGAGATTGAGGATGACTGCACAGAACAGAGTTATAGGAATGGGACTGAGAATTTGAACATGAAGGTTCAGCTCCAGTTGCCTTTATCCACTTCGTCGTTTGTAGTATCAGTTGATGAGTGGCAGACTGTGCAATCGGGTGGAGATCAGATTGGGAAGTGGCTGCTAAACTCCGAGAATCTGGAGTTCATCGACCAGATTGGACCCAGCACATTCAAAGGAGCATACAAGGGGAAAAGGGTTGGAATTGAGAAGCTCAAGGGGTGTGACAAGGGAAATTCGTATGAGTTTGAGCTGCGGAAAGATCTGCTGGAGTTGATGACTTGCGGCCACAAGGATATTTTGCAATTCTATGGAGTATGCATCGAAGACAATCACGGGTTGTGTGTTGTGACTAGGTTGATGGAGGGTGGAACTGTTCAGGATCTTCTGGTAAAGAACAGAAAACTTCAGACTAAGGAGATCATTAGAATTGCGGCCGACGTGGCCGAGGGGATCAAGTTCTTGAATGATCACGGTGTTGCTTACCATGATCTCAACACACAAAGAATCTTATTGGATAGACACGGGAATGCTTGCTTGGGGGACATGGGAATAGTCGCTGCCTGCAAAAGTATGGGTGAGGCTATGGAGTATGAAACTGATGGTTATCGGTGGCTAGCTCCCGAGGTTTGTTCTCATAACACCAGTTACTTTGACTATTTATTTTCTTCGAATCAGTATTTATTGAGAATGATCTGTTGTACTTGTGACTTAAATAAACCTTACCATTTTAGAGCACAATTAAACGGCCTAAATTTTATTTTACGTTCCATCTAGCATTTGACTAAGCCAAACTTCAATGCAAACAAAATGCCGTAGAATGGATTTGCGCGTCTTATATGTTACTATCGATTTGTGAATCTAAACACATCTTTGACCTATTGATTTTCTTGGTCAAGATTCCATTATCTCATTTTGATATGTGAAAGATGTAGGATCTTAGTATCTGTATATTACATGGAACATCAGAGCATTTTGATATGCCCATATTTGCGAGATTCTCCACAAAATTTCATTTACGATTCAAGTTGTGATGGTATTTAACTGACTGGAATTTTGGCAGTCATCAGTGCAGAGTGGTTGGATTTTGTGAGATATAGGTTCTGCTGCATGTAAGATGATTTCTTTTTTGCACCCCCCAAAAAAAAAAAAATTGTACCAATGAATTGGATGTCAATATACTACCCGTGTCTATTTCTATCACTAACGCCCACCATTGCCTTCGTAATGAATTTTATTATGAATTATAACTTGCTTTATACCTGTAAATACTTGGATTCACAAACATATATATGTACATTTTGCTTTTTCATGATTGTACTTTGGAAACATTAACGTAGATAATCCTTTATCAAGAAAACCCTTTTGATGAAGCTACATTTTAATTAACTCTGTATAAATAGTATGATTGGATTCAATGCATGTAAATAGAGCTTATGAAGGAGAACTTTATGTCACTTGATATCATTATATGAGCATGCGTAACATGATTTCATAATTGTCTTCGCTTTACTTTTGGCAAGTATTTACTAAAGTTCCATTAACAAATATTCTATCTGTATCCTAGAATAATAGCAGTTCCGTGAAATTAGTTTAAACAATGCCACCACCAATGAAGCTTCATCATTAGCACAGTTATTTGCAAAGAATCTATTGTGCTCTTTATTTATTTAGTTTTATCTACTTGAGTGGGTTGGGTTAGGCATTCTTCTTTTAGCAAGAAACGAAGTAATGGGTAGACTTGCTGCTCAACTTCAGTTGGACACTGGTTTTCTGTCACCTGCTTAAAATGCTACTCGCTGATACAAGAAGGATATATCAACTCAACACTGAATCGGCTATTAAAGTGTGCAGTTCTTAGTTTGTTACTTTTTCCTTGAATTGGCATTCAACTTCATTATTTGTACAATATACTAGTTTTTTAGTGCAATCTTGGCCTAGCGTTTGATTAAATCTTGTTCTCTCTCTTATTTTACTAATTTTTTATAAAAGGGAAATTTGTAAAGGGAAATTTAAATAATATGTTGGTGTTTTCTGTATTTCCGATGGTTGTGAACAGATCATTGCAGGTGACCCCGAAAGTGTTACAGAGACATGGATGAGCAACGTATATAGCTTTGGGATGGTAGTCTGGGAGATGGTGACTGGTGAGGCAGCCTATTCTGCATATTCACCGGTGCAGGCAGCAGTTGGAATCGCTGCTTGTGGGCTTAGACCTGAAATCCCCAAGGACTGCCCACAAGTTCTAAAATCTTTGATGATCAAATGCTGGAACAATTCTCCTTCAAAGCGTCCTCCGTTCTCTGAAGTTCTCTCGATATTGATGCGACCAAGCAACAACACCAACAACAGTAATAGGTAACAAGTTAACATTTTTGCTTCGTCCAACCTTAACCTAGTGATACTAAATGCTTGTGCATATAAGGGCTCCTCACGGTCGAGGAACGCTGTAAAGTCGAAATCCCTGGGCGGGTGGGTTGGGGGGATCTCGTTGACACTGTATCAATAGGGAAAAGATAAAAAGGAAAAACAGGGAAAAACATTGTTGTCATTTGCCCCCTTTCTCTCAGGTGGAATTATGTCTGCCAGCATATAGATGATATACTACTTTTTTGTGGAAGATGGAACTAGTGGGAACCCAATTATGTTTTTCCTAGTATTAGTGCTGTTATGATTGACTGGGCATTTCATGCTGTTGTATTGAAAAATCAATAAAATTTCCAAAAGGGTAAAAGGCAGAAGAAAATACGATTGCTGTGTTTCAGCGGGCCTAAAGTATTGATCAAGAGCTTTTTCGTTTTTATTGTTTTATTATTATTATTTGCTCTTTATGTTTCCGCGGTGGCTCTCTGAGGGGGCCACTGATGTTTTTATGTCTCGTGGGTGTCTTGGAAAACCAAGAGGGCTTAAATATCTCATTGAAGATTCATACTTGACTTTGTACACTTGTAACATGAAGAATTGTGAGCAGACTCCACAAATTTGTAAAAAATCTTTACTATTCATGACCCCGAAGTATTTGTTTACTTTATTATGTGTGGTTATTGGGTAACTTGGTTTTGTGAGTTTGAACTTTTTTTCTCATAGGTTTCACTAGCTTTATTTATATTTCTTACTTTTTCTTCAATTATTATTATTATATATATATATAATACATTCAAAATCCAAAAACTACGTTACTTACTAAATCACAAAGCCTAATCCATTCATAGTAGTTGTATTTCCCGGGCCAAGATCGGGTCTAGCCATATGTGAATTGGATAAGATTTTTAAATTTTGCCAAAGCACTTAGTATAAGACTTTCATTGTTAGAAACACCAGCTAAAGGCATCAGTCTAAGAAATGGTTTGCCTTGGCGTAATGCTATTTCTGCACCAAAATCTGCTGCCCAGGAAGGAATAAGTGTTGCAAGTGATTTGCCCCTTGGTGAAATAGAGCCAAAATCTGCTACCTAGGAAGGCATAAGTGTTGCAAAATGGTTTGGCCCTTGGCGTAATACTATTTCAGCACCAAAATCAGCCTAGAAGCTCCAACACAGAAGGTCAGAAGGTTGTTGCATTTCATTCATCGTTGAAATTTTATCATAATAAGCATAAGTTTTTTTTGGGATTAGACCTCCAAAACAGGCAGGTATAGTGTTTTTGTGCTACTAGGGTAATACTATTGTTTTAGGCTTAGTCATGTCACGTGTGCGTGCTTGGAAAATAAATTGGAAATCACATGGTTGGCTTAGTCAAGTAAAGGGTGCATATGCGATCCATGTGCATGGTGACGGGTGAGTATCCAAAGCAAACTACTAAATAGACCACTATTTGGGCTTGGGGGTTGTTCTTTATTGGCAACTTATGGCTTATGCATGGTTTTACTTTTGGCCTAAAAATTAGGGCAATATTCGGTCAGTTTATTTTACTTTTAGACAATTTTTATTCGCTAAAGGCTATTATAATTGTTTTTAATTGTTAAAGGATATTTTTTTTGTGAAATGTCATTTATGCCATTTAAAAACACAGAACAGTGGACACTGGACGCTGTGCAACACAAAACGATGCACATAAAAACACGGAAGTTCATACTGTGCATCACAAACAAAAACAATGCACAAATTACCTTTTTCATTTGACGACGCACCAAGAGTTGTGCATTGGCTAGAAAATAAACTAACTCCTCTTTATTTCAAAACACAGCAAAAAAATTCCTCTGCACTTCGAAAATAAAAGCAAATATTTTTAAAACCCTTCGAAAATTTTGCAAAAACTTTTGAAAATATTATTGTAAGTTACTATCGAAAAAAGAAAAAATATTTTTCAACTACAAAAGAACACTTGAAAGAAGTAAATCCTTCTTCCCTCGTGAAATCTTAACGAAATGAGGGCCTTGGGAGCCCGCCTCTTCTAGATCTTAGCGATAAAGATCATCCTGATCTGGAACCGAGATAGCAAGAATCAACTCTAACCAAAGATGAGTTATGCCATCAGCACGAAGACTTCCTTTATTTAAAGCTTTAGCTGATTCGCTTAACCTAAATTAGTATGCCTGGGCAATAAGCGAATCCCGAATCAGAAGAAGGTTTGAGAGTTCGTCGGCCTATGAAATAAGCATTCGAGAAATTTGATTTCCAGGATTCCAAATGAATCGGCCCAGTCGAAAAAAGACAGAATCAACAAAAACGAAGTATCAGGTACTAATCGCTGAATACATTTTAGGGTTTCAAAAAACAAAGCATATATGTTCGTGAATATCATTTCTAGGGTTACAAATTTGCATATAAAATACTGTTTATAGGTTTTTTCATCACGATGCACAAATTTGTAGCATCGTATTGCAAACTTTTGTTGTTTTTGATGCATCGCAATGCATTATTTTGATGAATCGCGTTCATTGAAAACGTTAATACACCGTTTTGTTTTTGATTAAAAAATTGTAAGTCGCGATGAAAAATATTGTGTGTCCTAATTCACATATTATCTATCACGATGCACAAAAAAGTACTATTATTGTCCATCACGATGCACAAAATTTTTAAGTACTGTTATACTTGACGATGGACAAAAATTATACTTGATGATGCATATTTTTTAACACAAAATTCACAAAAAATTACATTGACGATGCAAATGTTATACTTGTTGATGCACCACCGATATCTAACAAATATACTTGTTATGCAATTGTGAGGAATAGAACTGTATACAGGTCAAGTATGCAGTTCCTAATTGACCAACTAAAAAGTATTAGTTTTAGGGAAGACCATATAACAGTGTTGAAAAAGACACCCTTCTGGAACATAATAGAGAACATCATTGGCGGAAAGGTACTTCGCAATTATTCTAAGAAGGATGACACAATAATAAGGTGTATTGTCGAGTGCTACGTCAAAGGATTTAGGTACTTCCAAATGGTTGGAAAAATACTAAAGCTTAGGGCAAAAGATGTCAAGCTTATATTTGGAATCAAGTACGGTGCGGAGGAAATCAACATCTCATTTTACAAATTGAATCGCGTTCACTGAAAACGTTAATACACCATTTTATTTTTGATTAAAAAAATTGTAAGTCGCGATGAAAAATGTTGTGTGTCCTAATTCACATATTGTCCATCACGATGCATAAAAAAGTATTGTTATTGCCCATCACGATGCACAAATTTTTTAAGTACTGTTATACTTGACGATGCACAAAAATTATACTTGACGATGCATATTTTTTAACACAAAATTCACAAAAAATTACATTGACGATGCAAATGTTATACTTGTCAATGCACCACCGATATCTAATAAATATACTTGTTATGCAATTGTAAGGAATAGAACTGTATACAGGTCAAGTATGCAGTTCCTAATTGACCAACTAAAAAATATTAGTTTCAGGGAAGACCATATAATAGTGTTGAAAAAGACACCCTTCTGGAACATAATAGAGAACATCATTGGTGGAAAGGTACTTCGCGATTATTCTAAGAAGGATGACACAATAATAAGGTGTATTGTCAAGTGCTACGTCAAAGGACTTAGGTACTTCTAAATGGCTGGAAAAATACTAAAGCTTAGGGCAAAAGATGTCAAACTTATATTTGGAATCAAGTATGGTGCGGAGGAAATCAACATCTCCTTCTACAAATTGGAGTGCACCGATTTCCTTGAAAGGTGCTTCCCTGAGAAGATGTCTAAACAAACAAAAGACGTCAGAGTCAAGCCAAAAATGACCCTTGATAAAATCAAGGAGAGGACAAACAGTGTCCAACAAATTGATATCAACTGTGTGGCATCGTTGACGACACTGTTTGTCTTCGCGACGTTGCTGGTGGCATCCAAAACCTCCTATATACCTTGGGCGTACACAAGCCTTGTCTCCAACAAGAACAAAATCAACCTACAATTGGTCCAAACATGTAGTTGATATGCTGTTGGAGAGCTTGGAAGCAGCAACTCATCAAGGCATTGAAAGATGTGTGCTGCTACTCGAGGTAAAAATTAAGTTCATTTGATATTATTATGTGTAATTTAAGTGTATGATGCATGTAGATTTGGTCATATTAACAGTGTTCAATTTATGTATGTATAAGACCCTGACTTTATTTTATCTTATATCAGGTATTAGAATCATTCTAGAGTCCTTTGAGATTTTTTTTGAATTTATTTGGATATGTCTTGGGCGCTAGAAGACAGAAAATTTGGATAAGTATCACGAAAGGATAAGAAAGAATAAAATGATTAGATCAAAACAAGATAAGCTCAAACAAGTGGATAAAGATGAAATCGGATAAATTTAACACCTCGTGCTTGGCTAGATAAGTCATCATGTGAAGTTATTTTTGTGATGACACCTCATGCTTAAGTATTGACTCATCAACAAGAATGATGAGTCATCATTTAAGGATTTCTCTTATTACGACACCTCGTGCTATGATTTGATGAGTCATTATCTATCTTCGCGACACCTCGTTCTTCCTTCGCAATGAGTCATTGTGTACATGTGTGACACCTTGCTGCCACGTGTCGCAACCTGGGAAAAAGGGTGGTGACTCACCTGCTTACCTTAGGCCTATATAAAGGGCTTGGAAATCTTCATAGTTCATATACTTTTCACACACAACACACTAAAACACACACTTCTTTCACTTCTCTCGGGTGTGAGGCTTATGTGTGTAGGTGTTAGTGCCCTAGGCCTATAGAGATAGACTTATTTGTAATGTCATTATTCATTTATATAAGAGATTGTTTCTTTGATTATTATATATGTTTGCATGTTTGCTTTAATAATCGTGTCCCTAGTACTTATGAAGCACTAGTATGAAGTCTAATGGATAATCATATGATGATTATATGCATAGAGATGCACATTAGATTCATGAGTACTTGTTAGAGAACAAGGTACTGGACTTGACCCATTATGAGATTTATGTCATGGTCATATGTCATAAATAAATCTCATATAGTTATATCATTGATATCCTTTGACCTGAGATTATCATCGTCTTCCACTCGATGAATATTATGTTTGATATAGTTTAACGTTGTCTTTAACCGGATAACAATAAGGGCTATTATTGGCATGATATGATTCTTGTTGGGAAGAATGATAAGTCAAGATGGAAATTTGTCCCTCGTAAAGAGAGATGTTTGCTAGGCCACTCGTAAGTAAGATTGATGTAGTGCATGGCCATGCCCGAATGAATTAATGTGATTAATATCATTCGATTAATCAATTTACTTAGTAACGAGAAAGCATTGAACAATATGAGTTGACTTGGACCATGACTCATGTTCAATATAACATCGTGTGACAAAGGGATTGTGATATGTTCTATGTAGGAAATCGAACTTGATATTATATTATTTGGGTAGGCATGATGGCTTGCTAGAGTCCGCTCATGTCTTATGAGGATCGATGTGATCGAACTCATTGCCAACATAATATAGTCCTATGGGGTCACACGCATCGAACGAATTGTCAAAAATGAAGAATATGGAGTTTTTGTTCTCAGGGGACGACTCGTCCCCAGGAGAACCAACTATTCCCTTGGCCTGGGACGACAGAATCAGTGAGAGAGTCCTGAGGGACGACTCGTCCCCTGGGGGACGAGTCGTCCCGTCAGCGCTGGACTGACGCGAAATTGACTTAAATTAGGGTTTTCGCAAAGGGAATATTTTTATAACGTATAAATACAAACCCTTGGTTGCCCTAGCCGTCACTCTCATGCCTTTGGGTTTAGAGAAACACAAAAGGAGAGAGATTTCAATTGAGAATTAAAACAAAAACTCAATCCAAATCCATATTTCTTCATCGATTGAAAAGAGTTTCAATCAAGGATCTAGCAATCCGCCTAGAATTGTTCTAGGGTTCGTTCAACGCGTGGATACACATAGAGGATCTTCGCTATTCAAGATCTTTCGTTCGTGATTAAAGAATCGTTCATCGAAGATTCGCTAGTTCTTCAATCTGGAGTTGGAACGCGTTTATCAACGACAAAAGCACACAAGGTTAGTAATTCTAAATCATTCTTCTTAATTAATCATCTAGAACGGATCCTAGGGCTCCGGGTTTTCGAGTTATTTGCAATCTTCCGCTGCGTATGGACCCTCGAAACCCAACAATGTGGTGCACGTGTATTCATAATTTGGATAAACTGATTTCCGTAGAAACGATGTGTTCGATGATTAGATCATTTTCAGATAAAGTTTAATTAAGAAAAAGCGCTAAATGTCAGTTACTAAACCCTCGTTTTTAAATATTGCATGATAGACTAAAAATAGTTCTCATGCTATAAAAGACAAGTAGTTTACATACTATTTGTAAAAGTAACACGTGCTTGGGATAAATGGTTGCTCAAAAGTCTGGACGAACTAACTTTGTGGGAGCGATATATTTAATAAGAGAACCCTTTCAAAAAGGGAGGTAAGTTATTAACCCCCTCCCATTTTAAAGTATATGCATGATCAACTAAAGATAGTCTCATGCCATGATCAAATGTGTACTAGTTATTAGCAAGTGATATGATTAGTGGGTATTATATGAAGTGTCCCTAAAATATTAAGGAGACACATTAATAAAGTTATAATGTTATAAATACTATGACATACAGTGAAGTGGACATGAAATGAGTACGGGATACAAAGTATCACATCACGAATAATGGTTAATATGATAATAGTAATGGGATCTATTGTAAAACAGGAACAAAGATATTTTAGTAAAGTAATGATAGCTGCTTATAGATAAATGTTAAGGGCTATGACATGTGATATGGTATATTAAGAGAATAATAGCATGTGCATGTGACTAGTAATGTGCTTAGTATTTACAAGCACTACGACAGACTAATTAATGGCAGGTAAACATCTACTTGACCATAGTGATATGTGTAAAGAGTAAATGACATGTATATGAGACCAGTAATGTGCTCAGAGTAATTAATGACAAGTAAACATCTGCTTGATCATAATGATATGTGATAAGTTGATATGTTCACATGCGCTAGAAGTAAATATTTTGTATATGTGAGCATGAGATTAATACAAGTAAGCACCTACTTGTTCATAAAATTAAAGCATGATAGCAAATAAACATCTACTTGTTTATGATAATGAGAACCAACAGTAATTACTCGGGAATGTATTGATGCATGAAATACATGATGAAATTCATGATGCATGGTGAAAACCGTGGACAAGTTATACATGATAAAAATCATGATGCACAGTGAAAACCGTGGACAAGTTATACATGATGAAAATCATGATGCACGGTGAAAACCGTGGACAAGTAATGGTCCTACCACTGGCCATGGTAGAAGGTAGTCCCACTGTCGTAACCAATAGGGCGACACTGGCATACTACGATCTTGATTGTCGTCAATAAATAACGACAATTAGACGCAGAGGAAAGGGCTGCCCGTTGAGGTGGAGCTACCCATGGTACTAGTCATGAGGAAAGGGCTAC
Source organism: Platycodon grandiflorus (assembly GCA_016624345.1). NCBI lineage: Eukaryota > Viridiplantae > Streptophyta > Magnoliopsida > Asterales > Campanulaceae > Platycodon > Platycodon grandiflorus. The sequence goes on from CM028366.1 coordinate 15,635,207, forward strand.
TCGTAGAAGTTGAGCCGCCCATGAAACAAGTAAAGGTTTTTATTCAGGAACTTGCACTGCAATAGCAGCACATGTATATACAAGAAAAGTAAAGATGGAAAGTAAAGAAGGATATGAGGCATATCTCGACATTGATAAGAGTACTATAAGTTATCTGTTATATGTTAGCCATGTATGTCGGTTGGTCGTGGTCTCCAACTGGTATGGGATGGTTGGCGGCTGCTGAGCCTCTGATATTACATGGTATTATAATGTGCTTTCATATGTATGAGGTGGTCGCGGTTTCCAACTGGTATAGGACGGTTGGCGGCAGCTGAGCCTATTATGCATATGGAATTATCTGCTATTGTGATATATTGCTTTTAACTGAGATTAGATATAAAACATTGTTATATCTTATGTTGACATGATGCATGATCACATGCCATGTAATTGCATTTAGTAATTTACTGAGTCTTCGACTCACTCTATGTTTGTTTGTTTTCCTGAGGCTGGTAAGCAGATAGACCAGACACTGTGGGATATACTAGAAGGGATTTGTTGAGATGCTGTTCAGGACAATAGCTCTATAGAGCTATGTAGCGATGGGATAGATACGATTGTTAAGGTTACGTGGCATAGCTACGTATGTATGATTAGTAGTTGGCACAAGTTGTCGTGCTATTACACCCAGCTGTGTTACTCTGATCAAGTTGTTATAAGATGTTTCGAGATCAATGACTCGAGACAGTAATATATGAGATGTTGGCTTGAGAACATAGATGAGCTCCAATTTTTAGCAGAACTTTCACTGCTAATTATTATTACAGAATTCAGACCACGCACCGACTCGGGAGTCCGTATAGGATTTTGGGTCGGGGCGTGACAGTATGTATGCAGTAGTGGATGTGCGAGCAGAGTAACATTGTGCTCCTGACACGCCAAACATATATCCCAAGATTTGTCAAATGAGATTTGTCTAGGCTGTCGAGAGCCCTTGGTGAATCAAATTTCATGGCGGTCATGAACAACCAGGTGAGTGGTTATATAAAAATGACACATTAGTTTACTATTATAAATAACAACATTAAAACTTTAAAAAGTACTGTTATTGAACATCACGATGCACAACTTTTTAGTTAACGATGTGCTATTGTACTGAAAAAGTATAAAGAGTACCATTGCGATGCACAAAACAATTACTTTTTAGTTGATGATGCACAACTTTTTATTTGACGATGCACAATATTATACTGAAAAGTATAAATAGTACACTTACTATCCACATTCACTAATTTTTTTTACATTTTTTATGTTTTTGCAGAGTTTTAGGGTCTTTTGAAAAGAACACAAGATGAAAAAGGCCTCCTCTGGGGAGAAGAAAGAAATGGTATGGATATCCTTCTAGAGGCTTTTGTGTTGGATGCCGCCCTCCAACAACACGAAGTCAATTCACCACCTCATCCAACTGAAGCTCCCTGCTCAAGTCTTGTTGCGGAGTTGGGGCGGGGTCTATATAGCTACAACGGCAACAGGATGTGTGGATCGGTTGGGGTGCCCATATGCCCCAACCCGGCTCAACACTTGAGCTGGGATGGTGTGCACCTCACTGAAAATGCTTATTACCATATGTCCCAAGTTCTCATCAACGATATCTTATCGAGGATTCAATGCATCTTGTAGATCAACGTCTTAGAGCTAGGCTGAGAAGAAACTCGTGTAAACACTTAATGTTCTTCTTTGTTTCATTTACTTTCTTAGACTTGCTTGTATCCATGGAAAGCAACTATTAAGTGTTATACACCATTGTGAATTGAATTGAATCTCACATTATAATTATCTCGTTCCATGCCAAATGTGTTAATGCCGGATATATCTTGTTCTTTTATCCTACAATCTTCACTCGAGAGTTTTATCCACTATATCCTACTCCAACCACGATGAGCTAGGGAATGCTAGGGTTGATTCATAACTCTCACTAGTAGTTATTACCCATAATAAGTCAAATTTAAATTGCTTAGCAGAGAGCATTATTTGGAGGTTTACTAGAAAACAATTGAGTATGAATGAACTGATAACTGGTGCTAATTCTTGATTGCTCTTAAATTTAAAATAACAATTTTTGATAAAGAAGAAAGTTATCTTCAAGACGTCAAATTCACTGATGCTCCTTTCAGTTGTTTTGACATTGGCGATAATGGCTTTTAGGTTGTTGGTCAAATTCACTGATGCTCCTTTCAATTTTTGATAAGGAAGCTCTATCGGGGGATGAGATCGCTAGCTACGTGTTTTGCTCTAATATCACTTTCTTTGGGTAACTTCCTCAGAATTTTGGGCTTAAATGCGATAACCTAGAAGGTTACTCCAAGCAAACAGGGATGGCTGCATGGAGGTGATATAAAGTATAAACCATAATAATTTGAATCTATTCAACTGGGTCCTGGCTATAATCAGTTTCTTTGGCCTCTTTTTTCCTTTTCTTTTCTTTTCTTACCCTGCTATGTTTTGGTGGTACTTAACAACAAATTTTCCTGCAACGGTTGAGTTGGAAAGTTTTGGGAGCAGCAGCCATCTACAACTCTTCGTTGTGTGAGAATTGAGATCACCATAAAACATATCAGATATAGGAGTATCACTATAATGCATCTGATATACAAATAGCAATACCATCGACTTGTTCGCTTGCCTCTTTTGCTCAATGAAATTAGTAGAACAACATAACCCACTCAAAGTTGTTGCCAAGTTGTATCAGCATTTCAAATCATAGACACTAGCTACACACACACACACACGCACGCACGCACGCACATTATTTATTTATGTAGATCATAATGCTTCAAGTCTCTTGAAAGCGGCAAATTCTCGAATTTTCACACACACCCACACACAAACATGTTTTTCCTAATTTTCATGGTCTGGAAGATGAGTAGACACAAATTATACAGCTCTCTTGCACCAGAAGGGCTGTTCTGAGTCGTTGGTAATTCCATGATTCAAGGAATTCCCAAGAAAACTTTCCATGAAAGATTATTGGCTCGATGGGTTGAGTTCACTATCCTTCAATAGTTCATTATGAAACTCTATCAATCCGGGTAGAAGGCATCCATTAAGTGTTATCGAGTTGCAGTCAAATTCACGAACAAGTAGCAAGCATGGCATTGGTTTGTGCTTGTTAGGCATCCCACATTATTTTCTTATGAGAAAGTGCTGCAGAGAATTAGGTTTAAGTTCAGCGGCCCATTAGTAGAATAAGCATACCTTTCTCGGCCTTTTGGCTAAGATCAAGTGTAGTATCTGTTCTTATCAGTTTAATATCTGATATGTGGGCCATTGGTCCACACGATATTAATCTTATTTTTTGAGGGGGAAGGCCCATCAAAGCAGCTTGCTGCTTGGGCTTTCGAGCGTCGCCCATGCCTTACACTATTGCAAGGGCCTGGCGCACCCCACCAATTATAGTTAAATTATTTCGTTATCTCTTCTTAGCACAACTAATGAGTTATGAAAACCATTCTTGCATGGTCTGTAGTACAGAGGATAGAACGATAAATATGGTAATATTTTGTATTTTAACCTTCTGATATCTTACTGTGCGACTGAATCTATTGCAAGGGTAAAACACTCATTATTTCCATTGTTTTCCTGTCTTTGCCAACGTAGGTATTGTAGAAGGCTAGAAGCCAATGCTGATTAACGATTGAGTTTATGGGAGTGGTGTAAGATAGTGTCACTGCCTATTAACGATCGAGTTTATGTGAGTGGCAAGGTTGAGGCGTACTAATGGGTGGGAGTGGTGAGTTAACGAGTGGGAGTGATGGGTGGGAGTGGCAAGTTAACGAGTGGGAGTGATGGGTGGGAGTGGCCATTGAGATCGAGTTAATGGGACTGGCAAGGCGATGCATGATTACGAGTTAGGGTAACGATATTGTGATGAATATAAAATGGCACTGGCAAGGTTAATGTCTAAGCAATGCATGATTATGAGTTAGGGTAATGGTATTGTGATGAATATTACGGGCAGCACTGGTTTTGGTTGAAGGAAATTACTTTTATGTGCTGCTCTCCGTAATATTCAATTAAGCAATTAGAATCATTTTTATTCTAGAGTGTTGCATTTGATCCCAAGCCTGGAATTAGGTCTCTTAATTAAGCTAAAGATTGCATTGTCTCATTCTAAACAACACAAACATTTCTGAATTCAAATTTCTCGTTCTGCATTCCCATTTCCTCAAATTTCACTACAAGGAGTTCCCATACCTAACTTTAATCTTTCTCTATTTTGAACTCGCCTCTGTTGACTGGTTTTCATTTTACAATTCAGTGAGAAACACGTTGAGTTATCTAATCTTGATGTGTTTTCGTACACTTAAATCAAGTCTCCTTAATTTCTCAACTTTGAAAAGCCAACAAGATTTTGCACTAAAAATGTTTCAGATATGCTCTTCTTGAGAGCATGCTCAGATATCGAAATTCGAAACTTAATGGCAGCCCCAATTTACTGTAGCTACAGTTTGATAACTACGTACATTCTTTTTGATCGGCAAAGAATATTAATAAAATTAAAAAAGACTATTAGAAAACCACTCCACCGGAAATACACATTCTCCGACCAGCCAAAATAAAGAAACACAACAAAACATGAGAAACAAAACACACACTGCTAGCATAACCAAAAGCAAAGCAGTATTAAGATTAAACAGCCCAAGATCCATTTGCTAGAAATATAAATCAACGATGCTTAAGAATCTGGAGAACAGTCATATCCAACAATGCTTCAGGCAATCCAATTTCTGTATCGAGATTATTCCCACCATGTGGACAGGTAGTTGTCCCTGCTTCTGGTTTCATCGAACTATATCTGATATCCAAATAGTATTACTAGTCAATTGTTTGCCTCTTTTGATTGATAAAATTGAAGTACAACATAAGCCCCTTAATATTGCAGCTACATCCGAGGAAAACTGGTTCACCATTTCAATCATCTAAATGAAACTAGCGATTCACACTAATATATTGAGGTCGAACTTTGATAACTAAGGACTGCTACCCTTGAAATTCACTGTTCATCCTATAAGTTCTTCGGGAAGTTGTCTGTATGCTTTAGTCACTCTCTTGCACCACCCAATGGGATGATTCTGAATAGTTCAATAAGATGATTCAAACAATTGCCAAGAAAATTTAGTTTCCGTGAAATATGGTTGGCGATGGGTTAAGTTTCACTATGCTTCTGAAGTTCATTATAAACTCTATCACTCCCAGCAAGTAAAGGCCATTCCAAAGTGTTGTGCTCCATGTAGAGTTGAAGCCAAAGTCCATTCAGCAAGGCCTTTGTGTATGTTTGAAATCCCACATTGGTTCTGATGGGAAAGACATACAGGCATACAGCCAACTAGATTTGAACAAGTGGCCCAAAACTCGAGCAAACATAGTAACATACCTTTCTCTATCTTTCGGCTAAGATGAAGTGTAGTATATGTCTTTTAGTTCAAATCATAAACGCTTAAAGTTTAGTATATATCTTTTAGTTCAAATCATAAACGCTTCTAATTAATGGATTTAGTGGACAAGTAAGTTTTTGGACTTTCTAGTATTATGAGATGATCTTAGAGTTCGAGACTCTCTAAAGAAATGTTTTTGAGGTATTAAAGATTAAAGTTTATTTTCATGGGACATTTTTAGTAATTTTTATGTTTCAGCTCATTAATAAGAAATACTACTTCATGGCTTTAGTGGAGAAGAATGTATGAATATAACAACCATTGGAAAAATTGTAAAAAGTGAAGGAAATTGTACATCTTGTATTGCAAATTTCTTAGTGATTTATTTTTCGAATGACAAAGATAATTGTAGAAATGTGTTCTACTCCGTGAGAAAATCGAAATCATATATTTATTTGTCCAAAATGATGTTTGTATGATGGATATATTAAGGTCTAAAGTAGGTGGGTTGAAGTTGGATAAGCGTGTTTGTCCCACATTGGAAATAAAGCAAAAGCAGGACTAATTTATATACAAGCTCATTTCTTTGAAAAGGTGAATATATGAAGAATTATTCCAGAAGAGTTGCAAATTCTATATTTTATATTTTGTTGTATTTCCAGTTTCAGTAATTTGTTATTTCCGTAATAGATTTTTCTAACTACAACATCATGAAGCAAATTATATTTAGCTGCCATATTCGAATGCTTTGCTTATGGAATCCCTGTAAAGGCATAGTTCAAACATTTGGATAGCCGAATGCATACAAGTCTTGGACCGGTTAAAAAATGGAATTAATTAACGATATTCTGAACGAAGGCTTCTGAAATTGTGAGAAGAATACAAAATAGAGAATAGTATTAAAATGGAAAGCGAGAATGGAGCGAGGGAGATGACAAATTAAGAGACATAACATAAACAAAATCTGTGAAATAATGGACTCTACCAAACATATTATAAGACAGTAAATGGAAGCCTTAATCTCACTGGTAGTTCGAGATATAAATATTTGTCGATGTGACCATTATTTTTAAAAGATACAATTCATCAGTCGCTACCAATTCGACTAATCAGATCCTGAGCAATGGTTAGTCTTCGGCAACAGTAATCTCTCTCTCTCTAACTAGAATTTGTCACGATAAAGTTTTGTGTTTGTGTTTGATATGCTGGATATGTACAGGAGGAAGGAAAGAATGTTTATGCCGAAGGAAGCAAGAAACAAGGCGGATACAGGGCTACCCTGTTTGTTTATGGTAAAATACTAAAACAAAGTTTCTCCTCCATTTAGGATTTTGCTATGGTTCAAATCATAATACAATCGCTTACTACATTTTCTTTTCATCTTCATGAAGTATTGGGGACACTAGAGAACATTGGTTTCGTTGCCAACATGTCAACTTTTGTTCTCTACTTCCACCTAGTGATGAACTTTGACGTGTCAACTGCGGCAAACACTCTCACAAACTTCCTTGGCTCGACTTTCTTGCTCACTATCTTGGGAGGTTTCATCTCCGACACTTACTTGAATAGACTCTATACAGTTTTGATGTTTGGACTACTCGAACTAGTGGTACTGTACTTGAATTGTATTTCGTTTCTAAAGAAACTTATGGGTCAATCATGTGATTGGTCATACCAGATCACTATGCCAATTAATCACATGCTTGACGCATAAGTTGAGATGAAAAAATGGGATTCGTTTTAGGATCCCTAAAGTTTTCCATATTCGTCCATGGTTGTGCATTTAATTTGTCTCACATTTTCATTTTTCAGGGCCTGCTGATGTTTACTATTCAAGCATATGACGAAAAGTTGCAGCCTAGTCGTTGTGGCAAGGCAAGTTGTGTCAAAGGTGGTGAAGCACTTATGTTCTACGCATCTCTCTGTCTGCTAGGATTGGGTGCCGGTGGAGTCAAGGGATCGCTTCCGGCACTTGGAGCAGACCAGTTTAACCAAAAGGATCCAAGGGAAGCTAAGGGTCTCGCCAGTTATTTCAATTGGTATCAACTAAGCGTAACCTTGGGTTCCATTGTCGGAGTTACTGGCGTTGTGTATGTTAGCATGAAAAAGGATTGGTACTGGGGCTTCTTCATTGGTTTGGTGGCAGCCTTTATTGGTTTTGTGGTTCTTGGTCTCGGAAAGCCTTTTTATCGCATTAAACCACTTGCTAATAGCCCCATTGTAAAGATCGCGCAGGTTCTCTCTCTACACTCTCTCCCCCTCTACAGAGTTTATATATATCGACGTATGAATACGTATCAAAATATGTCTATAACTCCAATCTTCCATCTTTTCAGGTTATAACGGTTGCTATTAAAAATAGAAACTTGTCATTACCGAAGAACGATGAAGACCTATATGAAATAGATGATAAAGATAGAGATGCTTCTGAAGAAAGAGTTTTACATACTAACCAGTTTAGGTAATGCTGCAAAATGTTTTTTTTTCTAATACTGCTTCCATTCGAGGTGAAGAGCCCACATCTGAAAGTCAATATTTTAAGGTCTAAAATGTTTTCCGTAAACACCTTGAATTTTAAAGATAAATATGATTTCTTGAATTTAAGTTTAATATAAAAGGGTCAATTTGGGATAATGTAAAATTTATTGGCTTGTTTTCTAAAACAAGACTTTTCGAGAAATAAAAAGTACTTAAGACTATAATTCCTTCATAGATCACACGTTAATTAAACAATGGATTCGCGAAAAGTGATGAATTACTTGTTAAAAATTATGATCAGGGTGCTGGACAAAGCTGCGATCCTTCCAACGGAGACAAAACCAGAGCCTTGGAAAGTCTGCACGGTGACGCAAGTCGAAGAAGTTAAGATATTAACAAGGATGATTCCCATCATTGCTAGTACCATCATAATGAACACATGCTTGGCGCAGTTGCAAACCTTCTCTGTACTCCAAGGCTACTTCATGGATCCACACTTAGGTTCCTTGAAGATCCCTACAGCTTCAATCCCCGTGATCCCCCTCGCTTTCATGTTAGTCCTCATACCTATCTACGAGTTCCTAGTCATCCCCCTTGCCAGAAAGATCACCGGGCATCCATCAGGCGTCACACAACTACAGCGTGTAGGAGTAGGGCTCGTTCTCTCTGTTATCTCAATGGTTATAGCCGGAATAGTTGAAGTAAAGAGAAGGGATCAAGCCCTTAGGGACCTACACAATCCGATCAGTCTTTTCTGGCTTTCATTCCAGTATGGCGTGTTTGGAATCGCGGATATGTTTGCTATGGTGGGACTAATGGAGTTCTTCTATAAAGAAGCTCCATCTGGGATGAGATCGCTCGCTACTTCATTTGCTCTCATATCACTCTCATTTGGTTACTACTTGAGTACCGTGTTTGTCAGTGTCATAAATGCTATAACCAAGAAGGTTACTCCAAGCAAACAAGGATGGCTGCACGGAGAGGATATAAACCATAATAACTTGAATCTGTTCTACTGGTTTCTTGCTATAATCAGTTGCCTTAACTTTATTGGCTATCTCTACTGCGCTTCGTGGTATAAGTATAAAGAAGATCGTTTGGATTCTGATGCGAAAACCAAAACGAAAGAATCCATTCAGGAATAAGAACTGCTGATGAAGAATACAAGCTGCTTGCTAGCTCCTACTATGTTTTCAAATTGTTGGTGAGGATTCATTGGATCACTGAGAGAAGAATAACAAAGCTTGTAATGGGATCCTATTCTTTTGTTTTGTTCGTTTTTTTTTCCTGCTCTCTTTTGATAGTTGTTTACTCGAACCCACGACCAATCAGTTGTAGGTGAATCTGCTTACCGTCTGAGCTGCACTTACTTGTCGCTAGAAGACTATTCTATCATGAATTAAACCACTTGTACTTGATGGAGTGACAATATTACATGGTAGTAGAAATTGTTTACGCATGAGTTCGCTTGCGAAACCTCACCTTACACCGATGATAGAAGCTTAATTCATTAGCTATGGGTGCATGAGTGCAGCGTATTTCAGACAATTAAATATGGTTGAGCTTGGCCGTTCAAAATATAAGTCTATATCTGTTATTTTGTATAAATGTGTGTGCACCTCAATCCCATATTCCTCATGTCTAATTTGAATTTTGTTAATAAAATCATGTTGAAATGTTATTTTTAATACAAATTATAATTACAACTATAAAATATTTTCTAATTATATTAAATTTAAGACAATAAGTACTATATATGAGTATATCTATATATTTAACATATTTAATTTAATGTTTATTATAAAACCTACATACATACTAATAGTTGATTTTAGGGCAAATTACACAAATGGTCTCTGTACTTTTTGACTTTTTTAGGATTGGTCCCTAAACTAATTTTTGCAAAAATTATGTCCCTGTAATAAACAAGTAAAACGCAATTGGTCCTTCCGTCCAATGACGTTAAATTTTTGCCGTTAAGTATAAGCATGTGCAACGCACATGATTTTTGGTAAGGGTAAAATTGTCCATATATTTTTTCTTTTAAATACACAAAAATACCCATAATATCTTTGTTTCTAAAAACTTGTACAAGGGCATTAATGTATTTACATTTCTTTCTTCTCCATCCTAACCCCCTTTCCCCTCCCATCCACTCCACCATGAATGCAACCACCCCCCATCATGAATTCAAACACCACATCCCTTGCAAAAGCCTTTTTTTTTTTTTTTTTGAAGTCAAATATCAATGATTTGCATAAGATTTGAGTTACGGGGGGGGGGACATTTTTCTTCAGCCAAAACACTAACGGAAACATTGAATCCAGGTTAACCCAGTCATATTAGGTGTATCTGAGCATGTAAATGAACACAGACCAGAAAAGGAAACACTGCAATCACTACCGAGAGAAGTACTAGAAAAGAGTCTTGCATATCATTACAGCTAAGTAACAACATGAAACAACACCACTTGATATCGTAGACTGTTTAGGGATCGGAGGTGGGCACAATGGCCTGGGCAGGCTCGGTAGCAGGGCAGAACGGTCGGTACTCGGTAGCGCGTGGAATAGCACCCTTGTACTTGGGGCTAGCGCAGGGGCCGGTGATCTCCCATCCCTTGCAAAAGACCTAACAAATCGAAAATTCTGCAAATTGTATCAACCCGTCACTCCTTTGATTCCCCCAATTCCTTAATTTCTCCTCCAATTTGAAGATTGACAACAAACACTTGTTAATTCTTCAACGTTAAATTGTCCAACTTTGGTTTCGATTTGTCGAACGTTGTCCGAGGTTGTCTCTTGTTCCTTCATCGACTATCTCGCAAATTTAGAGTTCGCGATTGTTGTTATGTACAATTTTTTGAGGTATTATTTCAGGGGTGATGGTGTTTGAAGGGCGTTTTTATCGTGGCAGTGACTTTGGTCCTTCTGTTATTGTATTTGTTCTTTTGGTCGGCTTTGCGAATTTTAGATTAGGGTTCTTTTAATAGGAAAGTGAACTGGGCGTTCAAAAAGTAGAGCTCAACAAGTTGAGGAAATCTAATTCATTCGGGCTTTGAAGCAGTCATATCTGCTTCACGTCGCTTTGCTTTCGCCCTCCTCTCCGGCCATTGACTGGAGCTTGGTGGCAGCCATGGTTGATAGGTGTGGCAGCCATGGTTGAATACAAAAATTTTGGGCATCTTCACAAATGGTCCCTATATTTTTTACATGTAAATGACTAATTTACCCTTAGGCAAAATCACGTGAAACACACGTGATTCCACTTAACGGCGAAAAATAGACGGTAATGGACGGAAGGACCGATTGCATCAAGAAATTGAGTTCAAGGACCGCTGGCGTGGGATAAGGACCAATCCCAAAAAAGTCGAAAAGTACAGGGACCATTTGTGTAATTTGCCCTTGATTTTATACTAATTTAGTAATTGATCAAACCATTTAATCTTTTTAGAAAAATAAAATATAAGCATTATCATAATAATGTACTAATTACTGCAATATGAGAACATTGGAAAAGTATATGCTAATAAGTAATAATATAATTACCATTCTAGTGTTATTAAAAAATTATTATTTAAACTAATGATATACCATATAAATGCTACTAATTACTGTAATATTACAGAACGTTGAAACCAAACATAATAATGTCGTATTACCTTCAAAAAATACAAAATATATTCTAATAGAGATTAATGCTCTATGACTTAATAGAGATTAACTATTTTACTTGATTAAATTAAAAAATTAATATTAATATATAAAGGTGTGTGCAATTTTGCATTATGACTAATATTTATATTTAGTTATAATTATTTATTTCATGAAAAATAAAGAAAGTGTTATAATATATATTTTGTAGATGTCCTTTTGGCCAGAAGCCAATTAATATAAGCTTATAAGAGAAGCTTTACGAAGCTTATTGGAGAAGCTTTACGAAGCTTACTGATGAAGCTTTAGGAAAACTTACTAAAGAAGCTTTACGAAGCTTAACGAAGAAGTATCGCCTTACTATAAATAGCAAACTCATGTTTTCATTTTCACTTACTCCTGAATAGTTCCTTCTCCCTTCCCTCGGCTTGTATTATACACTGCTTCTAGAAATAAAATTATCTTTTATAACACGTTATCAGCACGACTTCATTCTAGCATCCCCATCCTGAGTAATAGTAGCTGAAGTAAGTACGGTATCGAATATATGACTATTTCTCAAATCAAAGATGGTGATACATGTCTGGCATACAGTGCATCAATGCACACGATACTCAAGGATAGAAAGTATTTCTCCCATGTGATAGTAAATAATGCTAATGCTAGTATAATATGTGGTGGTACAAAGATAATCGATCGCTCCGGAAGAGCTAACATAGTACTACCTAGAGGAACAAAACTTAATATAGAGAATGCGTTACTCTCAACTAAGTCTCAAAGAAATTTACTATGCTTCAAAGATATTCGCCGTAACGGATATCACATTGAGACAATAAGTAAAGGAGATATGAAATATCTATGCATTACAAAGATCGTGTCAGGTAATAAACATGTAGTAGAAAAGTTACCTGCATTTTTCTCTGGATTGTACTATACAAAAATTAGCACAATTGAAGTACATGTGATAGTAAACCAGAAGTTTACTGATTTAAAATGTTTTACTATTTGGCATGACCGGTTGGGGTATCCCGGATCTAATATGATGCGGAAAATTGTTGAAAATTCACATGGGCATCCATTGAAAAAGCAGAAGATTTTTCAATCTAATGAATTTTTATGTGCTGCTTGTTCTCAAGGCAAATTAATTATTAAGTCATCACCAGCTAAAGTTGGAGTTGAATCTCCAAAGTTTTTGGAACGAATTCAAGGTGATATATGTGGGTCGATTTACCCACCATGTGAATCATTTAGATATTTTATGGTTTTAGTAGATGCATCTACAAGATGGTCACATGTAAGTCTACTGTCAACTCGCAACCTGGCGTTTGCGAGCTAGATTGCTTGCTCAAATAATTCGATTACGAGCACAATTTCCAGATTATGCTATCAAGACAACTCGTCTTGATAATGCTGGTGAATTTACATCTCAGGCTTTCAATGACTATTGTACATCAATTGGAATAGATATTGAACATCCTGTTGCTTATGTTTACACACAGAATGGTTTAGCTGAATCGTTTATTAAATGACTTCAGTTAATAGCTAGACCATTGCTTATGAGAACAAAGCTGCCTGCTACAGCTTAGGGGAATGCTATTTTACATGCAACAACACTTATACGCATCATGCCAACAAGTTTTAGCAAGTTCTCCCCTTTACAATTGGCTTATGGTTAGGAGTCAAATATTTTCCATCTAAGAATTTTTGGGTGTGCAGTATATGTTCCAATTGCTCCATCACAACGCACCAAGATGGGACCCTAACGGAGATTGGGAATATATGTTAGGTATGATTCTCCTTCTATTATTAAATACCTTGAACCATTAACATGAGATATTTTTACGGCACACTTTGCCGACTGTCATTTTGACGAGAAAGTTTTCCCAATATTAGGGGAAAAAAATAATCAGCTGGAAAAGGACAATAAGTGGAACATACTATCATACCATCTTGATCCTCGTACAAAGCAATGTGAACTTGAATTTCAAAAGATAATCCACTTGCAAAGAATAGCGAATCAATTGCCAGATGCATTCACTGACCTAAATAGAATAACAAAGTCGCATATTCCAGCTGTAAATGCTCCTATACGGATTGATGTCCTAGCAGGATAACCCGTTAATTCTGTAGCTAATGAGTCTAAGATACGCCTGAAGCGTGGTAGACCAATTGGTACAATGACAAAAATCATCGAAAGAGAAAAAGAGTAAATTATGGAAATAGCCCCATCGAGGTAACTAGAACTCCTGAAAAGACCCATGACATAACTAATCAAATAACTCCAAAAGAAGTTCAGGTACCTGAAACAATTGAGAATAAAGAGATCTCGATTAATTATGTCATTACTGGGAAAAGATGTGATGTGATTCCAAGATCGTGACAAAGCGGACCAACCAAGAACACGGATTGACAACAGAAACAACAATTTGAAACGAAAAGATAGGGAGCTTCCCTCAACCCTAGAGCGGATTTAATCCCTAGAACCTTGGGGTGCAACCTTAACCAACTAATCGCAATTGATTAGGAACCAAGATCACGGAACGCCACAAGCCTGCAGCTCAATAAACTTGATAAGTTCAAGGGTTGAGAATTCGAGTCCAAGAAATCTCTCAAAAGCTCACAATATAGTGAAAACTCAATTCAATTTAATCAATATCCAAGTTAAAAAGTTTTACAATGAAAAAGAAGCCTTTATATAGGCCTAAAACAAACCTTCTAACCCTAGGAAATGTTTATTAGGAAACAAAATTACCTAAAAACACCTAAAAATACCAAAAACCCGACTTTCAGTGCGCTGGAGGCTATGCGGATGCCCTATGCAGCCGCATAGAAACCCTATACTTCCTATGCTGATGCATTATGCAGACGCATAATGTCCAGAAACTCAATGCGAGCTTTTTGGCCTTCCAACATGCAAACGAAACCTCCCCTCTTTGTCTTGAACATCCGTGGGTGCTATGAGAGCTTCAAAAACATGTATGGACTCCTCCTCTTGGGCCTCGAATGGGCTTGCGTGACTTTGAACCCACTTGATCATAATTGGTCACTTGACTTGGGCCTTGAGTCTTGGCTCGAACCACGGTTCTCATCATTCCCTCCCCCTCGAAAGGATTCGTCCTCGAATCACCTACATCAAAAGGACGGAGATCAGAAATAGAAAAATATGCACTAACATGCACCTTACCAATCAAATCCATTCTGAAAACATTATCAAATTCATGCTCCACCAAGATCCTTGCTTTAACCTGAAATGGAAACTCAACAATAGAACACAAAGCAAGATGACCACAAGTATTAGGAGAAAACAAAGTCATCATCAAATAAGAGCACATCCTAGGTATGCGAGGTAGGTCCACAATGTTGTAAAACAAAGAATCCTTCACATACTTAGGAGACTTAATACAACCAAATTCTCCATAATCTCCAAGTTCTCCTCGAAAGTTACGAGAAACATCATACAAGTCCTCACTTTTTCCAAAACATAATAACTTATAATCCACAGAAGAAAGTAAGTCAAACTCTTGAGAACATGTATGGAAAACAATAATCTCATGATATTCACTGGGTTTGAAAATCAATCTAACAAATTCCCCTTTTTGTATAACTATGATCAACACATTAGCTCCATATAACATAATAAGATCATAATTACTTGTACCAATCAAAGAACCTAACACATGTGATAAGTTCTTGGGGTTATTACAAAACCTATCATGCATCCATACAGGAAAACATTTCACATATCCAACAGTCAAACCATGAACCACATTCTTGGTTCCCAAGTTGTCACAAGTCAAAGCATGCACTCTTTCGACAAGACACACACGACATTCCCATGTTTTAGCATGCTTAAAAAGAATTTCTTTCAACAAGGATGATTTAATTCCAACTGTGTCATGCAGTCTATAAATCTTGTGAAAGAACAATGCAACATGGAAATTCAATTTTGACAACTCTTTTGCATTTACAAATACACATTGTTGACCCTTGTGTACTTCTAATGCAAACCAAGATTCCAATAATTCCATGGAATCTACACACAACAAAGGTGACAAAATTTTGACCATCTTGGGTTGGACATGTATTTCAGAATTTCTACGAAAGAAAACTTCACCACGAGAAACATTACCCAATTTACGACATGCATCAACATAATCTTCCGTAGAAGAATCGTGCATTCCCACAAACTTAGAATTCTGAAATACACTTAATGAATTCAAATTTAACAAGACAACTTCCAATGGACAATTTAGATTTATCAAGTCAATTCTCATTGTACAATACAAATTTACCAAATCAACCTTTGAGACACATTCAAGAAATGGATCAACATAAGAATGGCTCGGTTTATATAATGACAAGTATAATCCATTGTCAATGCTTTGGTAATCAGCATGTAACAATTCATTATGATTTTCACGTCCGATTATCTTAGTATTGCAAGAGAGAATAGAATCATACCTTTGAGATTGTGTAGGCACTACATCAATCTTCTTACCTTGTTGATCATCCAATTTGAAGCTTACGACTTCCTTGCTTATTTCGGTAAACACATCAAAATTCTGTAGAGAATAAACAGCATACGAAAGAGACAATTGAGGCATCATGTTAGCATAAAAAAGTATCTCCGTAGAGATGTGGAATACTTCACTATGACTCTTTTCCAACTCCCTCATGACCTCACTTGGGATGGCAGGAAAGATTGGTTTTACTCTCTCTTGGCCCTTGGCCTTTTCAACTTTCTCTTTTTCTTCCTCAATCTCTTATGTATCCACCCTCATGTTTTTATCTTTTTCACTCTTTCTTTTCTTAACACTCTTATTTTCACTCTCTTTCATCAACCCATTCTTTCCATTTTTTCTCTCGGCCTCACTAGACTCACTTTTCTTGGCCTCTTCACTTGGGTTTTCTCTCAATTCTTTCTCAACACATTCTTTATTTTTCTCCTCACTCTTACTATTCACTTACTTCCCATCTCTAGCTATCGACTCCTTTTGCTCGACTATTTCTTGATTCACACTTTTTACTTTAGCCGACCTCTCATTATTTTCTTTCTCACATTGCAATGACTTTACACAAGTCCTCTCATGTATAACTCTAAGACTCTTGTGTTCCCCCACCTTGGGTCTACTAGGTGTACTAAAGAACGATGAGTAAGAAGAAGAAGTTCTCATCAATTCTCAGTGGTAGTAGTTCGGGACAAACTTCTTATGCATTACATGTTTCATTTCTTCCCACGTGTCAATGCGACCTTCTCCTATCTTTCTTCGATTCACCACTATTTGGTTCCACCAATCACTAGCATAATTGGTGAACTCCTTAGATGCAAGTTTCACCTTTTGAATTTTTGCGTAGTGGTTACACTCAAAGAAGACTTTAACTCTCCTAACCCAATCTAAGTACTCCTCCAGATCATCCCTACCTTTGAAAGTAAGAACTTTCATGTCTACTCTTGCACCTCTCCTCATATTTTATCTCCTATTTGCCTCATATTCACCTTCTAACCTCATCCTCCACATTATCATGCTCTCCCTTCCTTGCATGGAATCGAGGTGGATTCCTTTGAGGTCGCGCATCCCCTCTCTTTTCTAATCTAGCCAAACTTTGAGAAACATCCTCCATCATCCTCAACATGCGCTTTGTATGATTCTGTTGCGCATCTCCACCCCTTTGAATAGGAGTATGTCCTGACATATTGAATATCACACACAAAAATATGTTACCAAGCTTTCGTGTATCACTCTCTCACTCACAATTTTTTGAAGAGATTCTGTTACCCACGAAATTATTAATGTGGAGTGCAAGTTTTTGAAAACGTTCAGCTTGGAACTCAAACAATGCAATCCAGGGTGTAGATTCTTTTATGGCAAAATTTCAAAGTAAGACGCAATTTCACAATGAAAGCAAGAAAAGAATGAATTTTAATGGATGTTGGAAAGATTTGATGAACAAGATGAATGAATAATTTTTTTTTTTTTGTAGCAATTTCACTTTGATGAAATTGACAATTTTGAAGCACTTTTCCAAAACCCTCACTTGAGAAAATTTTTCAGCTCCTATACTCTTTTTTTTTTTTGTTGCAACTTCTTGATCAAGCTTTGATTTTCTTGACTCAAGGGATTTCCTTTGGAGCAATATTAATTTTCTCTTTTTTTTTTTTTTTTGTAGCTAGGGTTTGGAAAGAAATAAAAAGAAACATGATTGCTGGAAAAATTTGAAGGAAAGAAAAAAACTATGAATCCAATGAAATATAAGAAAGATGAAAACAAAGTTTATAAAAAACGCTAGAACAAAATCGTTGGTTACCTCTTTGTTGCTCTGATACCAATTGATGTGATTCCAAGATCGTGACAAAGCGGAACCAACCAAGAACGCGGATTGAAAACAGAAACAACGAATTGAAACGAAATGATAGGGAGCTAGCCTCAACCCTAGGGCGAATTTAATCCCTAGAACCTTGGGGTGCAACCTTAACCCACTAATCGCAATTGATTAGGAACCAAGATCACGGAACGCCACAAGCTTGCAGCTCAATAAACTTGATAAGTTCAAGGGTTGAGAATTCTAGTCCAAGAAATCTCTTAAAAACTAACAATATAGTGAAAACTCAATTCAATTTAATTAATATCCAAGTTAAAAAGTTTTACAATGAAAAAGAAGCCTTTATATAGGCCTAAAACAAACCTTCTAACCCTAGGAAACGTTTATTAGGAAACAAACTTAACTAAAAATACCAAAAACCCGACTTTCAGTGCGCTGGAGGCTATGAGGACGCCTTATGCAGCCGCATAGATTCCAGAAACCCTATACTTCCTATGCTGATGCATTATGCGGACGCATAATGTCCAAAAACTCAGCCTTTTTGGCCTTCCAATATGCAAACGAAACCTCCCCTCTTTGTCTTGAACATCCGTGGGTGCTATGAGAGCTTCAAAAACATGTATGGACTCCTCCTCTTGGGCCTCAAATGGGCTTGCGTGACTTTGAACCCACTTGATCATAATTGGTTCACTTGACTTGGGCCTTGAGTCTTGGCTCGAACTACGGTTCTCATCAAGATGGAACCGAGAAGAAATAGTTGTCGACAACATTTTTGCATATACTATAACGCTTAATGTTATGGCAGATAACTAGGATCTTGAACCTCAGTGTATCGACGAGTGTCGATATAAAAATGATTGGCCAAAACGAAAAGACATAATTCAAGCAAAATTAAACTCATTTGGTAAGCATGAGGTTTTTGGACTTGTAGTCCGTACCCCTGAAGATGTCAAACTAGTAGGGTACAAATGGGTCTTTGTGCGAAAACGAAATGAAGATGATAAAGTTATAAGATATAAAGCATGACTCGTAGCACAAGAATTTTTGCAAAGACCTGGAATCGATTATGAGGAGACATATTTTCCCATAGCAGATGCAATTACGTTTTGATATCTCATTGGTCTGGCAATATATGAAAAGCTTGATATGCGTTTAATGGATGTTGTCACTACTTATTTATATGGCACACTTGACAATGATATCTATATGAAGATCCCTGAAGGATTCAAGATGCCTAGAGCATGCAATTCAAATTCCCGGAAAGCTTATTCAATTAAATTACAAAGATCTTTGTATGGATTAAAGCAATCTGGACGAATGTGGTATAACCGTCTTAGTGAATATTTGGTGAAAGAAGGATACAAGAATGATCCTATTTGTCCATGTGTTTTCATAAGAAAATCTGCTTCGGGATTTTTCATAATTGCTGTGTATGTTGATGATCTTAACATTATTGGGAGTCCTGAAGAACTCCTGATATCGGTTAATTATTTAAAGAAAGAATTTGAGATGAAAGATCTAGGGAAAATCAGATTTTGTCTCGGCTTGCAGATCGAGCACTTAAATAATGATATCCTTATTCATCAATCAACTTATACAGAAAAAGTCCTCAAAAGTTTCTACATGGATAAAGCACATCCATTAAGTACCCCAATGGTTGTTCGATCACTTGATGTGAAAAAGGACATGTTTCGACCTAGAGAGGATAACGAAGAACTTGTCAGTCCGGAAGTACCATATCCGTGTGCAATTGGGGCACTAATGTATCTGGCTAATAATACAAGGCCGAACATTGCATTCTCTGTCAATCTATTAGCAAGATACAGTTCCAATCCAACCCGAAGACATTGGAATGGAATTAAGCATGTACGTACTTCGTTATCTCCGAGGAACGACTGGTATGAGTTTATTTTATCTATATGATTTTGGATCACAACTTATTGGCTATGCAGATGCAGGGTATTTATCTGATCCTCACAAGGCTCGATCTCAGATAAGCTACTTATTTACAATTGATGGTAGCTATATCATGACGATCTACCAAACAAACATTAGTTGCCACTTATTCAAATCATGCCGAAATAATAGCAATTCATGAGACAAATCGAGAATGTGTTTGGCTATGGTCAATGATTCAATACATTCGACATACATGTGGGTTGATTTCAGAAAAGGAAGGATCAACAACCTTATTTGAAAATAATGTTGCATGCATAGCTCAACTGAAGAAAGGATATATAAAAGGAGATAGAACAAAGCACATTTCACCAAAATTTTTCTTCACTCATGATCTCCAGAAGAATGGTGACATAGACATTCAACAAATTCGTTCAAGTGATAATCTGGCAGACTTCCTCACAAAATCATTACCAACTTCAAGGTTTGAGAAATTGGTATATAATATCGGAATACGTCAACCGAGGGATCTTGAGTAATATTTTTTTTTCAGGGGGAGCATTTTGGTGCAAAGGAATCATGTACTATTTTTCCTTCACTAGAGTTTTTTTTTGTCTGATTGTGTTTTTCTCTAGTAAGGTTTTAACGAGACATATTCCTTGGCAATGGACATCCAAGGGGGAGTGTTGTAATATATATTTTGTGGATGCCCTTTTGGTCGGAAGCCAATTAATAGAAGCTTACAAGAGAAGCTTTACGAAACTTATCGAGAAAGCTTTAGGGAAGCTTACTACTAGAGAAGCTTTACGAAGCTTACTGAGAAAGCTTTAGAGAAGTTTACTAGACAAGCTTTACAAAGCTTACTGAGGAAGCTTACTAAAGAAACTTTACGAAGCTTAATGAAGAAATATCGCCCTACTATAAATAGCAAGCTCATGTTTTCATTTTCAATTACTCCTGAATAGTTCCTTCTCCCTTTCCTCGGCTTGTATTATACACTACTTCCAGAAATAAAATTATCTTTTATAACAAAAAATAAATTAAATTTGAATAATATTCAATTGAGTTGATTATTTACGAATCGAACTGAATTCAATTTGAGTTAGGACGTATTTGTTTAATTTACCGAGTTAACTCGACTTGATTCAAAAACAATATCAAATTTTACAAAATTCAACTTAAACATTTAAACAAGTCGAATATGCTTCAAAATTTTCAATTTAATCGTTGGACATCCTTGGATTGGACCGCTAATATCCCAATTTTGTCAGGCCAGGGTTGCGTCGTCTTGGGATAGTCCGCGTGTGCCTAATCGCGCACATCATCCACAGTGCCCAAACACAATCAAAGCTGGTCAACTGACTTCTCTCTCCTCCCCATTCCTTCCCTTCCAAGCCTCTCTCTCTCTCTCTCTCTCTCTCCAAAAGAAAGCACACTGAAAGTTAACGAATCCACAGCAGGAGCTAAACAACGCAATTTCGCCCCGCCCCAAAAACCCTAGAAAATGCAAATCCATAAATACTCCTCCCCTCTCCTTCCTCACTTCTAAACCATACATTCTCTCTCTCATCGCTGTTTTCACCTCCAAAAAGCAATCACACACAATCCATCACCTTCTAGATTATTCCTTGCCGTGCTCCTCAGCACCTCCAATCGGTACGTTTCTTCATCCTTCTATCTCTAATTTCTTTTACTTCGCTCGTCTGCTTTCGAATCGCTTCCATATGGCGTTATTAACGAAGAAGGTGGGGTTCGGATTATTACTCATCGTAATAGCTCCGATCCTCACTAGAATTTTGATTCCTCACTCTCCCGATCTCGATTTTTTGAAAATTTTCGGCTTGTTTGTGATTTTCATGGGGCTTTGTGGCGGTTTCAGCAGCTTGTTGCACTATATGCTTCCTAGAAAGAGACCGGTTGAAGGCGTTGTCAACAACTCTTCTGGTGCTGATTCCGAGAATTCGCTTAAGAAGCATCGGATCGGTTGCTTGATCTCTTCATCGCTCACCACCGCCAATACCACAGCGACCGACGGTAAGGAGAGCGGAGCCGGAGACTCGAACTCGGTAGCTGAAAGTGACATTAACAGCGGCGGCGTCGGCAGTAGCGTTGTGGAACCGTCGTTGAATGCTATGGCCCTAGAGAGTTCTCAGGATATTGATGAGGATCTCCATAGCCGTCAGCTTGCGGTGTATGGCCGCGAGACCATGAGGCGGCTATTTGCGTCTAATGTCCTTGTTTCAGGGATGCAAGGTCTTGGCGCGGAAGTAGGTTTGTACCTTCACTTTTTGGTGATTAGTTTTGTAGTGTTAAATTGATTTACTGATAATAATGATTTGCACTGATAATAATGATTTGCAGTATGAACCGAGAATTGATGCATTTTATGCTGTTGTATTCTTCTTCTATCTCTCAGAGCTTTTTTGTTTGTTAACCTGTTTCTAGAGTTTATTATATAAGTTGTTTGACTTGCTAATTTCAAAGTCGAAGGCAGCTGGTATTTTGGTTTAGATTTATTAATAATAATGTAGTTAATGATGCTACCTTAGATTAGCTAGTGTTAGATCATATATTTAATTGTTGCATCTTCATAAGTATTTTGGTTTTGAAGTATATCATGCCGATTTATCGAATTGCTATTAATTGCTGTGGTCTTATGCATAATTTATACATGTAGAATTAAAATGAATTCATATTCTAACTTATGTTACTTAATCTAAGCTAAATAAAATGTTTTCAGGGATCCATAATCAAGAAATGATTGAGAACATGACTCATGATATGAATTATATGCTTTAAACCTTGGTCTTTGTTGTTGTGTTATCTATTAAATAGTGTAGTGGCCGGTGATGCAATTATAGTAATACATTAGTTTCTTTATAATAGGCTCAATTATGCATAATCTTTATCAGATCAAGTGTTGCTATATAGATCTGGCTCTGGATTGCTGTTCTACTCTCATCCATGTTCAGGTTTTGGAGCGTGATGTTTGTTAGCTTACTTTACGTACTTGTTATGTGAATTCTTGTTTACAAATTGTATAGATCCATGAATTAGAAAGAACACATGTACAAAATTATAAGCCTAGGCTTGTTTGACGTCTTGGTTTTGAAATTGTTTGCAGCAAAGAATCTGATACTCGCTGGTGTCAAGTCTGTGACATTGCATGATGAAGGGGTTGTGGAATTGTGGGATTTGTCCAGCAATTTCATTTTTTCAGAGAGTGATGTTGGCAAGAACAGGGCTGTAGCTTCTGTCCAAAAGCTGCAGGAGCTCAACAATGCGGTGGTGGTTTCTAGCTTAACTGTGAAGCTCACTAAAGAACAACTTTCCAGTTTCCAGGTATGTTTTCTCGCGAACTATGATATCGTTCATGAAATGCTATTTGTTTGATGCCCAACTTATATGGTCTGTTTCGACCCCAACTCTCACTTGTGGTTATTTCAAGAATGCAAATTGCTCACAAAAGTATCTATTTGGTTTATGATGTGATAAAAATGATGTGACATTTACTATGCTCATGACCTTTATTATGCAGATCAATGTTAATGAAATTATATTGAAATTGTGTCTTGAGATTTAATTTTGGCATGGTTCATGGTTTTTCTTTTTCTTTTTAATTAATACTACTCCCTCCATTTTTTTTTGTTTCCCAAGGTATATTATTCTCTCCATTACACTCAAACAATCCTATTTTCCTTTCTTGGGGTGTTTCATTCAACGAGTCACATTTGGAAAACCAAGCTTAAAATTCCTTTGAAGTTCTATATTTACCCCTCAGATATGAAACAAGCAACTTTGAAACTATAAAAGTGGCTGCTATAATTTTTACTTCCAAGTGTAGTTATCTGTCTTTTACAATTTTGATATCTCATGTTTGAACTCTTTGAGTGGAATAGAGAGCATAGCTATTGAAGGCAAAAAGCGAGAAGCGAGCGAGCAAAAGGCGGACACAGAAATAATATTAAAAAATAACTAATATATATCTATGTAGTTCATAATTTAATAAATCTCAAAAAGTGAGAATAATTCATGAAACTAAGTTCACACATAATATCAAAAAATACATATTGTATTATTGGTGTTTCTAGGACCTTCCAATCTCACATACTTTCATGCCGTATCTCTTCAATCACTTGAGGAGCCCCGCACTGAAATTTCTAATTAAGAGGAAAAAAGGACAGGAAAAATAAGAATTTACAAATAGGAAGGAAAAAAAAAGAAGTAAACAGGAAAATACCTGAGGAATTTGAAAGGAAAAAAATCGAACAAAAAAAAGTAAACAGCTGCTCACAAAAAATTCTTTACATAAAAATAATAAAAATAATAATAAAAAAAGGGAAAGCACCTGTGTCAGTTGAAGACTTGAACTGTTTGAAGACTCAACTAGGTCTAAGAGACTGAGATGTTGTCGCAGTGGTTGATTGGCCAGAAATCGCACTCGGTGGTGAAGAAAGTCAAAGTCCAAGTTGCCGGCAAAGTTGAATTCCAAATCAGAAGGCATAGTTGATGTCAAAGTTGACTGTCAAAGTCAAAGTCAAAGAAGCCGATTGTCGAAGATGTGGAAGTCAAAATGGTAGACGGGTCTGATTTAGGATTTTCTTTGTATTTCTCTATTAAAGTAACCCTATAAACTACGTCGTTTCAACTAAAGAAAAGGGATTTCTCCACTCTTGCCTTAATCCGCCATTTCTCACCCCTTCTAGATTGGCCTTTTTTGTCTACGAAGCAGTCAATGAAGCTATTCTTACGGGTGATAATCTGAGGGTTCAGAAGAAGATGTACGTTAGTTGGTATTATATGTGTAAAGGTGACAGGGAGAGTGTGAATCACCTTTTGTTACATTGTCCTATGGCGAGTTGGAATTGTATCCTTAATTTGTTTCATGTTGCGTTGGTCATGCCAAGATCTGTTAAGGAGCTGTTTCTCACGTGGTCTCTATATAGGCGGAGAAAGAGAAAAAATTTGGGAGGCTGGCCCTTTGGGTGTCTGTTGGATCATTTGGGGATAAAGAAATCGCAGGGCTTTTGAGAATGAGGAGACAAATGTTGATAGATTGAAGGAGTACTTGGTCCGTACTTTGTGTTTTTGGTGTACAAAGTCGGTGTGTCCTATAGATAATTCTTTTGTAGAGATTGTGAATAGTTTTATGTGATCTAAGGTTGTGTTGGAGTATACTCCCCATGTATACAGGACGTGAATAGACTTTGTGTTTTTGGTGTACAAAATCAGTGTCCTATAGATAATTCTTTTGTAGAGATTGTGAATAGTTTTATGTGATCTAAGGTTGTGTTGGAGTATATTACTCTTATCAAAAAAATCATGGATGGGTTAAAATATCACATTATTCATACTAATAGCAGAGTTGTAGAAAAATTGAACTGACAAAATTATTGTTTAACTAACGAATATATTTGTGTTCACGAACATAAGAAGCCAAGCTGCCTTCATTTAGTCTTCCATTTAGTAAAGCAGTTTAAATTTGAATTTGGTCTGTTAGATGATGAATGAGAATAAACAGTGTCTTATTGAGGTGACTAACGAATGTCTCATGAATGGCTTAGTTCATTTGCAGCCCTGCTACTCATGTTGTAATGGAGTAACAATGATGTCATGCGTCATACCGTGTAGTTGATATGAGTATGTGACTTTCAATGCAAACAACAAGTATATTCTTTTGCTGATCTGTTTGGGCCTGTAAGCATCTTTTTGCTTCAGTTTTCCTTGTTACACTTGCTAGAGTGAAGGAAAATATTATTATGTCAAATCAATGTAGGATACTCGAACTTCACAATCCATTTTTTTTATAAGAGAAACAGCTACTCATACTATGATTCATATTTTCAATCTTTCCGAAAAAACTAGCACATGTACGAACTACGAACAGTTGCCCTCTTTAGTGTTTGGGATTATTTGATATACTAGAGGTGAAACTTAATTGTAGCATAACAAATGGAGGTTTTCTAAATTTAAAATGCTTTGAACCCCGTAATTCCAGAGAAAAATGTCCTATCTAGTTTTTCTGCGGCCCCCCCCCCTTCCGGTGCTGGTTCTTATGGAAAAGAAATTTCATTTGTACGACATCTATGATTTAGATGAATGTAATTCCCAATTTCTTTCACCCCTGTGATTATCATTTGACCTTGGTTGATAAATGATAATGTAATCATCAGTTGTTAAAAATGCCTTTTTCAAAGTCATGCTTTTACCACAAATTATTTCATTTTGGAATGAGAGTTGTTACTTTTGCCCCCCGTTTCAGCATTATTCTCATTTTGCCATTGTATGTAAGGTATACTTAAATTCTTTCCTCCCTTTTCCCCCCTAGAGAAACTGTGAATCGAGACTTATGCTTTTTCTGAATAGATGTCAAATTGCAATTTTTAAATGAATGTGGAAGTTTGAATGAACTTTGCTATATTCTGTTGGGCCTTATAGTGGTTCTCCAAAAGCAATACTATGGGAGAAAGGAGCTTTGATTTTATGATACTATGCCCATCAGAGATCGTGCTTCATGAAGGAAAAACTTTTCTATTGGTTAATGAACATCTCAGTTTAATACTATTTACATCAGCATTAAAACACGGAATATATACCAGAATAATCAAACATGTGTAAAATGTACTATTGTTGGCTAGAGAATGTTCTAGAGTTATCAAACACTTGGTGTGGAATGAAGATGGTAAATTAAAAATTTAGTCGGTATGTCAGGATATTAACATATTAAAATATTGAATATGAGCGCTGATTCTATTATCATAAGTGCCTCCTTTCCTGATCTATTTGAACGTTCTATGTCTTTGTGGACATTTCCTTGCTGGTAGATATTGGTTCAAATCGTATAATATGACAGCAGAGAAAATCTGTTTTTGTGGTCTTTATGTCGAGATAGTATGCTGCATGCATCTTTTATCTCTTCAAGTTTCAAGTTCCTTGAACTAATTATGCTTTACGTAAGACTTCCCCTGCTTTTTTCCTTGGTTGTAGTGGGTGGTTGCTGTCTGCATCCCCCCTATTATGCTTCTTTGTTTGAGAGTTGATATGAATTTCATGGACGGTTTTTAAGTTCTTAACCTCCATAGTGCAATTACATTTGCTTTTGTTAGGAATCTAGTGATTGCATTCATCTTACCAACTTTGCGTACTATCAGATCTGATCTATGTATGTTTGGACATAACATCCTTGCCTGCTGAATTGGTGATATATCTCTATGGTGTTGCAGGCTGTGGTTTTTACCGACATTGACCTCAAAAGTGCAATTGAATTCGATGATTACTGCCATACTCATCAGCCTCCTATCTCATTTATCAAGGCTGAAGTAAGAGGCCTTTTTGGCAGTGTGTTCTGTGATTTTGGCCCCGAGTTTACAGTTTTTGATGTTGATGGTGAGGAGCCACATACGGGTATTATTGCATCTATCAGTAATGATAACCCTGCACTTGTATCCTGTGTTGATGATGAGAGGCTGGAGTTTCAAGATGACGATCTTGTTGTATTTTCTGAAATTCATGGAATGACAGAGCTTAATGATGGGAAGCCACGAAAGATTAAAAATGCAAGGCCCTACTCATTTAGTCTTGATGAAGACACCACCAGCTTTGGTACGTATCAGAAAGGTGGTATCGTCACTCAAGTGAAGCAACCAAAGGTTTTGAATTTCAAGCCATTGAGAGAAGCACTTAAAGATCCTGGGGATTTTCTTCTGAGTGATTTCTCTAAGTTTGATCGGCCTCCTCTTTTGCACTTGGCGTTCCAAGCACTTGATAAGTTCATATCTGAATTGGGACGCTTCCCTGTTGCTGGTTCAGAAGAGGATGCACAGAAGCTGATATCTATTGCAAGCAACATTAACGAGAGCCTGGGGAATGGAAAATTGGACAATGTTGATCCAAAACTATTGCGGAGCTTTGCCTTTGGTGCTCGAGCTGTTCTGAATCCCATGGCAGCAATGTTTGGTGGTATTGTTGGTCAAGAGGTTGTTAAG
This sequence comes from Platycodon grandiflorus, assembly GCA_016624345.1. NCBI lineage: Eukaryota > Viridiplantae > Streptophyta > Magnoliopsida > Asterales > Campanulaceae > Platycodon > Platycodon grandiflorus. Next base: position 15,662,954 of record CM028366.1, read on the forward strand.
GCATGCTCTGGCAAATTTCATCCGCTTCTTCAGGTAATCTACACATTCTGCGTTATTCTTAAGCAGTTTCAGATAGTTGTGCTATCTTGTATTTTTGCTTTTTAGGTAAAATTTTCATTTTGGTGTGGACCTACTGTACTTGTCTCCGTTGAGATAATACGTGCTCAGCTATGATCGATTTGCTAGAGCTTTTAGCCTGACTTTTTTAATGTTCCTACAGTTCTTTTACTTCGATTCTCTTGAGTCCCTTCCTACCGAACCATTGGACTCTAGTGAGTTCAGACCTTTGAACAGCCGTTACGATGCACAGATTTCAGTGTTTGGATCTAAGCTTCAGAAGAAACTGGAAGATGCACAGGTGTTTGTTGTAGGATCTGGTGCCCTGGGTTGTGAGTTTTTGAAGAATCTAGCGTTGATGGGAGTTTCATGTGGCACCCAAGGGAAACTAACAGTCACCGATGATGATGTAATTGAGAAGAGTAACCTCAGTAGGCAGTTTCTGTTTCGTGATTGGAACATCGGGCAGGCCAAATCCACCGTTGCTGCTTCTGCGGCTGCCCTGATCAATCCTCGCCTCCACATTGAAGCTTTGCAGAACCGTGTGGGCTCCGAGACTGAGAATGTGTTTGATGATACCTTCTGGGAGAATTTAAGTGTTGTTGTTAACGCCCTCGACAATGTCAATGCCAGATTGTATGTTGATCAAAGATGCTTGTACTTCCAGAAGCCGCTTCTAGAGTCAGGAACTTTGGGTGCCAAGTGCAACACCCAGATGGTCATTCCCCACTTGACTGAAAACTATGGGGCCTCTAGAGACCCACCTGAGAAGCAAGCGCCTATGTGCACAGTGCACTCTTTCCCTCATAATATCGACCACTGCTTGACATGGGCTCGTTCAGAGTTTGAAGGATTGCTCGAGAAAACTCCGGCCGAAGTTAATGCCTATCTTTCAAATCCTGGAGAATATACAGGTGCCATGAGGAATGCTGGTGATGCTCAGGCAAGGGATAATTTAGAGCGCGTTCTTGAGTGCCTTGACAAGGAAAGATGCGAAACATTCCAAGATTGCATCACCTGGGCTCGTCTAAGGTACAGCACTGTCCTAGTTTTCTCTTGTATCCCTCTTTCCCTTGTGTTGATCATGGGATTGAATCAATCCCCTACTTGTATATTTCTTGTTTGAGCTAGAGTTGTTAGAAAGCGGTCTTGACCAACATTGTCTAGTATCCTTTCTTTAATGCAGTCTAGCTTGAGCTAATAACATGTTAGTTACCCTTGGTCCGGTGAGCTTGAGCTCTGCTAAAAACAATGAGCTGAAATATTTTAGTATGGTGCAGTTTGTTATTCGAGTACTATTTGTTATTTTAGTTAACTGATTTTGCGTCTGGTGTATCTAGGTTTGAAGATTACTTTGCTAATCGAGTGAAGCAGTTGATTTATACTTTCCCTGAAGAAGCTGCAACCAGTACTGGAGCTCCATTTTGGTCAGCCCCTAAGCGGTTCCCACGGCCACTAGACTTCTCTTTGTCTGATCCTAGTCATCTTCATTTCATTTTGTCAGCATCGATACTGCGTGCTGAAACATTTGGCATCCCTATTCCTGATTGGGTTAAGCAACCTAAGAAATTGGTTGAAGCTATTGATAAAGTGATGGTGCCTGAATTCCAACCAAAGCAAGGTGTCAAAATTGAGACAGACGAGAAGGCTACCAGCCTGTCTAGTGCTTCTATAGATGATGGTGCAGTTATCAATGAACTTATCATGAAGCTTGAACAGTGTCGGAAGGTTCTGCCATCTGGGTTCATGATGAAACCTATCCAGTTTGAGAAGGTTCTTGCTCTTCCATCTCTAAGATTTTCATACTAGCGTCTAATGAATGGCTCCTTGTCATTTTTTTCGACGACTAATTTTCTGCTTGCCTGTGTGCTTGTTACTTTACTGTGTGGATGCACAGGATGATGATACGAATTACCACATGGACATGATCGCTGCACTTGCCAACATGAGAGCAAGGAATTACAGTATCCCTGAAGTTGACAAGCTGAAAGCCAAATTCATTGCCGGAAGGATCATCCCTGCAATTGCCACATCTACAGCAATGGCCACTGGTTTAGTCTGCCTGGAGCTGTACAAGGTTCTAGGTGGTGGGCACAAGGTGGAGGATTATCGCAACACGTTTGCCAACCTCGCACTCCCTCTGTTTTCAATGGCTGAGCCAGTCCCACCAAAAGTCATCAAGCACCAGGACATGAGCTGGACTGTCTGGGATAGGTGGATCGTTAAAGACAATCCGACTCTGAAAGAGCTCCTCCAATGGCTTTCAGACAAGGGCCTAAATGCCTACAGCATTTCATGTGGAAGCTGCCTGCTCTATAACAGTATGTTCCCTCGGCACAGAGACCGGATGGACAAGAAGGTGGTTGATTTAGCAAGGGAAGTAGCCAAGGTGGAGCTGCCACCATACCGCCGTCACTTGGATGTCGTAGTAGCGTGCGAGGACGATGACGACAATGATATCGACATCCCTCAGATATCCATTTACTACCGTTAGCTGCTCGATGTCATATATGCCTAACTAGAAATTCAATGTACGGGATTGTTTTGTAACCTCTACTACATGCACACACAATTGTGTATGCCGAAACTTTTTCATTCTTCATTCTTAGTGTATGAGTCCTATGAGACATAATTCTGTCAGTATCTCGAAGTGCTTACAGATGAGGTGCGACGTCAATGAAGTGTGTACTGTATTTACAATAAAGATGAAAGGGGGCAGAGTAAGAGAAGCACTGTTTGATAGTGGAGCTGGAGTCTTCTCTTGCCCTTAAGATGTGGTAATGAGCTGGTTCCGTTTTTCTCAAGTAAATTTGCTGATAGCTATGCGCTCTCTCTCTCTCTCTCTCTCTCTCTCTCTCTCTCTCTCTCTCTCTCTCTCTCTCACTCAGACAATACTCCACAGTGAGTCCAGAAGGATATATATGAAGTTACAAAATTATGAAGATTGTATGAATAATGTTTAAAAGTAAACTCCGTGTAAAATATCTCAAAATAGAATAATTATTTTTTTGCCAAGAACGGAGTAGTGGTTGCTAATTCCAAATTGGGTAAAAAGAAATGGCATAAATTAAGTTTGCACGTTCTTGGTGACTAGAATTAGGGGGCGTGTACCTATGGAAAACTGGTCACTTTTGCCCTGTTTTTTGGTTGATCTTGCCAAGTTGTCTCATTGCAATTTTTTAGCGACATTGTCTCTGTACTTTTAAATGGAGTAAACCCTAAATTCTAAACCCTAAAATCAGGGTTTAGGGTTTAGAGTTTAGGGTTTAGTTGCAATCTCATTTTTCGTAACTGTCACCTAATATTTAACAAGTTTTTTTAATCCATTCTAAAGTTTTGAAATAAACAGGGAGATCCTCAAAGATATTTAGACTTTAAAAATTAGTGGAATTTTATTGGTTGTCAAATAATTAAAAGGTCAAGATATCTTTTCTTTCTATATAATGACTTGGTTTTAGATTATTGAGATATATATATTTTTTTGAGTAATGCTATGGGTACCTAAAGAGTACTAAATTTATTACACCAAATGATGTGTGAGCTGATGTGGTATAAAAAATAAAATTAAAAATTATAATTAATACATCACATCAGCTGACACATCATTTAGTGTAGTACTCTTTAGGTATCCATAGCATTACTCTTTTTTTTTTTTTTGGTAATACTAAAGAGTTAAGTACCTCTCTCTCCCTCTCTCCCCTTCTCCTTTCTCCCCTCAATTTCTTTTCAACAAATGTGGCGGGGATTATAAATTACTCCCTCTGTCCCTAAATTATTATTTTGTTTGACCCGACACACGAATTAAGAAAAAATAATTGACTTGATATTAATATTGATATAGTGTTTGTTTACTTTAACGCCCATGTGTATGTGGCTCATAATTAAAGTAGGAAGAAAAAATAAGGGTAAAATAGTAAAAGTAATATTTTAAAAAAGAAAATTTTAAACAAGACAATTATTTAGGGACAGATGAAAAAAAAAAAGAAAACAATAATTTAGAGCCGGAGGGAGTATTTTTGATGGCACAAAACTCCATGAGATTGCCGTTGCTAGAGTAATGGGCACAATCTTCTCATCTTCTACTCCTATTCTTATGCAAATAGCAAGACCCTTAACCATCAGGACTTGACTTGATGGCCAGAGCACTGGGATCCCACAGTGGAGATCCTGGGTTCGACTCCCCCAGTAGTTAGAGTGGATGATTATCCCTCCCTAATTAATATTAGGCGCCTCTGGGGGGGATTTTAAGGAATTCAGAGAATTCAGAAAATTTGAGGGAATTTTAGAAAAGTTGAGGGACTTATTAGTAACTATCGACTTACAATGGGGCTTGCCCCGAGATGGGTGAGCCTCAAAAAAAAAAAAAAAAAGCAAGACCCTTCTACTCCTCATGGTACCACACTTTAGTAGCAATTAATTACCTGGCTTTAATAAAGTTTCAGGTACCCACCACCACGCATCACCTGCGATTGGGATCCCTAGCTTGAATTAAATCGAGATTTCAAAAAATTGAAAGAAATTTAGGTCTAAAGAAATATTAGAAGTTGAGATTTTATAGAAAAATTAAAAGGAAAAAAGAAGAAAAAAAAAAAAAAAAGAGGAGGTTGAAATCCATTGTAGATTTGGCTTGGTCGTATGAAGTGAGATCTAAAGTTAATAAAAAGGCTTCCCAAATTTCTCATAACAATGATAGCTCCAATGAGAGCAATCTTCGCCTATCGACCGCTACGTACTGGTGGTGGTTCTGTGATATCCACTATGAATCAACTGAAGAAAGATAAAAATTCCCAGATTTAATTTTGAGAAAGTAATTCTTGTTTGATGGTGGTACAACAGTTACTTAAGGGAGGTTACTTATGGTGATGGTGGATCAACGGAGGGAGGTTCTGGAAGGAGATGGTGGGTCAAACCTCAGAAAGTTGGAGTTATAAAAAATGGCAACATTGTAACTCCCTCCAAAACTACAGTTGCTCATTGTAGATTTCCAAATTTTTGCAAGATCGCCCACAATACAGTGACAAAATTGACTATTTCCCCTCCCCCAACCTTTTGAATGTTGTACATTACATATTGATAGTTATACACCACACCACACTAAATTAATTAATTTTCTGTAGGTTGTGTAACTTCAGCATTGCTCATAAGAAAAAGAAGCGGTGCAATGACCAAAGCAGATACATTGAGGATGACATTATTTCGTGAAGGATATTTGGTCTGGAAAATTGGACAAGAAAGTTAAAGAGGATAAAACGAAATAGAAGATGACCAGCTAGAAGTAAACCAAAATATATACAATGGTGCAACTGAGTTGCGGCCCTGTTCATGAACTAATCAGTACATTCAAATGCTCTCATTTTATACAATTCGAGTTTATGGGCTAAGATCTACAAGGAGCAAATATCAACAATGTTCCAACTTGAAGTGTTGATGTGAAAGCACTCAAAGGAAGATCATTCTACACGAATCTCTGGCTCATATGACATTTACAGGTCAATCCCACAGAAGAATAGCGTGCACCAAGAACAACAAAAATTGAATCTCAATGTTTCAGCTTTTATCAGCACCTTCATCAAAATAAGCTGAGCCCTCAACTCTGAAAGCCAGTTGCTTCTGATGTTTCAATCGTCGACGCTTATCAAAGCTTTCCCATCCTTCAAACTACGGAAAAGTTAGATTTGAAAAAGTACTTAAGTAAAAGGAGAAGCTGGGCCGATCAATGGAATTGGGATGCAAGTATATACCTGCCGGAGAATGTCCATTGTTATTTCTGTCCCATGGAGATCCAGGGTCGAGAGCTGAATGCAATTTTTCAGTAGGGTTGTGGGAAGAGACTTGAGCCCATTGTTATCGAGGTGCAAGGCCTGGGAATGTCGTCGGAAGCATGGTTAACCATGTTAACGGTAAAGAGATATTTATGATTTTACTTTTGAAGATTAAAAGGGCGCAAGCTGGGCAGTTTTTTATCACTATAAGTGTGCTTAAGTCTTAACTCTTATCTTGCATCTCGTTCAGATACCACGTGAATAATAAATGAAGTATCATTTTACAAGTAACCTCCTAATTAACTCACTATTATTTGTATAGTGAATAATGAAAGAAAAGAGAAAATAATATGCAATAATTTAGTGCTAGATTGAAAGGATATGCTCCTATACTTACTTTTGTACAAATTAAAATTTTGCTTTCATATATAGAGTACTCAATAGCTGAATCTAAAATCTATGAGTGATAAAATATTTCTGAGGGTATACTTTTTTCAAATCCTACCAGCAGGCGACCGATTTAGTTTTTGTTGGTAACTTTTAGTCTACTTCAAGAGTTTAAAAAAAATTGCAAAACCTCAAACCCAACATTCATAAGTATGTTTTAAAAATCCCATTCATAAGCATATTCGCATGTAGTCACTCAAGTAACGTTATCAAAGTTTATAAATCAAGTTTCAATGACTACTCACTTCAAAAGGTTTTAGGTTATAAGTGATTGATCTCATACTTCTATCAAACCTTAACATAGTACAATATCAGTTCAGTAACAAGTACTTAATTGGATAATCAAACACTTTTCGATGAGATAGAGGGGCGTCAAAAGAGCTACCTAAGGATTAAACACCAACTACGTAACAGAACCCAAGGGAGCTTTACTTGTTTTAATTTCTGTTATAACGTGGCCAAAGGAGGATACGTAGCAGGTTTCAAGTTTTATTCAATATATGAAGAAATAATTGGATCATATAACTCTTTGTGCTGAACATGAATATAATACATAAGATGCAACGCTTTTTAAGGTAAATGATCTACCTGGCACAAGGTTCAAGGATATTCCAAGATCTTCACTCATAAATTATGCATTCGAGTTTCTTACACTTGCACATGAAATAGATATTTCGTTCTCTTCGTATTTATTAATGGGCCTTTCATATGTTTTCATTCATGAGATCTTCTTTTTATCGTTTTGGTCTTTGGCCTACCAAAAGGTATGTTGAGGAAATGGGTCAAATCACAAATAGGTACGTATGAACATCTAATTAAGCTGCTCATGCGCCAATGTATTGTCCAGTTGTCATATGACAAGATAGTAGTTGTCAACGCCAGAAAGGCAACAAAGAACTAGGGTAGAAGTGTTAAAGGAGCATTAGGGGATTCCGTAAATAAAGCCATGGATACAATGCAAATGGATAAGAATAATTTAACATTGTCATTTGAGTCATTGATGATGGGAATTGATAAGACACACGGTTTGGGGAGTCACATGGGGGTCACATGCATTGCAAGGAGTGGATAAGAGGATGTGGTCCAGCTTCTAGAAGGCCTAAAGCCGTGCAAGCTTCTAGAAGCCCTTAAAAGTCATGCAACACAAGGGGAATAGGGCAGCACATGGTTTCCTTAGGGAATAGGGAAATCCGAAATCCTTTTGTGCTTTTTATTTCTGTTTTATGTTTCCTAGTATAGTTTGGATTGTGTTTCGTAGTCTAGTTTGATTTATTAGTTAGTTTCATCAAAGGAATAGGGTTTTTGTTTGCCTATATAAAGGTTTTACTTCAGATTGTGTAAATCACGTTTTGGAGAGAAAAGCAATAGAAAACGAACAAAGTTTTGTTCAAAACCTGGTTATTGCATTCCTTAGGCTTAGGAAGGTAATACCAACAGAATCTTTACGCTAGGCGAGTGAAACCTAGCTAGTGAACCCACCATCTAACCTATCCTCCCCTGCAATTTCATTATTGTCCGTACACACTTCGTTCACGTTTCCACAAACATTCCAATTAGTAACGCATATGCATCAAATTGGTATCAAAGCAAAGGTTTTTCACGAATCCCAAATTCGTTGATCATGGTGAATGAAGAAGCATGTCCCCGTGGTTTAACGTTAGACCAAGTTGCAAATTTGCGACGTGATCGTGAAATCCAAGAGCTACAACGACGTGTGGGTCGAGTGTTGCAACTATTGGAGGAACGACCGCAAGAGCATGAAGAATTTGAAGGATCCGGATGAAGAAGAGGATAGGCGTCCTAGGCCAATACAGTAACATGGACGTAAAAAGGATGATGACCGAGGCTTGAAACTTGATATTCCCGAGTTCGATGGTACCATGGATCCGGATGGATATCTCAATTGGGTTCGTAAAGCGGAGCAAGTGTTCGAATACAAGGAATATAGCAATCGGAAAAAGTTTAAAGTTGCAATTCTCAAACTTACAAGGTATGCATCTATTTGATATGAAAATCTGAAATTCTAACGGAGACGTGAGGAAAAGTCTAAACTCGAATCTTGGGAGAAATTTAAGAAGTATCTTGACCGTAGGTTCTTACCGAGCATCTACCGACAAGATAATTTTCTAAACTTAATCAATTGAAATAAGGAGATTCTTTAGTAGCTCAAGAAGAGTTCGAAAGGTTATTGATTGTCTGTGATATGCAAGAACATGTAGAGCAAAAGATTGCTAGATTCATGGGAGAACTTGACTCCGAGATAGCTAATATGGTAGAATTACAACCTTGCTTTACTTTTGATAAAATTTGCAAAGTATCAACAAAGTATGAAAGGCAACTGAAGAGAAAAAGTGTGGTGAACAAGGCTGCAAGTTCGAGGGGGTTTTCTAGCGACAAAACGGGTTCAAACAATCCTAAACTGAATGAGCAAGCGGAGAAAACCAACAAAGCTACCACGAGTGACAAAGTCGAAGGAAAGAAACTAATAAGGAACAAGGATACTATCAAGTGTTTTAAATGTCAAGGGTATGGTCACTACCAATCCGAATGTCCCAATAAAAGGGTGCTGACTTTGCACGATTCGGGAGATAGAAGTCAACCTTTCGGTTCAAGCTCAAAAGATCGAATCGGAAAAGGAGGATGAAGGAGTCGAGGAATTTGATTCCCAGGACATCCAAGGGAAAACATTAGTAACGAGGGGATCTCTACATGCAAAACCTGTGACAATGGAGGAAGAGTAAAGAGAGCAAATTTTTCATACAAGGTGTCTTGTACAAGAAAAGGTGTGCGACTTAGTAGTTGATAGGGGGAGTTGTGCAAACGCGGTTTCCACCGTGCTCATTGACAAGTTAAAGGTACCAACCACAACACATTCGCGTCCTTACAAATTACATTGGCCGAACGATAGTTCCGAAGTTAAAGCAAGTTGCCAAACTCTAATCTCTCTTTCCATAGGTAATTATAAAGACGATATATTGTGTGATGTTGTACCGATGGATGTATGCCACATATTGTTGGGACGTCCATGCAATTCGATCGGTTTCTGACTCATGAGGGGAGGGAGAATGCATATATCGTCAAGAAAGATGGCAAGAAGTTCAAACTAAATCCTTTGCCACCATCTTAAGTAACACCCATCAAAAAGTTACCACAAAAAGCAAGCCTATTTGCTAGTGAATGTGAAGGAGAACAAGCAATCAAGGATGGGTAAGCATTTCTTATCATAATCCAAGAGGTTGAAAGTCAAGAAGGGGAGGAATTACATCCTTTCGTGGAGCCAATACTTGGAAAGTTTAGAGATGTATTTCCTGATGATCTACCTCCAGGACTACCACCAAAAAGAGGGATTGAATATCAAATAGACTTGATACTAGAAGCTCTGTTACTTAACAAACCTGCTTATAGATGCAATCTGGAAGAGACTAAAGAACTTTAAAAACAGATTGAATAATTGTTAGTCAAGGGGTATGTGGAGGAAAGCGTGAGTCCGTGTGCGGTACCGACACTATTAGTACCAAAGAAGGATGGCACGTGACGCATGTGCGTTGACAGTATGGCAGTGAACAATATTACTATCAAGTATCGGTTTTCGATGCCACGACTAGATGACATGATTGATGAACTACATGGAGCTATAGTGTATTCAAAAATTGACTTGAGGAGTGGTTATCATCAGATTTGTATACGTGAAGCAGATGAAGGAAGACCGCGTTCAAAACAAAGCATGGATTGTATGAATGGAAGGTGATGCCATTTGGGCTCACGAATGCTCCAAGTACTTTTATGAGACTAATAAATGAAGTGTTAAGACTATTCTTGGGCAAATGTGTAGTCGTTTATCTAGACATATTGGTGTATAGCAAGAGTGAGAAAGAAAATGTGTAACATCTGGAAGAGGTTCTCACGGCATTAAGGGAAAACAAACTTTATGGAAAACTAAAAAAATGCTCATTCATGTAGCCTAGTGTGACATTTCTAGGATATGTGGTCTCAAAAGGAGTGTCGGTTGAACAAACAAAGATAGAAGCAATCAGATCTTGACCTACTCCAACCAACCTTACGGAGGTACAATCGTTTCATGGATTAGCTTCGTTCTATAGACGTTCTATTCAGAATTTTAGCAATGTTGCCAGTCCCATGACCGAAACTTTAAAGAAGAGTAAATTTGAATGGATACTTGCTGCACAAAAGCCTTTTGAACTTCTCAAGGAAAAGCTATGTGATACACCGGTGTTACCTTTTCCCGATTTCACACAACCGTTTGAAGTCGAATGTAACGCAAGTGGGGTGGGTATAGGGGCTGTATTGACCGAAGGAAAATGGCCTATTTGTATATTTTAGTGAAAAACTTGGGGTTTGAGACTCAACTATTCCACCTATGATAAAGAGTTCTACGCTACGGTTCGTGCATTGGATCATTGGAGTCATTACTTGAGACCGAATCACTTTGTCCTTCATTTAGACCACCAGGCGTTGAAGTACATCCATGGACAACATAAACTAAAGCCGAGGCATGCGAAGTGGGTTAAGTTTCTACAATCTTTCAATTTTTCTTCAAAATACAAAGATGGAATGAGTAATGTGATTGCGGATGCTTTGTCAAGAATATATTTAATGCTAGCCATGATGAATGCCAAGTTACTAGGTTTCAAACTAGTAAGTGAGTATTACAAAGAAGATCTAGATTTTGGGCCCGTTGTACTTGAATGTGAGAAAGGAACAAATGGGAGTTATGTACTACAAGAAGGGTTTCTTTTCAAAGGGAATGAGTTATGTATTCCAAGGTGTTCGATGAGGGAGTTGCTGGTTCAAAAAACACATGGAGGGGGACTAGCGGGACATTTTGGAATCAACAAAACTCTTGAGTTACTTCAGGAACATTTTTATTGGCCAAAAATGCTTGGAGATGTGCAAGCCATTGTGTCTCGATGTGTTACTCAACAGCATGTCCTAGAAGGAGATAAAATGTGGAGCCAAGGACCCACTAAGACTTTTCATCTACAACTACTATGTCAAAAGATGAAGAGCACATTTCATCAAGGTTTGTATACACCGTTACCCGTACCGGAACAGCTTTGGAGTGATGTATCTATGGATTTTCATCGTAGCTTTACCACAAATACAAAGGGGGAAAGATGCTATCATGGTGGTGGTTGATCGATTCTCAAAAATGGCACACTTGGTACCTTGCCACGAAACCGATGATGCATCATTGGTTGCCGATTTATACTTCAAGGAGATTGTGCGCTTACATGGAGTACCAAGGACAATTGTGAGTGATAGAGATAGTAAGTACTTCTCATGATCTGCAAACAGATGGACAAACGGAGGTAACAAATAGAACTCTTGGGCTCTGTTGAGAGGATTAGTGGGGAAGACCCAAAAGGATTGGGATCTAAAGTTAGCCCATGCAGAATTTTCCTACAATCGAATACCGACGTATGCCACAAAGCATTCTCCATTTGAGGTAATATATGGTGTTAATCCTTACTTGCCCGTACATCTGGTGCCTATAAAGAAAGGGGAGGTGGAACAGCCAAATGCTTTGGCAAAATTGAAAACCATGCAACAACTACATGAGCAAGTCCGTACGAGAATTGAGAAGGTTAATAAAGTATACAAGAAGAAAGGCAACAAAAATCGGAAGCAACCTGAATTTCAGTCCGGTGATCTAGTATGGTTACACTTGCGAAAGGAGCGGTTTCCTAGTAAAAAGAAGAATAAATTGATGGCAAGGCTGATGGACCTTTCTAAGTAATGGAACGGGTAGGAACAGTGCATACAAGTTAGATTTACCCGGAGAATATGCAGCGAGTGCTAATTTTAATGTGTGTAATTTGTCTCCGTACATTGACGACATGAAGAATTGAGGCCAATTCTTTCCAAAGATGGGGAGAACGATGTAGGAGCATTAGGGGATTCCGTAAATAAAGCCATGGATACAATGCAAATGGATAAGAATAATTTAACATTGAGTCATTGATGATGGAAATTGATAAGACACACGGTTTGGGGAGTCACATGAGGGTCAGATGCATCGCAAGGAGTGGATAAGAGGGTGTAGTCCAGCTTCTAGAAGGCCTAAAGCCGTGCAAGCTTCTATAAGCCCTTAAAAGCTGTGCAACACTAGGGGAATTAGGTAGCACACGGTTTCCTTAGGGAATAGGGAAATCCGAAATCCTTTTGTGCTTTTTATTTCTGTTTTATGTTTCCTAATATAGTTTGGATTGTGTTTCCTAGTCTAGTTTGATTTATTAGTTAGTTTCATCTAAGGAATAGGGTTTTTGTTTGCCTATATAAAGGTTTTACTTCAGATTGTGTAAATCAAGTTTTGGAGAGAAAAGCAATAGAAAACAAACAAACTTTTGTTCAAAACTTGGTTATTGCATTCCTTAGGCTTAGGAAGGTAATACCAACAGGATCTTTACGCTAGGCGAGTGAAACCTAGCCGATGAACCTGCCATCTAACCTATCCTCCGCTGCGATTTCATTTTTGTCCGTACACACTTCGTTACGTTTCTGCAAACATTCCAATACAGTAACGCAAACGCATCAAGAAGAAATGACAGCAGAAAAAGAAATACGTACCTTAAGATTTATTAAATTGCCTAAAGTCTCTGGCAGCTCTACCAGAAGATTTGATGAAAAATCAACCTGCATAATATAAAAGACCCTATTACCAAACCAAGAGAGATAGAGAGAATGAGAGAGAGAGAGAGAGAGAGAGAGAGAGAGAGAGACGAAATCTCACCTCAATAAGTGAAGTGCAGCTCCCTATGCACAAGGGGATTGTGGTAATCCTGCACATCAGAACAGTTTGATAAAAGATTAAACAGTGGAGTAACAAAAGGAGTCAGTGAATGGAACAGTTTGATTAAAAATTAAACAGTCAGTAACTAAAGGGATCAACGAACAAAACCATTTAAACCAGCTTCATCATAGTTCAAGTTCAAAGGGTAAGAATCTTAAACAACAAGTTTCATCACACATTATTCTCATATGATAGTACTACAATTTAATTCCATCAAACAATAAGACCAATTGGTACTCTGCCATTAAAAAAGGTATGCATTAATGGGAAATAAAGCATCAACATTTGGAGCAGCTATTATTACCTATTGTTGTTGGCTTCCAAGACCTGAAGCTGAACCAGAAGTCCTATTTCTGTTGGAAGACGTGTTAACTTGTTGTTTGCCAGATGAAGTTGCTTCAGGCAAGTTAAAGCACCCAGTGCAGAAGGCAAACTCGTCAAACTGCATTGATTATGCAGCTAAATTAGCTGAACAACAATAAGAAGTGCTTCAGACTTGCAAATTGAATCTGGTAGTAAGAGTAGTCATATAACCAGAATATCCGCAAGTGAATCCAAAGCTGTGCATAAGAACTTTATGCATGCACATTGCACCAAAAATTACACGCATAATTTACAGGATAATCAGCAAACTTGATCACAATATGCAGCAGAGATATCAAATAATAAGAAATGATCACAGGTTCCCTGACAACACAATTCACAGTAATATAATAGGAAACATGTGATACACATACCAAATTGTGTGATACAGAGAAGTGTACTACTAATAGATAATGCATGCCTGAGCTTAAATTAAATGAAGCTCACACAAGTCACTGGGCAGTCAGCCCTATTTTTACCCCTGAACTTCCATGCAGTTGACCAGGGGGCATATGCCAGATAATCACAAAGAGATCAAAATATCATGCGATACAGGCAACTTACAAATTTTGGCTCAAGGACAAAATTGTTAGAGATCTCAGTGACGATAGTCCTTCCCAGCTAATAGATTCATCCACTAGGCAGTTCGCATTCAAGAGAAGTTTCTGTGAAATAACAGGGATTTTTTTTTTCTTACAATCTTCCCAGGAGAGAAAGAAGTTATTTAAATAGCTCAAGTGGAACATCCAAAAAAATTTCCATCTACCTGCAGCGAAATCAAACTGCCAATTGCCGCTGGTAAATCTTGTATAAAATTGCGGTTGAGGTCAAGTACTCTTGCAGAAGGTCCACAATTCCAGACTCCAGGAGGTATGGCCTTTGAATTCAATAAAATTAAAATCAGAACCAGATTTGCACCAGAGGCTAGTGATGGGCAACAACATACCACACCTTGTGCTGAAAAGCTAGAGAAATATATACAAAACTAAACATAATCTGTATGGATACATCATACATACAGACACAGACACACAGACAAACACACACACATGCACATGCACATGCACATGCACACACAGAGAGATACAAGAAAGGAGAGGAAGGATTTCTCGTATTGAGGGACTTGGAATGTCACAAAAAAGGGCAGCTGGATCCGAATAATAGCTAATATATCAACACACAACCTTGTGATTAAACTAACTCCCTCAGTTCCATTTGGCAATTCCCTTTTCTTTTTTGGGATGTCTCATTTAGGAAGTCCCTTTTCTAAAATTAAGTTTATATTGCTCTTGGTATTCAAACAATAAACCTATAGAAAAAGTAAGTTTGGATATTTTAGGGGAACTCATAATACTGATCGACTCGTTCTCAAAGGCAACAATGTAGTTCACAAAGTGCTTAATTGTTCGAAGTGAGACTCTTCAAATGGGACTTCGTGAAGGTAATTACATTCTGTAAGATAAGACACTTCAGGATTAGAACAAAAACTGAACTAGAGAAGTCGCATTCTTAGTAATGGACTAATGCCATTCAAGTGAAGACCATAGATGACCAGATCTCACTTGTTTGTTAAACACACTGATTCTACTTGAGCTTATAAGCAAACAGTGAGTAGGAAAAATGCCTCAGGATCACACAGGAGATGCTCAACTCAACTCAGCCATTGTCTCGATTACTTTTGTTAGTTACATAGATCATTTTTCACAAATCTCATCTGTCTAAGCAACACTCACTCATGTCCTTCTTAATTGCTGTCGTTCATCTTAGTGTTTGGCAGCTTCCCCTACCTCAAGTACAGTTATTGACACTTACATTACGACATTTCCTACCAATACTTGGTCTACATTGTATCTGCTCATACCATCTCAAGCGATCTAATCTCTAGTATCTTGATTAATCATTGGTCCTACATAATGAAATTGATCCCTTTGTGGAATTTCTTCATTGTCTAACCTTATCTTATCTCCATTAATACACCTCATGTCGCAAGGAAAAAGATTATTTTAAGTCAAAGGTAAGGACAATATCAATGGCACCTATCACCCTGCTTATACAGGATGGACAATGAACTAAAATCAGAAACGCTAAGAAATGACATGGTGATCACAATACCTTTCCAGAACATCCGAAACTCTAACTGCTTGAATTATCAAACTACAATTTAGGAGAAGTACCAAGATGAAGGGAAAAAAAATAGCTAATCAGCATTTTTAAACTACAACAAATTACTACTACATATTGATTTAAAAAGTGACCTCTCCAGTAGATGGCTATCCCTAGTATGAAGATGAGACAATTGTACTAGTCCTATACAATCAACCGTAACTACCAATAGATATCGGAATGCTTGAAGTATATCTGGAAATAAGGTGCAGTCATGTTCAAGTTTCACATACAATTTCAAAAGCATAGAATTTACAAAAAACAATCGCTCAAACCACAAAATGCAGCTACTTTAATACCTTCAAGTCACTTTCAGACAACGCAACAACCCCGGTAGCTTTCCAACGCTCAAGTTGGCTTTTCACAACATCTTTTTTCTCACTCTTTCCTCGATTAACTTCGGGATTCCTCCTCAAATTAGATATTGCCGGAGCCTCCTTCTTAATTGGACCATCCTATTCACAAAAAGTAACAAATTCGCAAAGACTCAAACACTTCAATAAATGACAAATTTCGTAAATTGAGCTTAAAATTAACAAAAATTCAAAATTAACCTCAAAAGTATAATTTATTTACCCCTTGGTGTAGACCTTGAGAAGCCATGAGCATAATCTTAGCTCCATTACTAATCTCGGAAGACCTTAATGTCATTTCATCGACCAGGAGTTTCCCTACATACAACAAAGCATCGGAATTTAGGGTATCCATATAAGTGCGAGTACAATTTTGAGAGAGAGAGACCTTTGGAGATGAGTTTTTGACCGCGAGGAAGGACGTTAGTGAGGGGTTGAAGGAGAGATTTGAGGTCTTTGATAGTGGAGTCTAGAGAGATAGTGATCGGAATAGATCGTCCACTGAACTTTACGGTGATCGTTATCAAGTTCATGCGGCCGGTTGAGTCGCCAGTCTCCATTATCTCTCTTTCCCGTCGCCGCCGCGGTGAGTGTAATCTCTGGTTTCCGCTGTGAGAGAAACTCGTAGGAATAGACGATAGTGTCCTTATTCTTAACCGTAAAAAGGGCGATAGTCAATAGAGTTGAGCCGTTAATGTTCCGTGTAACGAAAAATAGTGGAGTAATATTTAAACTTTTCGGTTTTGAAACATAATCGTTGAATGCAAAAAAAACTTCGAGTCTAAATTAATTAGTCTTCTAGCTGTCTAGCTGATTTAAAATGAGATTTTTATAAAACTAAATTTGAGTAATTTGATTTTTTAAATAGAAATAGTTTGTTTGAATTTTTGGAGTCTTGTTTGATAGTGTGAGCGTCTCGATCCGCAGATCGTTCCATCGGACTTTTTTGGCTCTTAAACTTCACTGTGATCTTGTGTTCGATAAACGTGAAAAAAATACATTTATTTTGAAAAAACAGAGTCGTCACTCTCGTTTACGAAGTAAAATAGAGAAAAACTGAGATTGTAGGTTCGAGGGCCAAGTTACGATTTGGGAAGATTTTATGCACTCATTCGCCCTTTCAGTCTCTACATATTTGCATGCTCGTATTTAAATATCGTAGGTTTGTTATTTTATGTGAATGAAAATGTATTACGGAATATTCATATCTCCGTTTATAATTTACAAATATAATACATATATTTACATATCAAATGTATTAAAATAAATCACACCCCCTTTATGCTAAATGACACCCCCCGACCAAAGTGACTATTTTGCCCCTCACCCCCTCCCTTTATGCTTTATGCTAAATGACACCCTCCAAGCCTCCCCCAGACAGGCCCCCCTTCCCCTCCCCCCCCAAAGACACGCCCCCCCCTCCCATTCACTTGAAAAAATAAACCCCCTTTTCATTCACTTGAGAAAATCGCCCCCTTTCACTTGAGAAAAATCCCCCACCGTCCCCTCCCCCAGAAAAATCACCTTACTTAAAGAAAAATCTCCTTACTTAAAATGTAAGAATCTAACATTCATACATTCAAAAACACACCAAAAATTGTCTGAAATAATCTGAACCTTTTTACATTCCTACCTTTTATTCATACCAAATTTAAAAAAATGGATTCAAATCAGGTTAGTTTATGTTAAATTTATGTTTTGTTTTAGTTTAAATTATGTTAAATTTATGTTTTGTGCTTAGTTTAATTTATGCAAATTTATTTATGCTAATTTAGTTTAAAGTTAGTTTAAACTTATAATTATTTTTGTTTAATTAGTATTAAAAAAAACTGGAAAAGAATTTCGTTAAAAACATAACGGATTCGTTAAATTTTTAACGGAAGTAAGGAGGACCGCCCTCCCTAGGGGTTTAATTGAATAACACCACCCACCCTTGGGGGTTTAAACATTTTAAACCGCCCACCCCTAGGGGTTTTTTTTTTTATTTTTTATATAATTATTAATATATACATAATTTTATATAATTATTAAAAAATTGTTATTAATATATAATTTTAGTTTATATATATATAATTTTCTATAATTATTAATATATATATAATTTTCTATAATTATTAATATATAATTTCATATAATTTAATTGAAATTTATAATTTTTATAATTTAAAATCGTTTAATAAATATATAATTTCAAATGTCAAAATTTTATCTTATAATTTTAATTTTGAAATTAATATTATTGTTGATTTAATTAGTAATATATTTATAAACTAAAATTTGCAACAATTAATATATAATTTTAGTTTAATATATAATTTTACATAATTTAATTTTAGTTTATAAATTATTAATAAATAATTTCATATTATTTAATTTAATATATTTGTTTATTTAATAGTAATAAGATTATATAATTTCATATAATTTAATTGTAATTTATCATTTTAGTTTATATGCAATAAAAATATAATTTAATATTTATTAATTAATTTTAGTTTATAATTTTAGTTTTGAAATTAATATAATTGTTGATTTAATTAGTAATAAGATTATTAAATAGTATTTGCATAAATTACATGTATTTTGTGATATTTTAATATAATTATTATATATTAATTACACAATTTAAAAATATATTAGCATAAATAATTAAATATTACGTTAATATTTTTAATTTTAGTTTATAATTTCATATAAATTAATTTAATTTAATGTTATGTTTTACATAATTAAGTTTAACTATGTAAATTAAAATAAAATTTATTAAGTTAATGTTATGTTCTTTAAATAGACATTTTATAAAGTTAAGGTGGGCGATAAGTGTAGACACAACCACCCGTTAACTGAGTCTGGTCAGTGGCATAGATCAAGATCGGGCTCCAAAGAGGATATTCTTGTTGGTGAATTAACTGCTGACCATATGAAGCCAAAAGAACATTCTAAAGCACCTTAAATCCAAAGATCCCGAGAATGTTACCAACATACACCAAATACAGAATATGGTACAGAAGTGGCGTAGGAAACTTATGGGCGAATCGACTCCAATACAATTTTTCTTCAGGCAAATTGAAGAACATGGATACTTTGAATGGCATTCAAACGATGATCAGAATCAAATTATAGAGAATCTCTTAATTGTACACCCAAAGTCCCTTGATTTGTTGCACAGATTTTTACACGTTCTAATAAAGAACGCAACATACAAAACCAACAAGTATGATATGCCTTTGTTGGAGATTATTGGAGTGACTCCAACAAGCAAAAATTTTCACGTCGCGTTCGGATTTCTTAGGGATGAGAAATTGGATACTTTCAAGTGGGCATTACAAGCATTTTCGGTCATGTGCAAAGGTCTTGGCGTTGCTCCAACAGTTATTGTCACTGACAGGGAATTGACCTTAATGAAAGCGGTGGAGATGTTCTTTCCCAATGTCAAACTTTTACTGTATCGTAGACATATCGACAAGAACGTGAAAAAATTCTTAGTTCAATTGGTCAAGCATAAAAACTATTTCAATGCATTTATGTGGAGATGGCATAACTTAGTAGATGCCAAAACCGAGATGGAGTACAATCAACATGTGATGTGGTTGGAGGAAACATGGGGCACCCGATCGGCCTTAATTAAATATTTGAAGATGTAGTGATTGGATCCATATAAAGAGAATTTTGTTACGGCATGGACCAAAAATTATTTGCATTTCGGCAATACTACAACAAACAGGTATTACTTGTATTTTTTTAGTCAAACAGATATTACTTTTACAAAGCATTAGTTGTGTAATTTATATATGCTAATAAATTATGTTTACTAAGAATTATAGATGTTTTACAGGATGGAAAGCACTCATTCGCAATTCAAGAGGTGGTTAGGCACGGCTACTATGTGTTTCGATACTCTATTCCTGCACATTCACAGTGCTGTAGAGCTGCAGATTGATGAGATAAAGTCCACCCTTGAGCATGATATAACAGTCAAGCATCAAATCACCAAAGATCTTTCCGTGCTTCGCCTACTGAAATGCAATGTATCTCACGCTGCCCTTGAAAAGCTGCACACAGAGTGGCATTGGTTCATTGATGAGTATGATAAACTAGAAATTATATTAGACAAAGATACTTGTGGTTGTGTGCTCCGACTTTCAAGTGGTCTACCATGTCTCCATGAGATGCGTCAAGTGGATCAAAGTGAAGGTGTCATCGATCCTGTCGATATTCATCCTTTTTTGAGGACTCTACAAATTGAGAGAGAATATACGGCATCTACGACAAGACAAACTCCTTCAGATTTAATAAATAGTATTTTTGATGAGGCGGATCAGTTGGATGACACGAGTAAGTTGGTGTGTGCGAGCAGGTTTTATCAACTGATGCATTGCCAGACTTATCAACAAGAGGCTCCACAAGCTGTACCACATAAAGGCCGACCGAGGGGGAACTCGACCAAGTGAGAATTATCCGACTGGGAGCACACTGAAAGAAAAAACTCAAGAACTCCAGATACCGATCCAATGTCTACGTCGAAATCAGATTCCGGTCGAGGTCGAGGTCGAAATCAAAGTTGAGGTCGGCAATCGATGAGTACCACATCACCATCATTTCCATTTACAAATGAGATCCCAGGATTCATTGTGGATTGCATAGAAGATTATAAGGACGTGGTGAGTGATGAAAACTGCGGATTTCGAGTTATTGCGGAGTTTGAGTATGTCAGCCAACGATATTGGCAACGTGTGAAGTATGATTTGATCAAGGAGCTGACTAATCACCACGAGTTTTATGATCAGACTTTAAATCCTAATGTTCGAGTGGGTGCCTTACATATTTGTACACACTTTGATGAACCGTGCGGTCAGGAACATTGATTAAGTTTGGGTGACCTTGGATACGTTATAGCAACAAGGTATCAGAAGATTGTACAGTGTTTCTCAATAAGCCACTTTTGCACCACGTTCTTGCCATTACGGTCTACTCTCGCAGGGTACCAACCCCCATATGAGTATATTAACTTTGGGTTAGTATACGGCGCTAGACACTTCATTAAGCTTCAGTTGCCTGACGATTGCCCGATGCCTAGGGTGTATATAGGTTGGGAGTTAGTTTGTGATCCCAACATTCGACATTGGAAAAATCTTTAGATGGATCGTAAACATACCTTCCCTGTAAAGTGGGTAGATATGATAAAACCATCACGCCCTATGTAAAAAGACTTATTCTCGTTTGAATATTAGGGCAATCTTCTGTGTATCTGAATTTTTTTCTTTTTATGCCAACGTTGTCTACAAACATATCGCATGTTTCTAAAATAAACAAATATATTAAATTCTAAACTAATATTAAATAATATGAAATAATATATTAATAATTTATAAACTAAAATTAAATAATATAAATTTATATATTAAACTAAAATTATATATTAATTTGGGCAAATTTTATTTATAAATATATTACTAATTAAATCAACAATAATATTAATTTCAAAACTAAAATTATAAAATTAAATTAAATAATTTGAAATTATATATTTATTAAATGATTTTAAATTATAAACTAAAATTATAAATTACAATTAAATTATATGAAATTATATATTAATAATTTATAAACTAAAATTAAATTTATAAACTTATATATTAATCTAAAATTATAAACTAAAATTAACTATTAATAATTATGTAAACTTATATATTAATAATTATATAAAATTACCTATTATTAATTATATAAAATTATCTATTAATAATTATTACCAAATTATATATTAATAATTATATAAAATTAAATATAAAAATATATTAATAATTATATAAAATTATATATTACTAATTATATAAAATTATATATTAATAATTATATAAAATTGTTAATATTATATATTAATAATGAAATTATATAAACTAGAAAAAAATTAAACCCCTAAATGTGGGCGTTTAAAAATTTTAAACCCCAGGGTGGGGGTTTAAAATTTTAAACCCCAGTGGCGGTGTTAATGTATTAGACCCGGGCGGTGTTGGGGGGTGGGGAGACCGATTTGGGGGGGAGGGAGGGGGCGGTTTGGGAGGGGCAGGGGAAGGGAAAGGGCGAGGCAAAAGAGTCACTTTGGTGGGGGGTGTCATTTAGCATAAGGGGGGTTGTGATTTAGCACCTCTGATATTTAAACTTTTCGGTTTTGAAACATAATCGTTGAATGCAAAAAAAACTTCAAGTCTAAATTAATTAGTCTTCTAGCTGATTTAAAATGAGATTTTTATAAAACTAAATTTGAGTAATTTGATTTTTTAAATAGAAATAGTTTGTTTGAATTTTTGGAGTCTTGTTTGATAGTGTGAGCGTCTCGATCCGCAGATCGTTCCCTCGGGCCTTTTTCACTCTTGAACTTCCCTCTGTTATCGTGTGTTCGATAAATGTGAAAAAATAATATTTATTTTGAAAAAAAAGAGTCGCCACTCTCATTTATGAAGTAAAATAGATAAAAACTGAAATTTTAGGTTCGGGGGCCAAGTTACGATTTGGGAAGGTTTTACGCACTCATCTCGCCCTTTCGGTCTCTACATATTTGCATGCTCGGATTTAAGTATCGTAGGTTTGTTATTTTATGTGAATGAAAATGTATTACGGAATATTCATATCTCCGTTTATAATGTACAAATATAATACATATATTTACATATCAAATGTATTGAAATAAATATGTACATACTTTAAATATATTTTTTTACATATTAAATTGACTAACGAATGGAAGGGGGTTACCTTCTGTCGTTTTATAAAATTCGGGCCAAATTCTAAGCCATTATGTTATATTGGATCAAGCTAGCTCGTAGCCTGACCGTTGTGCTTCCACTGCTACCGATACGAGGAATGGAAGTCTTACGTTTTGTGTTTGTGTTGTGTGTATTGTGTGTATGTGTGTGTGAAAGAGGGAGAGTTTGAGAACTCTTTTCTTGAAAGAGGGAGAGTTTGAGAACTCTTTTCTTTTACTTTTTTCTTTTCTTTTTCCTTCTTTTGAGAGGGAAAGTTGGATGCTGTTGCTGTGGTTTTCTGAATGATGTGGGATGCCTTTGAGGGAGAGAGCTGAGAGCTCTTATATAAGAGGCTGAGAGAGAAATATTTTGATGTTACTCTCGGGGCCAAGTTTGGAGGAAACTTCGTTTGTGCATCGAAGTCTTCAGCAGCCAGGCGGCTTGACTTTGAGGGCAAATGGCTGGTTTGGTGCGCGGCGCACCAAGCATGGTGTCCGCGCACCAAACCTTGTTTCTGTTGTTTCAGCGCACCAAGCAAGACTTCAGCGCACCAAAATTGTTTTTTGTCTTTTTCAGGCTTTGTGTTTTGCACTTTGGCCCTTCTAAATTTTGTATCTTCAGTCTGGACCCTTGATGCTGATTTAACTGAAACTGTTTATGTATTCGAACGTCATTACTCATGTTTGATAGGTTGTTTTCTGAAATAATCATAGAAACAAGTGTTAGTCAATTTGTAAATAAACAATTGTTTATAGGACAATTCGTATAATATAGGTGTACCAATCCTAGGTGTCTACAAATAATATTTAACAAGTTTAAATATTAAAATAGTGCGTGCTTTTAAAAAAATATTCATGTGAAAATGGAATTCATTAATTAAAGTAGAAGTTAAATTGAGGGTAAATAGTCAAGTAATATTAAAAAAATTAAATTAACCTTTTTTTAGAGCGGCTTAAAAAAATTTAAGATTTTTTTTTAGGAACTTTGCTGGGCAAGTGATCCAGTGGACTGAAATCTAAAATCCAACTTATCCCGAATGAGCCCATAGAAAATATGGATAGTCATCGACCAATGTTCTGCATAGCTGAGCATTCCTATCCTGAAGATATTGGGCTTCTGAATCGCATAAGTTAACCACAGCGGCCAGGTCGGCCCAGCCCGGTAAAATCAAAGAGAGATATTATTGTTGTTGGTGGGCCTGGTGGTGAATTCATGGTCAAGAATGGTCACGTGGGTTGGAGCTCAAAAAGCCATCTAACGAAGCTTTTCAGAATCCACCCACATCCACTCACTCACTCCTGTTCCCAAAGTTGAATTATTAACTGCTAACCACAATGACTTGTTCAGTACTTCATCCACACCTTGTCTCCTCCTGTTCACTACTTGTGGACCCCATCAAAAATCAGCCCTCCTTTTCCACCAAAATTTTCTACACATACCCCAATCTCCCTGGTTCAATTACCCTAAAGGTTAATGCTCGAAATAAGACGAGGGAATATGTTAAAATTTTATTTTTATTTTTGATCGATTTACTTAAAACTATATTTACTAAGTTATTTGAGTCTTATAACGAAGGGATAGTCGATGGGTTTTAGAGATGACTTTACTCATGGCTAGATCCAATGCAATTTTAATGTGGTGGGATTTTCTCTCGGTTAGAATTCTCTCGAACCCAAAATAAGTGTTCTCGATTCTTTTTTGGGACGTCTCAAAATAATTGTCTCCTGTTCTTCTTTGGAAAAAAATTCAAGTTAAGTGTTTATTGTGGCTTTCCTATTTGTGAAAAGTGAGTGAGCTTTATTTATTTGACTCCACTAGCTAGTAATAAATTTTAAAAATACTAAAAAAAAATCATAAAATTAATCACATTTTTAAAACTCGTATCCAATAGAGAATACTTATTTTTGGACAAATTAAAAGGAATAGTAAATATTAAGTAAGAGAACAATTAAAGTTAAGTTTCCTTTTATTATGTTTTTAGTTGTAATAATAATTGTAAAAAAAATTGTAAACTTAACATTTTTCTTTAGTATATAAGCAAGGCAATGAGCTTTTACGGTTCAAAAGAGCTAAAACTCGATGAGCTTTTCCGGTTCAAAAGGGCTAATAAAACACTTCTCGTTTAGCTAAACAATCTCAAGCCCATTGAGACACTTTTAGGAGAGAATAGCTAAAACTCTTCTTGTTTAGCTAAACAATCTCAGATACATTTAAGAGAGAATGTAATGAAATACGTCTAAGAGTCCTCTGGTCGTGCGTTTTGGCTAAAATACAGAGATAAAATATAACTTATTTACAAAAATTATATTTTAATGCTGCAGCAGAAAAAGTAGCATTTTCAAAACGCAATTGTGCTTTAAAACGTTGGAATTTTCAACTTTTTTTCCAAAACGCAGGTTTTAAAACGCTGCTAGGAAAAAAAAATTGCGTATTGAAGTGATATCTCAAACGCATTTATAAGAAAAAACATGCGTTTTTTAAAACACTATATTTTTAAAACATTGCGTTTTGTAAACGCTGCACCAAACTGACTCTAAATTTGATTTTGATTTGAACAAATAATGACTTGGTGCGAACATAAAATACTCGAAAAATGTAATGCGCCGATGGAGTTGAGATTCACTAATATTTGTTATCAAATTGATTCATTTGCAACCCTAATTATATGGAGTATATTAATATCAATGACATGTATGGGTTAATATATACTTTGTTTGCATGGTAATTTAAGACTTTATTTTAAATTTTGACTATTGTTTTAGTAGTGATTGAAAAAAAGAAAAAAAAACAATTGTAAAACCAGTGAGAGTAAAAATTTAAAATAACCAAACTATGCATTAAATTACAAGACAAACGGGCTATATATTTTGTAGTAGTAATATCTTTTGGAAAATGATAAAACAGCAGATTAATTTACATCTAGCAGTATAGTATTGTACAATATAATTGTTGTGCATTGATACGTTGTACTGTACAACATTTTATTATTTTCTATAAACCAAATTTATAAATAAAATTTGGGGAGAGACTATTTTCACTACATTTTTACTTATTCACTACATTACTAATTATTGCATTAAATAATTATATATTTGAACAAAACTACCCCTTCATTACTTGCCCGTATTAAGTTGACTGATAAAATTACTTTCTTAATTACCTTCTAACATTTTATTTTAGTTCAAAACATCAATAAACAATATAGCATTTTTTTTATATGTTTACTTTAAAAAATATGTTTAATCAATTAAGCTAATGATCGAAGTCATGTTGCACAGTAAAAAACTTAATAAGAACATTTTGTCTACCGAACTATGAAAAATATGTGATCTTTGGTTATTGAAATAAAAAATTAAAAATTAGATTTAAAGGATATAATTGTAAAATTTTAATCCAATGGTAAAATTATAGTGTGATATAATATCGTAAATGGTAAAATTATAGTGTGATATAATATCGTAAAATTTTAGTACATTTTACCTACCTATACGATTGATTTAAAATTTTAATATTGAGTTAACTGAAATTAATAATCAATTTAATACATACAATATTGCTATTACTGAATTGATTTTTTAAATAATATTAGTTTAATCAAATTAATTGAGCAAAGAAATGAGGCACAATAGTCTATTTCAATAGATTCTACGTCTTTTTTTTTTGTTTTAATAAAATATCCAACATTTTCTAAAAGTTTGGTAGACAAATGTTTTAATTACATTATTTTTAAATATGAAGCATGAGATGCGAGTTTTAAGTACAATTGACTAAACATATTTATGCAACATGACTTCAGTTATAAGATTAATTGATTAAGCACATTTTAAAAAATAAATATTGATGTTTTGATTTGAAAAATAATATTAAAAAGTAATTAGAAAAATAATTTTATTAGTCAACTTAATATAGACAAGTAATGAAAGGATAATTTAATCCAAATATATATTTATTAATGTAATAATTAGTGATGTAGTGAATAAATAAAAAATGGGAGAGGCTATTTCCACTACAATTTTGCTTTTCCACTACATTCTTAATTGTAATTTTAAACTCATACATATTTGGACAAAACTACCCCTTAATTCATCGCTTGCTATTTAATGTTGAGTAATATATTTCTTATTTTCAAATTACCTTTAATTCCTAACATATCAATAAATAAGATACTTGTACTCTTTCTATTTCAATTTATTATTAATAAGAATGTTTTCTCAATTATCTTTATGACTCGTTTTATGTTTCATTATTAAAAAAATATATATAAAAGCATTATCGATTAAAATTTTAGAAAATAAGTGATATTTTATTACTAAAATAAAATTTTTAATTTATTTTTAAAATATTATTTTTTAAAAATTGATTCAATAAAAGCAATATGGTAGGTATTGAATTGATTATTAGTTTCAATCAATTCAAAATTTAAAATTTAGAATTAATTTTATAGGTAGGTAAAATGTATTAAAAAATTCAATACTATATCACAATATAAGTTCACTATCGATTAATATTTTACACATACAACCTTTACATCTATCTGTGAATTTTTCATTTTAATAAGCAAAGATCACATATTTTTTTAAAAGTTCGATTGATAAAAAATATCCTTATGATACTAGTTTTTTTATTATGCAACATGCTTTAGCCATGAGTTTAATTAATTAAACATTTAAAATAAATAAAAATATAAAAAGAATAATTATGTTTTCATATGAACGCTAATTGAATACCATTTAATATGTTTTGAATTAGAAAATAATATAAAAAAGTAACTTTGTTAATCAAATTAATATAAACAAGTAATTGAGGTTAGTTTTGTCTAAATATATATTTATTTAATGTAATCATTAATAATTTAGTGAATTAATAAAAAATATAGTAAAAATAGCCCTTTTCATAAAAAAATTATAATAGAAATAATTTCTCCCTAAAATTTGTTACTCCAAACATTGCTCATCTATTGAGGAATCTATAATAAGTCGGGGTGCGGGAGGCGCAACCAATCGTGATCATTTACAGATGCACTTATTACTAGCTTCAGATCAAGATATATGCGGGCATTCCCCGCTATGATTGGCTCAATTAAGGCATTCACACGTGCATAGATTTGCAACTTATTATATCCTCCCTCCTTTCATTTTTTTAAGTCGTTGCATAAAAACAAAGATGGTTATTATTATTATTATTATGAGCACGTTTCCTATGAGACCGTCTTATTATAAAACATAGTTACTTTGATCAATTTATATTATTAATACTATATTAATTATGTGAGATCGTTTTACCGTAAGATAATTTTATCTAAATTTTTGTCTATTACTCCCTCCGTCCCTTAATTATTGTCTCATTTGACCCAACACACGGATTAAGAAAAAATAATTAACTTAATTATTAATATTAGTATAATGTGTAATTTTTTTTTAATGTCCATGTGTATGTGGTCCATAATTAAAGTAAGGGAAAAAGTAAGGGTAAAATGGTAAAAATGATGTCGAAAAATTTTCAAATAAAACAATTATTCTGGAACGGACAAAAAAAGAAAAACAAGATAATAATTTAGGGACGGAGGGAGTATTATTTTTTTCTTTTAAATATTGTTTTGACCATTTGGTCATGGATTTGCGTTTCTTTAAAATTAATGTGTGTATATCATTAAAAAATATATAATTATAGCTAGTTTTAAGATATTGTACAGTACACTACCTTAATGCTAGCTGTAAACAAAATCTGTAAATGAATTTTGCTCTCTATCATTTTTTTTATTAAAAAAAAAAATTTATTTGCTTCGAAGATTTTTGTACAATTTGATCCATTTCTTTTAGAGGGCTACTAGTCAAGTTAACTCTAAGTAAGGTCTCTTTTACCACCTGCTGGATAAGGTTCTTGTCTAAATTCTTTTTTTTATTACTGTTTCTTATTGGTAAATAATATTACGAGCTGGAGCTTGTGAAATTATTATAGACTTTAGTGTTAATATCGTTGGATTAAATTTAATTAAATCTCTACGTCGTTGGATAAATTTGCCCTCAATGTAATAAATTGCATCCAACGATGTATAGATCTAAATATATTTAATCAAACGACACTAACACTAAAACTTGTAATAATACCACAAGCTTGAGCTCGTAATATCGTACCACTTTCTTATATCACTATTTTCTGATAATATCTATTGTTCTAACTCACTATTATCAACAATTAAGAAGAAAAATTGAACAAGTTATGTAATAATCATGAACATTCATTTGAACAATTAAGTCAAAATTAGATTCAAACAATTATCAAAAGTGCGTAAAGTACGTGTATACTATATTTTTAATGGTAAAAACTTAGAAAACATCGTCTTACGGGTATTTTCTATAAGACGGATCTCTCTGACCCGACTCACCGTGTGTTGGTGAACTGAGCTGTAAAAGAGTGTGACTCCATCTTACGAATTAAGATCCGTAAGATGATCTCACTAAAAACCTACTCATTTTTAATAAGCAGAGTGTTTATCACGCCCCCCATATAAAAATGCATAAAACACACACTATATTATTTAATTAGCTGAGAGTTTATCATGCCCTATCATCCTTCGTTGGAAAAGAAATAATGAGAGAGGAAGGGGGAACCCATGAACCTTACTATGCCTTTTATTTTCTTAATTTTTTTTTATTTCATGAGTAATGAAGAAAATTAATGGTAGTTTTCATATTAAAAAAAGAGGGTATCTACACGTGATTAATTTATATATGTCACTATAGTGGATAAAACAATAAATAATTGATATAGTTTCTCCCTTTAGTTTTATCGTTATAGATGCAATTAACATATGCTACAAAAGAATTGAATAATAATATAAATTAATGTCTTGTTAACTTGTACACTGAGAGTATAGTATATGTTAACAAATATTAATTACGGTAATTATGAATAAAATTATATAAAATGTGCACAAGAACTTACAATTTACATAATTATTTGTTTACTTTTACATAATTCTACGTTTAACCACTCTAATTAATATTTATTAATATATGTCATTAGGACACAAGTTACTCCAAAAATCGTAAAAAATTATCACCCATGTGAATCCACCCACCTTTCTTTCCAACCCCCATAAAATTAACAAAATCAACTTTTTCAACACAATTCTTCCCTTCTTTTTTTTTTTTGATTGTTTACTTTTGAGTAGAGAGGGATGTGTGTTTGAAAATATTAATAATTAAAAAATATATTATTATCACTGCAGTAGATTATTATTAAGAGAATATTTGAGCATAATGAAAATGACAATAACACATGTGAAGGCTGAAGGGTAAGTTGAAAGATTATGTAGATATATTGAATGCATAATTTATTTAAAATGAATTCTTTATTGAAACTTTTTATTGAGACATTAAAAAAAATAAAATATTGGACTATTTGAAAGGAGGGAGTATTTATTATCCATGGACCACAGTTACTATCAACATGAAAGAGACCAATGAGTTGTCCATTTCATTGCTGAGTCACGGGTCCTCCTAGCTACTTAATCGCTGAGTCACCGTAATTTTCCCTCTCACATTCTCATGGGGCTATGGTGTGGGGCTCTCAGGGGGAGAGTTTTCCCTTTTTTTTGGAACATGAAAGAGACCAATGAGTTGTCCATTTCATGTCAAAGGTAGGTCTAGATGCATACTACATGGAGTAATTATATGTATGTAAATACGAAAAAGCTTGGTTAATGCTCAGTACGCATACATAAATGTTGAACCTAGTAATTATGGATGTGCAATGATTCATTTCCAAAAAAAAGAAGAAACAAAAAACAAAAGGATGTGCATTGATAAACTAGCACAAGTGCATGCACAACCTCCTTTTTTTTTTAATGATAATAAAAAAAAACTTCTTTTCATACAAGTTTATGTAGCAGAATATCCACTTGTAAATTTTATTTTATTATATTTTTTTCTTTAGGTGTCTTAAGGGGGTGTGAAAATGACTCGAATCTAAGACCTCACACTTGTAAATTGGCCAACCTGTTTTGTATGTATTTCTTCTTATAGACATCAACCTACTCTATTTTAAGATAAGTAATATTCCCTCTGTTCCGGACAAATAATCCACTATACTATTTTGGGACGTTTCACTTAAAGAGTCTACTTTAAAAAAATTATGCTTACAATTTTTATAATCTTTCATCTTTACTCTCCACTTGAGTTTGTAATTATTTTGGTTGCATTTAAGCATTTTTGTAATTATAACCAACTCTAATGACACTAATTTATCCCTTAATAATTAAACTTTTTAAACATAGACTTTTTAGGTGGAACGAAGGGAGTAATATGTATATATATAAGTATATGGAGCCTCTTTTCTTTGTTAATAATCTCACTATATTAATTCTTAGATTCAAGGTTCATGGTGCATTAATGCACATAGTTTAACACATATTCTGGGTTGTTTAACTGGTACAATGCACATATTGAACGTTTAAAATGTACGTATTAAACTACTATAAGTATATGCTAAACTATAATTTAGATACTAAGATATCAATTTTTATCGAAACCTTTCGATCAACTTTTCAAATATTTTGACAGTTGATATATACGAACCAAATCGAACCGTGAACCCAATCGAACAAATTAAGATAGTAATAATAATAAAGAGGTTACCTATCCGTGACTTATATGAACAAGACTGACTGGCTACCTTCTTTCACCTTCTCTTGATTTTCAAACTGCCAAATGCCTGCCAACATGAAAGAAAGAAAGAAATGCATCAAATTAACAACAAAAAATCACTTCAATTGGCTACTGTGAGGCACCTTGTTTATTTTTGGCTTGTAGCATTTCTAGTGGTATTAACAACACTCATAAGATATTTATACTTTAACCTTTTGTTCCCTTTAAGAAGATGAAACCCAAAGATCATTAGTGGTCATGCACATACATTAGGCACGTGTGAGGTTCATGGATATACAAAATCCCTCCCAAAAATCATTCACTATTAACTTGAATTTGTTATTTTAGTGTTATCTTCAGTCATAAGACCAGCCGTGAAGAGATAAGTTAACTCTAAGCATGACACCATAAAATATTACTCTCTTCGTCGCACAATAAGTGCTAATTTTTTTACTTATGACCATAAATAAAAATAAATACTCATTTTGAGACAAAGAGTGTACTACTTTACATCAAAGTTTTTTTTTTTTTTTAAAAAAAAAAAAAAAGGAGAAAAGCGTTGGGTGGGAGTGGTGGTGGGGTGGGGGATAGGGTCCTAGCAAACAAATCTCCCTAAAAATAAGCTTTATCTTTTGTTAAAGTCGTTAGCTTTATTTAGCACCACTCTTGGATATCCCACATCAATGTCCCTGTTTATGTCCTTGTTTCGGGAGCTATGGGTTGCTGCATAGCTGCACCCGGAACCTATTGTTTCGGGAGCCATGGGTGTAAGATTTATTTCTTGCAGGTTAAGAAATTCCTTATGTGGTCAATAGTGAGAATCACGGTTGATTTGGGATTACTAAATCATATTAAATACTGGTTTGTAAAAGGAGTTAGTTTCCTAATTAAACTCTACCTTGATGGACGGTTGAGATTAAATCCTAATCCTAATAGGAATCGGTCCTCCCTTTGCCTATATAAAGAGATGCAATACTCATCATATTCATCTATTACGACAAACAACTCATTAGGGTTTTGGGCCAAGAGGGAGAAATCGTATTCCGTCTTCTTTGGCTATTATACTGCAGATTTCGGATCTACATCAAGTTAATAGAATCAAACATCATGTCTTCAGGTATTTTACTTATGATTATTTGTATGCTATTGTGATAATTATGAAGTTCAAGATCTAGGGTTTAAGGATTAAAATATTACAGTTGGTATCAGAGCCATGATTACGAACTCATGATCATCCATGAAAAACGCATGCAATATTACTGTTTTATTGATTAAAAATTATTTGTTGTTGTTTTTTTTTAATCAATAATTAATGCAATGAAAAAAAAAAAAAATCCTTGTCGTTCAAACAACGAAGCGTACAATTTTGTGCATTTACCTTCCAAGTACTAATTAAGTAATCTTGACCAAGCATTATTATGAATATTTAAATATGAGAAAGGTTTAGTAATCTGACTGAGATTAAGAATCAGTTCTTCACTTTGTTTGTTTTGGTGCAACTCATCAAGGTCAAGAACGGCAGCTGACTTCTCGTACTTTTCTTTAATTTAAATTATTTTATAAGCTTTTGGTTATTCCTTAAATAAATCTTAGAGATATTGACAAAGCGAGTACCAAGTGGGAGGTAATGGTACTGTACGTACGCATCGTATTTATTATTGTTCGGTATTAAATAAGTATGAGTATTATTAGGTTTTATTATTCTATCAAGTTTTATGTATTCCGCATTTAATCTGTTTTAATATGATAAAAGCTTTGTTATCACCACAGTGATAATAAATTATGGCATTAATGTTACTTAATAATCATGTTTATTTAATAATATGAGTCTCTTAGGTTGTACATACATATTAGAGCAGTAATCACCCACAGGTGATTTTGATCCACGTGTTTGAACAACATTAAGATTTATGTGTTTTAGAAAAGTATAATATCCACAGATATTTATCTTGTTCTTGTACACATAATTAAATTAAAATTTTGACTCTTTAAAACATGATTATTTTAATGAAGATTCTACCCACAGGAGAATTTTCTTTATGTTTGTTTAGACAATTTTTAATTCTTATATATCTCTATTATGTCTTCAGCTCCGTTAATTTGCACTCGCATGCTTCATCTGTACCCTCCCTTAATGGTACTAACTTCTCAGAATGGCGTGAGAATGTTGAATTCACTTTGGGTGTTCTTGATCTCGATCTTGCACTCCAAACTGAAAAACCTCCTGAATTAACCGCAGAAAGTACCAAAGAGGATAAAGATCTCCATAAACTGTGGGAGAAAAGTAACAGATTGAGCCTTATGTTCATGCGAATGACGATTGCTGCAAACATCAAGACCTCTCTTCCTGAAACGAAATTGGCTAGGGAATTCATGGAATCCGTTGCAGAACGCTTTAAGACTGCAGATAAGTCTCTTGCAGGGAAATTAATGTCAGAACTCACTACTATGAAGTTTGATGGTGCACGGTCAATGCACAATCATATTATTGAGATGCAAAACCTTGCGGCTAAGCTTGAATTTGGGAATGAAAGTGGATGAGAATTTTCTTGTTCGGTTTATCCTAAATTCTCTTCCTCCACAAGATGCCCCTTTTCAAGTGAATTACAACTCTATTAAGGAAAAGTGGACGGTGAATGAACTATCTAACATGTTAGTTCGGGAAGAAGCAAGGCCGACTCAACAAGGTACTAATGTTGCACATCTCACTACTCAAGGAGCGAATCATAAGTTTGGGAAAAAGGTGGAAAAGGCCGAAAAGAGCACCATCCAAAATGAATGATAAAGTCCAACCGCTCAAGTCAAGGCAAAGAAAGAAGAAGTTTGTCGTTTCGTAGGAAATCTGACACTTCCGAATAACCGTGAGAAACGTCGTAATTGGTTCGAAAGAAAGGTAATCCCTTGGGATTCGTAAGTTTTTCGAATCAAACTTCTCTTATGCACCTTCAAATACATGGTGGTTGGATTCAGTGCTAATGTTCATGTTTCTAATTCGATGCGGGGATACCTTACGACCCAAATCATAAACCCAACCGAAAACTTCTTATCGTAGGGAACGGCAATAAAGCTCTGTCGAAGCTATTGGAACATATCGTCTTGTTCTTGAAAAAGGATATTATTTGGATTTATTTCAAACTCTTTATGTTCCATCTATTTCCCGCAACTTAGTTTCAGTTTCTAAACTTGACTTACAAGGATTTATGTTTGATTTGGGTAGTAAAAGTTTCAATTTATATAAGAATTCTATTAATGTTGGTTCGGAATTCTTGTAGATGGTCTTTACAAATTTACTTTGTCTTCTCCATCCACATCGAAACTCATTTGACCTGCATCATAATCAAGGAACTGTACATCATGTAATGAAAAGGACTCTTCATTCTTGTGGCATCGAAGTTGGGACATATATCCCGTAGCGACTTCAAAGATTAGTAAAAGATGGTGTTTTACCAAACCTAGATTTTATCGATTATCATAGTTGTGTGGATTGTATTAAAGGCAAAGCAACAAAACACACAAAGAAAGGAGCCACAAGGAGTTCTCGCTTCTTGAAATAATACATACGTATATTTGTGGACCTTTTGATGTTCCAACATTTGGGGAGAAAACTACTTCATCACCTTTATTGATGATTATTCACGTTTACGTTATCTCTATCTATTGCATAATAAATCTCAATGTGAATCTTTGTGCAAGTATTTATAACCGAGGTTGAGAGGCAATTAGAAAGAAAAGTGAAAATCATAAGGTCCGATAGAGGTGGAGAATTTTATGGCGGTATGACGAAACAGTCAACATCCCGGACCTTTTGCCGACTCCTCGAACAACTTGGAATTGTAGCTCAATACACAATGCCCGATTCTCCTTGGCGAATGGTGTAGCCGAAAGGCGGAATCGCACGCTTTTAGAAATGGTTAGAAGCATGATGAGTCATGCTAATTTGCCCATTACGTTGTGGACATATGCTCTTCGCATGGCGTATATATTTTAAATAGGGTTCCCAAGCGGCCCAAAGACCCCTTTTGAGTGTGGAAAGGCCGAAACCTAGTTTAAAACACCGCATGTTTGGGGATGTCCAGTTGAAGCGAAGGTATATAACCCTCAAGCAAACAAATTGGATTTGAAAACTATAAGTGGGTATTTCATTGGTTTTCCGAAAAATCCAAAGGGTATATAATTTATTGTCCTAACCATAAGTCGCGAATTGTGGAAACTGGAAATGTCAAATTCATTGAGGATGGCATGATTAGTGGGAGTACATTTGTGGAGGATAAGTCTGTTCACGAAATTAGGGTAACAATCCCATTACCTAAAAACCAAGCGACAAGGTGAATTCTTCCATCGTTGAACCGTTAAACGTTGAAGGACCACTGTGGCTCCAATTATCGATGAACCGATAAATGATGAAGAGCTACCACCACATCGCCACAACCCCATAATGAAATCACGCCAATGAAGAAATTGTGGAACAAACACGGGAACCAATTAAGAAGATCTCAACGAGAAAAACGAAGTGCTATTCCCGATGATTATGTTGTTTATCTACAAGAATCGATTTTGACATAGGGATAATGAAAGATCCTGTTTCCTATTCACAAGCCATTACGAGTAATAATTCGATAAATGGATTGATGCCATGAAAGATGAGTTAAAATCAATGGCGATAATCAAGTGCGGAACTCACTCATTTGCCGAAAGGACACAAAACAGTTGGGTGTAAATGGGTCTTTAAGACCAAACGTGATCATGGCAATATTGAGCGATATAAAGCTAGACTTGTAGCCAAAGGTTTTACTCAAAAGGATGACATAGATTACAAAGAGACTTTTTCTCCGTGTCTAAGAAAGATTCTCTTAGAATTATTATGGCCCTTGTAGCTCATTATGACTTAGAGTTACATCAAATGGATGTGAAAACACCTTTCTTAATGGTGAGCCAAGAAGAAGTATACATGCGTCAACTGAAGGTTTTACCTTAGAAGGACAGGAAGACATGGTCTCGCAAACTTAAGAAATCCATTTATGGACTTAAGCAAGCCTCCCGACAATGGTATCTAAAATTCAACGAAACCATTAATGCTTTTGGTTTTGAAGAAAATACGTAGATCCATGCATATACCTCAAGATCGGTGGGAGTAAGTTCATATTTTTGGTTACGTATGTTGATGACATATTATTGGCAAGTAGTGATCTTGGCTTATTGCATGAAACCAAAGCATATCTCTCCAAAACTTCGAGATGAAAGATATGGGTGAGGCTTCCTACGTAATTGGGATAGAAATATTCCGTGACGGATCACGTGGATTACTTGGACTCTCCCGAAAACATACATCGAAAGAGTTTTGGAAAGATTTGCAATGGCAACATGCAAGCGTTGCTCCAATTCAAAAAGGAGACAAGTTCGGTCTCTATCAATGTCCTAAAAATGAATTGGAACGTAAGCAAATGGAAAACATTCCCTATGCTTCTTTAGTAGGAAGCTTGATGTATGCACAAGTTTGCACAAGGCCGGACATTAGTTTTGTTGGCATGTTGGGAAGATACCAAATAAATCCAGAGTGGATCATTGGAAAGCCGCAAAGAAAGTTTTGAGATACTTACGGGGCACGAAGGATTATTGTCTTACATTCAAAAAGTCAGATCAATTAGAGTTGGTTGGTTATTCAGATTTCGATTATGGTGGATGTGTAGATACTCGAAAAAGCACTTTTGGTTATGTTTTTCTACTAGCTGGAGGAGCAATCTCATGGAAAAGTGCAAAAGAGTCTATCATTGCTAATTCCACGATGGAGGCTGAATTTGTAGCTTGCTTTGAAGCTACAAATCATTGCTTATGGTCTGAATTTCATTTCAAGATTCGAGACTTGAATTTTGTCTCGCACCCGAAACTTTATTGTGATAATGCCGCAGCAGTATTTTCTCTAAGCATGATAGATATTCCAAAGGAACAAAACACATGGACCTTAAGTATCTATCCGTGAAGCAAGCAATTCGAAGAAACAGTTGTTCATTGAGCATATAAGCACAACACTTATGGTTGCGGATGCACTTACGAAGGGGTTACCTCTCAAGACTTTTCATGAACATACTTCAAGTATGGGTCTAGAGAAATTACTGATTATTGATTTATGTTTTGTTGTGCTTGTACATTGAACTTCTATTGAGATCTTATTTATGATATTCTGAATTTTATTTCTGTTTTCATATTTTGTATACATTATGTGAATGGATAATTGATAACAGAAATTGTTCTTGAAGAAAGAACATTATTGGACCATTATTTATACTCCTGCTTAAGGCCTAGTGAATTGAGTTATTTATGTTGTAGTACATGGAAGGAACCATATTGAAAACCCGATAATGTGGAACCGCTATGACTCCCATGGATAACTTGGTTTACGAAGGTATTATGTTAACCATAAGTTATTGATTTAGTAGTTATGCGCGCATTATGTTTCTAAAGTTAACCATTACATGATTATCACTTTGACCAAGTGGGAGGCGTAAGATTTATTTCTTGCAGGTTAAGAAATTCCTTATGTGGTCAATAGTGAGAATCACGGTTGATTTGGGATTACTAAATCATATTAAATATTGGTTTGTAAAAGGAGTTAGTTTCCTAATTAAACTCTACCTTGATGGACGGTTGAGATTAAATCCTAATCCTAATAGGAATCGGTCCTCCCTTTGCCTATATAAAGAGATGCAATACCCATCATATTCATCTATTACGACAAACAACTCATTAGGGTTTTGGGCCAAGAGGGAGAAATCGTATTCCGTCTTCTTTGGCTATTATACTGCAGATTTCGGATCTACATCAAGTTAATAGAATCAAACATCATGTCTTCAGGTATTTTACTTATGATTATTTGTATGCTATTGTGATAATTATGAAGTTCAAGATCTAGGGTTTAAGGATTAAAAAAAAAAAGGAGAAAAGCGTTGGGTGGGAGTGGTGGTGGGGTGGGGGATAGGGTCCTAGCAAACAAATCTCCCTAAAAATAAGCTTTATCTTTTGTTAAAGTCGTTAGCTTTATTTAGCACCACTCTTGGATATCCCACATCAATGTCCCTGTTTATGTCCTTGTTTCGGGAGCTATGGGTTGCTGCATAGCTGCACCCGGAACCTATTGTTTCGGGAGCCATGGGTTGAGTTGAGCATCACTCTTTGAGCTAGTTTGGGGTTGAGAAGTTGCACCCAATACTGGTATCATAACAAAATTTCCAATAACACCCAACACTAAGTATCAAAACCGTATATTTTATTTAGGGGTTTAAATGGTTCGGTTTATGTTAAAACAATGAACCGAACATCCTCCTAACGGTTTGATTTTTTTAAAAACCGAATCGAACCGATTGAGACTTGAAACTGAACCGAACCGAAGCATTCGGTTTGGTTAGGTGTTATGGTTCAAAGTAATTTATTTTTTGATTAATTATTTTATCATAACCACCGAAGAGATATTGAAAAAGAAGAAGACAATGTCAATTTTCAAATATTAAAAAAGAAGAAGAAATTTGAAACTAATTTTGTAAGGTCGAGAGAGATCTTATTATGGTTGAGAGAAAATTTTAGTTCTATGAGATGTGAGAAATAATGTCAAAGAGGTGAAAGGGAGAGACCGCTGGCGTGGTGAGAGGGACAATGACGGACTAATGGTAAGACACGACATTGCATTGAGGTGAGAGAAAAAGAGAGAGAGTTGAGAGACTAATGCGTGCAATTACCATCTTTACTTTTAAAATTTTCTATAACTCGTTACAAAATTTTCAAAACAAATCAAATTACTATTAATAACAAGAATATACACATATACATATACATATACATACATATATACATATATATATATATACATAAAATGGTTTGGTTTGATTCAGTTTGATCCTTAAAATTACAAATCGAACTGAACCGATCGTTTTATAAAATTTTCAAACCGTGATCGAACCACCCTAATCTAAAACCAAATCAAATCGCTCGGTTTGGTTCAGTTTTGCAATTCAGTGATTTGAATTTACACCTGTGATTTTATCTTATTAAAACATCAAGTTGAATTTTTTTTTCTTCTAAAAACACGGGTTAGATTTCTAAGAGTATTATCATTTGCAAAAAGGAAAAATGTACACAAAAATACTTTGACCAAGTCGCCAAAATAAAAATCCACAATAACCTAAAAAAAGGGTCCATGCCACAAAAAATCTGTCCTAATAATCACCTCTCTAATTCATATCTAAATATAATTAGTTAATTACAACCTCTCATTAACATCCCAAAATTATTCATTACCTTAAACCTAATTAAGGCAAAAAAAAAAAAAAATCATAACAAACCCTTTTTTCCAACTACCTTAACCAACCACCTTCCCCCTCCCTTAGGCCCAAACCCCTGCCCTTTTCCCCCTCCCTTTGTCCAAAATTTCCCATTTACTACCCGCCCTTTTCTCTCTCCTCCTCAACCGCAGCTAATAAAAAACACACACAAAGAAAGAGAAAAAATAAAATAAAAAAAATAAAGCTGACTGCCCCGCGCCAAACCAAACCTCTTCACCTTCCCCCAATCGAACCAAATCAATCAAATCGAATCTCAAAACACAAATAGCATTCCTGAATTG
Source organism: Platycodon grandiflorus (assembly GCA_016624345.1). Classification (NCBI taxonomy): domain Eukaryota; kingdom Viridiplantae; phylum Streptophyta; class Magnoliopsida; order Asterales; family Campanulaceae; genus Platycodon; species Platycodon grandiflorus. The sequence goes on from CM028366.1 coordinate 15,702,915, forward strand.
GTCATCAGAAACCTCAAATCCAGGCTTAATGTGGCGATCTCGGAGTAAGCCGTCGATGCGGCGAAGCTCCTCTAACTTCTCCTTTTCCTCCTTCAAAGACATTGAAAATCTGTGCGCCGATGATTCCGACTTTATGCCATCCCAACCACAACCCCAGCCGCACCACCAGCCTCAGCCGCAGACACCGCAGCAGGTCCCTCTTACCCCTTTCAAGAAAGCCTCCATATTACACCGCGTCCGCCGCGCCAATTCCTTCGCCCGCGCCTTCTTAACCCGACCCAATATACTCCTTCCCGATACTGTACCCGAATCTCCTTCAAGCAATGCGGCGGTGGAGAAATACGAGCCCTCCATTTCCATCCCGGGAGCCGAAAAGAGAATTGTCGTCTACTACACGAGCCTCCGCGTCGTCCGCTCGACTTTCGAGGACTGCCGCACCGTCCAATCTATCCTACGTGGCTTCCGCGTCTCTGTCGACGAGCGAGATCTGTCGATGGACTCCAGATTCCTCGATGAGCTGCAGAGAATCATGGGACAAATCGAAAAGACGAAACTAACCCTGCCCAGGGTTTTCATCGGCGGACGCTACATCGGCGGGGCCGAAGAGATCAGGCAGCTACACGAGACCGGCGAACTGAAGAAATTCGTGGAAGGATTACCGGCGGCGGAGCCTGGCGTGTGCGAGATGTGCGGCGGGTTCCGGTTTATCCTATGCGACGAGTGCAACGGAAGCCACAAGTGCTACACGGAAAAGAATGGGTTCAGGAGTTGTACGTCGTGCAATGAGAACGGTCTAATCAGGTGCCCTTCTTGTTTGAGCCATTAGATTAAAATTTAACCTATTATTAGATTATTAGTACATACAAGGAAAAGGAAAAGAAAAAAGAAAAAAGAAATCCAAAATTAGGGGGAGAGAAGTTTAGTAGAAAAGGAGGTGAAAATTTAGAGCACCTTTCTTTTTCTTTTGAGAATTTTGTAATTTTTTATCTAAGTTTTTGTAGGATATTTGAATTTGAATTTTATTTTTGGGGGCACTTAATTTGATGGGATTATTATACCCAAGAGGAAAGGGTAATTGTACTGTCATGTTATCCTTTGCTATGTAAAATAGTGATATTTGGGTATGGAGGTTCATTTCATGCTCTATTTGGGCACGTTAGTTAAGATATGCCAGAATTTCTCGAATTTCTAACTTTTTTTAACATAAGAAATTTTGCAAATTTTAATGCTTGTTAGGAATGGTAATGAGACGGTTTACAAATTTGTGGGCATGTTAGGAATGACAATAAGGTGGTTTCTCTAATTTAATACTCTTTTTTTTTTTTTTTTAATTCCTTCGGAGAGAAAAAACAACCGAGACAGAAAAGAACTAGCTAAGAGAAAGGAGCTAGCTAAAATCTAGGGAAAGCAACCCCTCTCTTCGCTTCTAAATATTTGTCTTTTTTTTTTTTTTCGTTGTTTTAAAAAATTTATCTTGTTTTTAAATTTTTTTAGAAATTTTTTTTTACCACTTTACCTTTATTTTTACTTTCTACTTCAATTATGATCACGTACATAAGAACTTTAAAGAAAAATATATTTTGTACTAATATTTATAATAAAATTAATTAATTTTTTTTAATTTATGTGCCTAATCAAATATGATGATTGTTTAGGAACGGATGGAGTATCATCATTCTCCACGCCAACCTAATTTTCCATTGGATAATTAGTTTGTTCTCCCACATTCTCACGATAATTGTTTTAGTTTTTCTTACTTGTTTAAGCTACTTTATGAAGCTTCAATATTACCACAAGGCCACCCCTTAAGGATTACGACACACCATTCAATCAAGTGAAAAAGATGGATAAAAAAGCAAATATTTATACATAAAAACCTTGGCATAATCAAGTTCATAAAAATTAAAATGTTTACAAGCACACGACAAGTTAAAAATACAAAAATACAATTAATAATCCAATTCTTTAAAGTATAAATTTTCAAGTCAAACTTCAAATATTTAATTCAATTATCACTCTTGCAAAGCCTTAATTTTCAAAAATGAAACTTGAGGTTTACGTACTAAAATATATTAATATAAACATAGGCTAATTGCTAAATATGAGTATATACACAGGTGAAATTATACTAATTACGAGATGTGGCATGTCATACCACCATTTGAGCTCCTACGTAGAATCCCAAATGACGACATAAAATACATGCATCATAATTAACATACACCTGTATAGTGAACTAAACCAGCTTGACACAAACACAAGATAACTAAACGGCCACAACATGTCGTTATTACAACAATAGGTAGCTATACGAGCTCACAAAAACATACTTCCTTCGTCCTAGATAAATGTTCTTAGTGGATAAAACACAGGAATTAAGAAATATAATTAATGATGTGCTGTAAAATGTGTTCCGACCATAATACTTATCAACATTAATTGAGTTCAACTAATTTAAATAATTGAGTTTTTTTGGGATGTGTTATATTAAATAAAGCTTTAAGGGTATATTAGGAATAATAGTAGAGAATATGTAGATGAAAAGTCTTCAGGAACATTAGTTGGGACATTCCAAAATAGAAAGTAGAAACATTTATCCGGGACGGAGGGAGTAACTATAAACTACAACCTAAACAAGCTAACGAGCTCGAAGTCAACTAAGAAAAACAAAAGTCATACATGCAACATGTCATATATATTATGCGACGACACCATGAAAATATAATATTTCATGACATGTAATTAGTTTACTAGCATGAATTATACTAAAATTAAAACGAGACAATTTATATAACGAACTAAAATGTAACAATTTATAAAAATATTGCGAAATTATCGATTAAAACACAAAGTTTACTGAAGATATTGATTTACTAGATAAACACATCAATTTTATGGTGTCTGTTCGTGAAAGATCGATAGAACGAGAACCAAATTGATCACTTAATTAGGAAGAAAATAACTCGTGGGCTTGAAACGGGAGAGAGGGAGAAGACGGGTGATATTGTGTGTGTTTAAGGTGTTTGTGTGTGCGTTAGTATGTGTAAAATAATAAAGTCTCAGCAATTTAGATCAAGCCTAAAGTCAACCGGTCAAAGAAAGTGGCCAGAACTCATCAATTGACTGAAATGAGGCGGTGCAACATTGCTGATTACGCCATTTGCGGGCGCGCCGCTGCTCCCGTTTTTGCTTCCTAGCGCGATTGCGCTCTCGAACCCTCGTACGAGCTCGCCGAAACCTAAGTTCATCATTCAAGGCTCGAATCAAAGCAAGAACTCAACTTATTAATTTAGTCAAATAAAGTATGTAACATGCATATACACACAAATGTAGCGACGTTCTATTGACATGCAAGTGTTATGAATACGAAATTTTCGAGTATTACAAGACCGGTGTTAGAAATACAAAATTTAAATTATTTTTCAGTTTTTTAATTTGGATATATTTTTGTTACCATCTCATATTTAGTCAAATTCATTAATAACTGTTAGTAATTTAGTTGTGTTCATGTATCCACTATTCAATTTGAAATTGCCATTTCTAGTGCTTGCGTCGTATTTATTTGTTTTTGTGATGTCGTAATAGCTTGACTCGTAATTATTTTCAATTAATGACAATAAGTAAGTTTGAAATTGAATAGAGAAGGGGTTTGGGTTATGTTGTGATAAAGGGACCACTTTCCCAGAAGAAATGCATTGTCGTCTGGTGGTCAGATTGTAAAAAAATGGAATTCGATGGGTTGACTCTTGACATCTTAGAGACATACATTCTTTAGTTTTGAAATCTGTGAGATTGTGAAAATGTCGAGAGGTCTATTTTTATGGAGTAAATCATTTGTAAGAAAGCTCAATTCCATAGGGTTTGGCTTGTAAACATTTAATTCCTGGGGTTGAGTTTTGCTTTCAGTCTTGTGAGACACTCCTGCCGATGAGAACAGAACAGCCAAATAAGTCAATCTGGGTTGGGAATATAGAAGGGGACACTCGCCAAATCCTTTTAATACACTTCCTCATTGTTTATTATTACATTCGTCCTAAAATAATTATTATTTTACCAATTTATACACAAATTAAGAAATTTTTAAAAAGACTGACTTACCCTTATTTAAGTTCAATTATTATTATTGTAGGTAAGTTGTAGTAATAATTTTCTCTTTCTTCTTACCTATCCTCTTTAATGAGAATAATAAATAAGAGTAATTTTTGCGAAATATGAGTTAATGTTTCTTGAAATCCTATAACGATAATTATTTTGGGACAAAATTTTTTCTAAAACGAAAATTATTTTGGAACTGAAGTAGTACAAAAATGTCATTAATTAAGAAGACGTTCTTTTCTTTTGTCCTTCTAAATACACCCCCCATATCTTCATCAATTTTTCAGGCTGCTTGGTTGAGTAAAGTTATTAATAAATTCTAAAAGAGCGCTATTGACACCCCTCATTCATCTAAACACACCTCCATTTTTAATTACAAAAAACCTATCAAATAAAAAGATATTTCCCTTAATCCTTCTAAATACATCAATTTGATTTTTATTACAACCCAAAACCTTTAAATTGAGCCCCACCCCTCCAGACAAACCCGCCCCTCCCCCTCATTTCATACACACACAGTTTAGGAAGAAGAAAGGAAGGAGAAGGAAGAAGAAAAGGAAGAAGAAATACTTCATCTTCTTATTCTCTCTCTAACCTTCATCTCTCTCGCTGTGTTGCGTTTGAAAAGGAAGAAGTAGAAAAGGAAAAATAAATCATCACTCACAAAACATCTAGGGTTGTTTGGCAGCAGTAGCCGAACAACTCCAACCCAAATTTTGTGTAAAATCACCAAATTCATGTTTACATAGCAAAGAAAATCCTATTTAACGCACAAATTGTAAAACAAATCATATTTAAACATCAAAATTAAAAGAATTTCATATCTATTTCTTCTTCCTTCTTTTAAATTGTGTGTGTGTGTGCTTGCATGTGTATGGAATGGAGGGTTTCTTCTTCTTCTAAAATGTGTCTGTGTGCGTTTTTGTACGTGCTTATGGAATGGAGGGGGAGAGGCAAGGTGGGTCAGTGTGAGCGGAGAGTGAGCGAGAGAAAAGAAGAGAATTATTAAGAAGGATAAAATAGGAAATATAGAAGATGTGTATTAAGTACTCCCTTGCCTCGCCTCGGGCCTTATTTATAAGCAAATAGGTAGCATATTTTTGTGGGCTTAAATATAATTAAAAGTCACCAAATTCAACTCTATTTAGTACTCTTGTTCCAAAAATACCCCCTTATTAATTCTCATATTTTTCAAGATAAGTGCACAGTCCCTTGACACAACTTTCAAGGAGACTAGCACAAGAAAATTGCAGGTAATAGCATAAAATGGAAACAAATTTAGCAAGAGACCTTCTGATGCAAAAATTTCATTGAGAAGACAAAAAGTCAATAATAAAAGGAATAATAAATTCATTGTTATGAAATGATAGATATAGAACCACAAAATCACAAGAAATGATATAAAGATAGGGAGAGAAATATCAGAAAGAGAGAGGGACGGGGAGTTGTATCTTCTTTTTTACGTAGTTCAAACAATAAACCGATACATCCTATATATAGGTAAACTTTCAACCAAGTTACTATTAATGAATAGTGATAATACTATTCATAAATAGTATCACTATTTATGAATAGTATAGCTTACTATTCATTGTTGACATTCCATCTATCGAAGGTTGCACAATTCGGCGGCACTTGTTACAGTGACGGTGTACTACCATTGTGTTACAGTGTATTGTTATGGTGCTACAGTCCACATATTAATTATTCATAACACTCTCCCTTGGACGTAGCATTGTAAGTTGGATAAGTTTGCCTCGTTAAAAACCTTAAGTCGAAAAACCCATTAGGGGAAAAATCGGACAAAAGGGAAAAAGAGTGCATAACTTAAGTCCAAAACATGAGCATAGGCTGCCTCATTAAAAATCTTACCAGGAAAAACCCTGTGGGAAAAAACCATGATAAGGGAAAAAGAGTACAGCCATACGAGCTCCCCCTCGAGTTGACAAGGATGATCATTTTTGCAAATCTCGTAGGTTCCGCATCCCAATATTACGAACATGCATTCTGAATGTTGTAGTAGGGAGTGCCTTCGTAAATAGATCTGCTGCATTGTCACTTGACCGAACATACTGAATATTAATTTCCTTGTTCTTTTCAAGTTCTTGAGTATACGAGAAGAACTTTGGGGGAATATGTTTGGTTCTGTTGCTCTTGATGTATCCTTCTTTCATCTGAGCAATACATGCAGCATTATTCAAGTATCACTGTCGGGTCTTTATTGATTGGTAGTCCACTGGCTTCCTGAATGTGTTGAGTCATGGATCTAAGCCATACACATTCTCTACTTGCTTCATGAAGTGCAATCATCTCAGCATGATTTGAAGATGTAGCAACTAGTGTTTGCTTTTGAGAATGCCAAGATATTGCTGTACCACCTATCGTGAAAACATAGCCAGTCTGTGATCTAGCCTTATGGGGATCAGATAAATAACCTGCATCTGCAAACCCAATTATTTCATTCTTTGAACTGCTGGGATAAAACAATCCCAGATCGATTGTTCCTTGGAGATAACGAAATACGTGTTTAATCTCATTCCAATGCCTTCGCGTAGGAGATGAGCTGTATCTTGCCAATAGATTAGTAGCAAATGCTATATCTGGTCGGGTACAATTAGCAAGATACATAAGAGCTCCAATCGCACTCAAGTATGGTACTTCAGGACCAAGTATTTCTTCGTTATCATCACAAGGACGAATTGATCATTTTCAACATTCGGGATCGGTTAACCATGGGGCTAGTAAGGGATTTGCCTTGTCCATATTAAAACGTTTCAAGACCCTTTTTGTATAATTGATCGATGCACAAATATTCCACTTTGCAAGTGTTCTATTTGTAAGCCAAGACAATACTTGGTCTGCCCAAGATCTTTCATTTCGAATTCTCCCTTCAGGTACGTAACATCTTCTTGAATCTCCTTTGGAGTTCCAATAATATTCGATCATCAACATAGACGATAATTACAAATCCAACTGTCGTTTTCTTGATGAAAACGCATGGACATAATTGATTATTCACATATCCGTTTTTCAATAAATGCTCACTCAAGCAATTATACCACATGCGCCCGGATTGCTTTAGCCCATACAATGATCTTTGCAATTTAATTGCACATAATTCTTTAGGCATTGAGCTCGTTGCTTCAGCAACTTGATTCCTTCGGGATTCTCATGTAAATATCGGCATCCAATGACCCGTATAAATATGTCGTTACTACATCCATGAGACGCATCTCTAGATTTTTCGAAACCGATAAACCGATCGTATCCGAACGTAATAGCATCCATAACAGGAGAATATGTTTCTTCATAATCAATTCCAGTGTCTGGGAGAAACCTTGTGCAACAAGGCGAGCTTTGTATCTTACAATCTCATTATTCTCATTTCGCTTTCGAACAAAAACCCATTTGTATCCAATAGGTTTCACAGCTTCAGGTGTGACAACAATAGGTCCAAATACCTTTTGTTTGTTAAGCGAATTTAATTCAGTATGTATGGCATCTTTCCATTTGATCGTGCCTCTTTTGACACTCGATACCGATTTCGGTTCGGATCCTCATTCTCGTTATTAATATCTTGTGATACTAAATATGAGAATATATCATTGATCTCCCAATTTCATCTCGATTCCATATTTTTCCATTATTCATGTAATTAATGGAAATCTCATGGTTATCATTAGGGATTTCTTGGCTTTCTTGTTCGTGTGATTCTTCCGAATACACTCATTTGATTTGGGCTTTTCAATCCCCTTCCTCTTCCGAGGATTTTTATCCTTGGAACCAATTGGTCGTCCACGCTTCAGGCGAATTTTGGACTCATTTGTCATTTCATTGTTGGGTAGCCCTTTTGGAATTTCAATTCGAGCAGGAGCATTTACAAGCCTATATGTGACCTCGTCACTCTTTTTGTGTCGTAAATGCATCCGTAATTGATTTGCTATATTCGCAAATGTATGATCTTTTGAACTTCCAGTTCACGTTGCTTTGTGGGAGGATCAAGGTGGAATAATGATGATGTACACCATTCGATATCCTTCACCATTTGTTTCCCTTTTCCCCAAATGTGGGAATTTACCTTCATCGAATTGACAATCAAAAACCGGGCCGTAAAATGTCACCTGTTTTTGGTTCAAGATATTTGATTATCGAAGGTGATTCATACCCAACATATATTCCCGCTCCTTTGTGGTCCCATTTTTGTACGTTGTGGTGGAGCAATGGGTACATATACAGACCCAAAACTCTAAGATGGGACAGATCCGGTTCTCGCCCGAATGCTAGTTGTAATGGGAGTACTTGTGATATGCACTTGGCCTAAGGCGAATTAGTGCGCAGAAGATGCAAAATTGCATGTCCCCATACGAAAACAGGAAGCTTTGTTCTCATTGTCAATGGTCTCGCGATAAGTTGGAGACGTTTAATTAATGATTCACCAAACCATTCGTGTATGAACATGAGCTACCGGATGTTCAACATCAATGCCCACCGCCATACAATAATCATTAAATGCTTGAGAAGTAAATTCACCAGATTATCAAGTCTAACTTTCTTGATCATATAATCAATTGTGCTCTCAACTTGATTATTTGTGCAAGAAATCGGCAAACGCCACATTGCGAGTTGATAATAGACATACGTGTGACCATCTGCTAGATGCATCAATTAAGACCATAAAATATTGAAATGGTCCACATGGTGGATGAATAGGTCCACATATATCACCATGAATTCGTTCAAAAAATGTTGGTGATTCGGTACCAACTTTGCTTGGTGATGGTCTTATTATCAATTTTCCTTGAGAACAAGCATCATAAGAGAGTTCATGAGATTGAAAAATCTTCTGGTTTTTCAATGGATGACCACTAGAATTCTCAATGATTCTTCACATCATTATTGAGCCAGGATGCCCCAACCGATCATGCCAAACTTTGAACGTTTCTGTAAACTTCAGGTCTACAGTAACATATGACTCAAATATTCTTATATGTGTACAGACAATCCGATGATAAAGCGGTAATTTTTCTAACACACACTTGCTTCCGAAGTGTTTGAGGTAATGCAAAGATATTCGTTATCTTCTTCATTCATAGTTTCGATATGATATCCATTCGACGAATGTCTTTGAAACTTAACAAGTTTCTTTGGGATTTAGGAGAGAAAATGCATTACTTATCGTGAATCTTGTGCCTCCAGGCATTATGAAAATTGCTTTTCCGATCCTTCAATTATCTTTGCACTACCGCATATAGTATTGACGTTTGCTTCGTCAATATTCGATGAGAAAATATTTCTTATCTTTAAGTATAGTATGTGTTGTAGCGCTGTCCGCAAGACATAAATCACCTTCTCGGATTTTGGATTGAAACATATTTATGGTCTATTTCTAAGGGAGAGAAAGAAAATGAATAAATAGCTGCAAAATACTAACACAAAATATATATAAACTAAGAATACAGAATGATATTATATCAATGAACCATTACACATGGGGAAAACAAAAACATATAACACTCGTATATAAGAAAATGCCACACAAATTCAGAAACCACATATGATTAATTATGAAAATCTATTTATCTTGGTAGTCATTTTCTTCTTTAGAATTCACCATCATATCAGCCACATCCATGTAATTCATATCATCCAGTTCATAAGTGATATCATCAGAATCATTCGTGATGAAATTTGTTTCACCATTTTTCCCTTTGGCCTTTTGTGATTCCTGATAAAGATTAACAAAATGCTTTGGCGTACGACAAGTTCTCGACCAATGTCCTTTCATACCACATTGGTAACAAATATCATCCTTTTGATATTTATTCGTACTAGTGCCGCCCTCACCTTTTCCTCGTTTCTCCCCATTATCGACCTTATTATTATAGGGTTGGAATCTTCTTCCCATTCCTTATCCACGACCACGACCACGACCTTGACCACGACCGCGACCACGGCCACGACCTCTACTATATCCATGGTTACGTCCATGGTTATGGTCTGATGATGTTGCATTCACTTCAGGGAATGCAGTAGAGCCAGTAGGTCGTGATTTATGGTTTTTCATCAATAATTCATTATTCTGTTCGGCCACAAGAAGGCACGAAATCAAGTCAGAATATTTTTTGAAACCCTTTTCTCGATATTGTTGTTGGAGGAGTAAACTCGAGGCATGAAAGGTGGAGAAAGTTTTTTCAAGCATATCTTCATCAGTAATATTTTCACCACATAATTTTAACTGAGAAGTGATTTTAAACATTGCAGAGTTATAATCACTTATGAATTTAAAATCTTGTAGCCTCAAATGCATCCATGCATAACGAGCTTTTGGAAGTACAACCAACTTCAGGTGGTCGTACCTTTCTTGCAAACTTTTCCAAAGGACTAACGGATCTTTCACCGTGAGGTATTCAGTTTTCAAGCTTTCATCTAGATGGCGGCGGATGAAAATCATGACTTTGGCCTTATTTTGTATAGTTGCGTTATTATCTTCTTGGATAGTGTCTCCCAGACCATTTGCATCTAGATGAATTTCGACATCTAGGATCCACGACATATAATTTTTTCCAAAGATGTGGAGTGCTTCAAATTCGAGCTTAACTAGATTTGTCATGGTGAAAGACTAAAACAAAACATACATGGATATTGTTAATATTTTGACATTCAAAAAACATAAAAGTCTTATTATTTCAAAGACATTAAAGAAAGTAAACATACACGATAATTATTACATGTTGAAAGCTATTGCTATTGCTAACATATAATAAATAATACAAAGACCGAGAAAGAAAAGCCAAAAATTATTTGGAGCATAATCAGCACTAAAAACTAATATGGTGCACGCGACAACCAGTATGATAATGAATGCCAAGAGTGGGTTAAACATTTTGAAGAAGATGAAGATATAAGGATTGAGAATTTGTATGAAAATGAAAATATGAGTAAATTATTGAATGAAATGCGGTTGTATTTATAGGGTAAAAATAAAATATGGCCGTTAACTAGCCGTTATGTAGCCGTTGGAGGAGGGAGAAAATAAAATGTAAAAGTTTTTATTTTTGGTACAAAACAAACGGCAAGTTTATATCCCTACTCATGAACTGTTTACAATTTATCATTAAGTCAATGATCATTTATTGTTCCTTATCATTTTTCAACCTAGTACGGTAGTAGTCTACTGTTGGTTAAGAAAAAATTGCATCTCATTAATTAGTCGTGCATGTACAAACAGTCACAAGTAAGGAAATTTTAAGTCAAGACAATGAAAGACACTTTTACGGTACATTATAGATTCATGCATTAATATTATGTACATATATTATATTCACGCCACATTACTCGGTAAACTTTTCGTGCGGGTGTTTGATAATAAGTGGTAATGTTATTCATAGCAAACAGAAAGCATGACTATTCATAATAATATATATTCAGTTTGTAGCTTGGGGTTATTTCCGTTCAAGCATCAACCAATATATATAGATTGCGTAAAATAATGAAATTTCATTTCGTCATCTCACCAAAATATTATAGATGGAGGCATAGCCATTCCTTTTTATAATCATAGTGATATACGATATTAAAATAAATCAGTAGCGTATAATAAAAGGAACATATTTGTAGAAATTCTTACCTTTTGAAAATGCTTAAGAGAACTTAGAGCGTTCGTGCTGATAACGTGTTATGAAATGATAGATATAGAACCACAAAATTACAAGAAATGATATAAAGATAGGGAGAGAAATATCAGAAAGAGAGAGGGACGGGGAGTTGTATCTTCTTTTTCACATAGTTCAAACATTGAACCGATACATCCTATATATAGGTAAACCTTCAACCAAGTTACTATTAATAAATAGTGATAATACTATTCATAAATAGTATCACTATTTATGAATAGTACAACTTACTATTCATTGTTGACATTCCATCTATCGAAGGTTGCACAATTCGGCGGCACTTGTTACAATAACGGTGTACTACCATTGTGTTACAGTGTATTGTTATGGTGCTACAGTCCACATATTAATTATTCATAACATTCATGACAATGTATGAGAGTAATCATTACCCGACAAGAAACGTGATGCTTTCATTATTGGATTAATTATTATAGATGCTAAACACAACACTCTAAAATACAAAATATAAAACTCTTTTGAAAAAATATGTTTTTGCCCCTCATTTAACAGTTTAATTTTGATTTAATTAGTTAAAATTTAACTGAAAAAATAAAATAAAATAAAATTTACAACAAGGCCCCTAGAGTAGGTGGTTCTCTAGGGAAAGGCCCCCCTAGAGGAGGCAGGCATATTCTGGAAATTCCCCCAGGGGGTTGGCGGCCTTTGGGGGTGTTGTATACGTACCCATTAAAAAATTAACGATTTCGTTAAGGTTTTAATAGAATTTGAAACTTGAGGGGTTCAAATTATAAAAAAAAATCAACGGATTTAACGGAATAAAAGAAGGCCACCAAGTCTAAATAAGGTTGCCTAGGGATGACCGCCTTGTCTAATTTTAGTTTTTTTTTCATTAATAACACAATAATATCAACAACAAAATTAAATTTGTACAAAAAAAAATATGGGCACCGGGGTGTTGCATTTAGCGTTTTGGGGGTGTTGTATTTATAAGCACCACCCTTAATTGTAGTACATGTGGTTATATGTTGCCTTCTCCAATGCAAATGTTAATCTAATTAAGGGTATTTTAGTAATTGTAACTAATTTTTTAAATATAAAATAAAGACAACTGAACTAAATTAACTTACTTTTTAATAGGTGTGAAGTTGATTTATTTTGCTTATAAATAAGTCCGAAGGGAGTATTTAGGTTGATTTAAAATAAAAATAGTAATTGTATTAAGAAAATAAGTGTATTTAGAGAAAATAAAAGTGTTAATGGTGCTCAACTAAATTCTATTCCCTTTCTGGTAAGCGAAGCTGGTTACTACTATGATGCGAGTAAAGCAACCTCTAAAGGGAGGAGGGGAGGGAGGGGGTGGGGGGAAGCAAATGTATCAATATTTAATAAGAAGGCCATTATAGTCAACTTATGAAAGAGTCCAATCCCCATCAAGATTTTTTATTACCGGGAGGACTTCCTTCAGGTAAGTACTATAAAGAAAGCAAGGGTCGGAGAGATTGAACAAATTTTGACTCAGGATGGGTCAGTCTTTCGGGGTTCCACTTGGAGAACTCAACAGTGTGAAGGGGGGGGGGTGGGCGGTGGCTGTCGAACAAAAGAGAGAAAAAATGGGAGGAAAGAAAATGGTATACTTTCAAAAATGGTAAAATAGAAGTCGGCGCTAACTTATAGCTCCAGGCTAATTGATCAACTCAGCCTACCTTCCCTCCCTACTGAAAGAAAAGGAAACAGAAAGTCTCTTGACTCTTCTTTGTATGAATAGAAAGAAGCAGATATCAAACCTTCAATGACAGAGGTTTTGGGGGGACAAAAGCTTGCCGAACTTCTACGCGGGCCGCCATCCCCTCTTAGTTTTGAGTAGGCAGACAGTTTAGCAAGCCGGCAACCAGCGGGTAGGTAGATAGTGTGGCTGTCGAACAAAAAGAGAAAATGGGTGGAAAGAAATTGGTATACTTTCAAAAATGGTAAAATAGGAAATATATGAGTGTATTTAGTATATGAATGAGTTAAAGATGAGGTGTGTATGTAAAAATTAAAATTTGAGGATATTAATAGTGTCACCCTATAAAAATTGGATTAATACATAATTTGGTCCCTCAACTTTCTAACATTTTCTACTTAGGTTCCTAAATTTTGATATTTCTGATACTTGAACTGAACTTTTGGGTAATCAATCAGTCCTTGCCATCAGTTGAAGTGTTAGTTTTTTATTCTTAAGATAGAAATGCCCTTGGGTAACCTAGGGAAATCGATGTTTTCACTGTTGTAGTAATTTGCTATTGTAACCTAATTTGAGTTTTTTTTTTTTATCTTTAATGCTTATCAATAACTTGCCTTTATCTACAAAGCTTGTTTTGAATTGTATTTTATGTTCATTGAACTTTATTTCCAGCAATATATTAAAATTAAGAAAAAGAACATATGTGTATTCTTCAAAAAAAAAAAAAGAAAAGAACAAAAGGTAGTATCTAAAGCTTAATTGGCAAAATTTTGTAGTTAGAAGTTTTTGGTCAAAAGTTCAATTCTCATAAGTGACATTTATTTATTGTAATTCTTTTCTTGTACAACTTTTCTTTTGAAAAATAATAAAAATAAAATAGAATTGAACTTTATAAAGAATAGGTCATCTTTTATAACTAAATTTATAACGAAAAGACAAAAGTAATGAGTAATTTCATGAAATTCTTCTGAATATATAACTTTTTTTAGTGTCAATCATATTAATTTAATCTTTTAACGTAACATGAGATTCATATGTCTAGTTAGTAGTTATAAACAATTCACAGCTTGCACAATAATTATTAAGAAAATCAACAATAAAAAAAGAGAGAGTCTATTTCCACAACGAAATTTGCTTATCCACTACATTTATTAAAATTTTAAAAAATTAATCAATGTCTTGAAGAAATTAAAAAATAAATAAATGAAACATCTAAAAGTAAAATAATATATATGTCTAAATTCTTTTGCTTACAAATAAGAAAAAAAATATAAATGACAAAAAGACTAAACAAAGAAATGCAAGAGTCATATAATATTAAATTTTGGAGTACAAATTATGAATTTCAAAGAAATAGTTTGAATAAAAAATCAATTAATGAATATATTTTTAGCAATTACTTAAAAATAATTTACAATAAGCAGACAATTGCACATCTTTAAGTTTTATTTTATTTTATTTTAAATTCAATTTGCTTCATAAAGAATTATTGGAAGTAATTTGGATGAAAAATAATGGATATTTTTAATTTGTTAATGTTGACAATAGGCATTATTGTTTGAGAAGCTAAAAAAACTAAAAAAATAATTTTAAGTTATAAAGGAAATCAACTTTAGATAAATACTTCATCATCAAACAAGGTACTTTAAAAGGAAATTGTGTCATAAAAATGACTAATTTATTTAACCATTAATGAATGCAGTAGATAAGTAAAATTTGTAGTAGTAATAGACACTCCCTAAGAAAAAAAGGATAATAAACGTAGCATACGTTTTAGCTAAATTATTATATAATATAAAGTATTAAATATAAGAGAGATAAAGTTACTCAAAGTTTCAAGGAAATACCTACACAAATATAGATTCGAGCATAATGCAATTTTATTTTATTTTTCATAAATTTTTATGATTTAATTTTTTTTCCTTTATACATTGCATATGAAAAGTAGATTCTCTTCTGGTGGAAATAGTTGGTTAAGAATATATCCTTGAACCAAAACAAAAGAATTTGGCATTATTGAAAACAATTTCTGAATCCAAGGATATTTTTATCTTAACAATAAAAAACTAACGCTTCAGGGACTAGCTAACTACGCAAAAGTTTAGTTCAAGTACCAAATTAAAAAATGTTAAAATTTAGAACTTAGGTAAGAAATGCAATAAAGTTCTGGGACCAAATTATGTATTAATCCATAAAAATTTCAAGAGAAATTTGTTTTAATCTTTGTAGCATAGTAGTTTCAGCTTACAAAGTGTAAAATTGAGTTTGCAAGCGGACTTTGTTTAGGCTAGTCTTGCTACCAGTTATTGAGCTAAAAAGTTAAAAGGCCCAAGTTTTGACTTCGTTGACTACTCCCAAAAAACCTGGGCTGATGAACCTGAGGCCTGAGGCCCAGCCCTAAGGCCTGGGTTTAGTTGCTTTCATAGAGCCTAGCTAGGAATGGTATTAGAGCAACCACAACAATGACCCTCTATACCACACTTTAAACACTTTGTTTTTTGTTCAAGTTTTACTTTTTTAACACTCTAAAAAAAAATACACTCCAACAAGCACTCTATACAACCCTCTAAAAATTAAATATTTCTCATCTCAACTAACAAATCTAACTACCATTCTATTTTTATTTTATTTTTCTAGCTCAGTCGGAATGAAATATTTTAAATTTTATATTCTATAAAAATTATATTACTTATATTTTAATAATTTCAATTTCAATTATCTAAAACACATATGTGACAAAACTAATAATTTAATTATATCTGTCATTAAGTTTCTCCATTTTTATTAATATATTTAATTCTTTTTACTATATTATTATATTTAAAATAGAAAGAGAGAGAGAGAGAGAGAGGGAACAGATCTTTCTTTGTTTGTGTTTTTGTGTGTGTGTGTGTGTGTGTGTGTGTGAAAGTGAGAGGAGAGGAAGAGTGAGACTGTGAGAGGGGCTGGGGTGGAGAGAGAAAAGAAATGGAGAAAAAAAGTTAATATTCTTTTTAAATCACTCTCCATATTGAGAGAGTGGTTTAGATGATTTTAGAGATAGAAAGTTGGTTAAGGCACCCATTGTAGGTTCAAGGGAGCTAAAATACTCTAAAAATAATTTTGGAGTGTTTGTAAATGCCTCCATTGTGGATGCTCTTAACTCAGCTATAAGAAAGTGGGTTTGGCTAGAAAATAAATGCCAAATTTTAGACTTCAAACCCAAACCCAAGCTGAGGACTACCAGGGAAGTTAAATGGGGGCTCCATAACGTTGTTTTGAATCAAATCATGAGAGCGGCTCGATCTATAGCCATCCAAGGCCAAAAAAAAAAAAAAAAACCTTCAATATTTTATGCTTTCTATGATAGCATAAAAAACATTATGGCTCTTTAAGAGCCATAGGCTTTTAAAGTAGTGTTGATGAATGTTTGTCATGCGTGTCAACACATAGAGCTAAACAGATAATGTAATCTTTCTGCTTCAAATGCTTCCAAGCTATATAAGACACGTAGAAGTAACGATAATCAATCCTAAAAAATCACAGGTGCCCTATCATGGTCTAGAAGAATGTTCAACAAGAATCTCAAGTTTATGAAATGAATTATTTAAAGTTTCTTTTATTTCTTTGCTTGGATAAGCTTTCTGCGATTGATCATCGGCTTTTGTTGGATTCTCTTGTCTATTATCCCCGTATAGGACTATTGTTCTGCTTATCCCCGACAGGTGTTAACTGATACTCCCTCCGTTCCATGCAAAGAGTCCACTATACTATTATCCCCGTATATATATATATATATATATATATATATATATATATATATGATTCTTTGGGTGGAACGGAGGGAGTATTTGAATATGACATTTCACAAACTATGATCTTCCACAGCACGTAATCTCCAAGATATTCCCTATGCCGCTTAGAGAATTTGGTCTGTTAGCAAGGCGATACCACCTTCCGACGACTATAATTACGTGTGTTTTGATGAGTAGTGTGAAACAACAAACTATTCGAGTGTTTTGGACTGTTTGTTACCTTAGAAAAGGCGAAGTTTGAATGACCATTGTGGGAAATTTTACTGAAATCTATATTTCCTATTCATAAGACTCTTGTTCCCCTGATTCCAGCAGGTAAATTAACTGATGATTAAAAAACCATTTTGCAGGCATAATCTTTATCGCTACTATATTTGGAAGATCTCCCATATCTGATTAGATCAAGCTTATGTATGCTAAACTGAGTTTCTTATGGAGATTCATATTGGGATTATAAACTTAAACCATTCTTTATTCCCAAATAATGCACGCTTAAAAAGTACTCACGACGTTCCCTTACATGTCGAAAACCCAATATGTGTGTCGATTTTAAAGCGTCGTGAAGTGTGAACGTATCAACAAGGAATTTAATGGGTTGAATTTAGCATGCATAAGTTGCTAATTATTGTAATATTGTCTGTTTATAGTTTGTAATTCTCCCAATAAAGGGAAGCACTGCCACCCACACATCCTTTTCCATGAATTTGCCAATAGGAACAGAAGACTCTGATGGGAACTAATTGGGGAATAGAAGCCTAAAGAAACTACGCAGAGACAATGATAGCATGATGTCGATATCTTTTCTTTTCCCTCTTCCAACCACTGGTTTGTTTTTAACTAGAATTCCCTGTTCTTGATCACTACTATATATTTGGCTGACCATTCCCATAATTTTGCAGTCAGAAGTAAAGTTGCTTAAATTATAACCTTAAGCAATGAATCAGACTGAGTTTTTCCAACCCTCTTGGCCATACACAGTCATGGATTTCTCCATCGACGAAGCCAGGCTCTGTAATCTTGATTCACTAGGCTTGTATAGTGATATTTGTAGCTTTGAGTTTTGTTATTCCGTAGCCTCCAGAGAGGGTTCATCTGTTTCTTCCCCAAACCAATATTCCTCGAGTGTCTACTCTGATCATGATTCTTATAGTTATCCTCCTTTTGGCAAGGATTTGGTACTCGAATCTTTGCTAAATTTGGAGGAGTCAACTGTTAGTGGTCTTTGTGAGTGGATGGAATGCGAAAGTGAGTTACCTTCACTAGAAGATAGTGAAGATAGCATAACATCAAGCTTGGTCTTAATGGAGGCCCCTTCACCCCAATTAACATTGATTTTGCCTGAAGAAGATACTGAACTCGACAATCAATTAAGCGTTTCCCATCTGCTGAAGGCTTACGGAGAGGCAATTGAGAACAGGATCATAGAGCTTGCAGAAGCAATATTCGCTCGATTAGAAGAGAAGGCTTGTTTGGCTGGGGAAACTGTGCAACGTCTTGCTTACTATTTAATCCAGTCACTGGAGCAGTGCGGAGGGTACTTGAGACACGAGTCAATCACGAACTACCAGGAGGCTTTCTTGGCTTTCTATCAGATATTTCCTTACGGGAAATTCGCTCATTTTGCAGCCAATTCAATGATCATGAATTCCCTACCTAAAAATGCGGAGATAATTCATATTGTGGACTTTGACATGGGGGAAGGCGTGCAATGGGCACCTTTGATCGAGTCACTTGGGAAGAGACACCACAAAGGAGTACTAAAGTTAACATCGATAAAATGGGAGGAAAAAGACAGCGATTCACACCCTTCATTAGGGAGGTTTGAGAAAATAGATGGCAGGCTCTTGGAATGCGCGTATTATTTCAATGTGAAGTTGGAGGTGGAGGAGATGAAGATTGAAGGGTTGGTGAGTGAACTCAACAAGATGAAGAAAAAGGGTGGAGGAAAAGATTGGTTAGCCTTTAACTGCATGGTGAATTTGCCACACATGGGGAGAGTAAGGAGTGATAGACATATCGTAAACTTTCTAAAGTTAGCCAAGGATTCAGTATCTGGAAACACAGGAATAATAACATTTGGGGATGGAAACTTGAAGGGGAGGATGGATGACTACTCTGGATTTGGGTCTTTTCTTGATGGGCAGTTTGGTCATTTCCATGCATTGCTTGAGTCAATGAATTGGTACTTTCCTAGTGAAGTATCAGAAGTAAGGGTGGTCATAGAGTGTTTATTTGTGGCACCTTATCTTTCTTCTCTTAGTTGTTTACAAAAGTGGGAGGAGAGAAGTGGCTGGGGAGGGAAGGATATTTTGGGGATTGGGTTGGAGGGTTGGAAGGTAAGTGAAGATATTGTTGCAGAGGCTAAGGAATTAGTGAGGGAAGGGGAGAGTTTATATTGGGTGAGCAGTGATGATGAGAATGGTAATTTAATGGTTTTGGGGTATAGAGGAACTCCGTTGGTGCAAGTTTCTTGTTGGAGATAAGACTTTTGAATATAACACGCACAATATACGCATGTATATATAAACTTACATATAGTGAGAAGAGAGAGATGTAAATATTTCATGGAGTGTTCTTTGAATATGGTCCTAACACTATTCTACGGATTTTATGCTAAAATCCTAGAAATACACCTTGGTAGTTTAGTCAACTCTTCGTTTTCCGTGAATTAGATTATCATTATAAAAATGGCTTATTCTCAGATTGTCCGTCCTAATATTCAGAATAGTCTAACAAGCTCACTTTATGATTTTTTTTCCAGACTTTACTAATTATATTTTAGCAAAAGTGTAAATTTGGTCACCCAAAATAGATGCCGTTAGTTATGTTGGACGAAAATGGCCGAAAAGACAAAAATGCCCATTAATTTTGGAGACTTAAATAGGAAAAAATTTTAATGTCCTTTAAAATTTATGAGACATGCTAATATACCCTCTTATAAATAAACAGGATGTGATGTGTACATGATTTCTTAAATAATATTTTTTTATTTTAATATTATATAAATAATTCTATCAATTAAAAAAATTGAGAAGTAAATTTTGAATAAATATTAATAAGTCACTTTTTATGATTCTTTGAGTTGTAAAAGTTAAAAATATGAGTATAAAACTTTGCTCTATATATATTGTGCTTCAAAATAATAAAACAAGAAAAATTTTATTTAATTTTTTTAATAAAAAATTATGTTGACCTTTTTAAAGCAATAAATTCTTTAGCTTGACTTTTTTTTTTAATATATAAAACTAACTATATTAAACAAATGCATAAAATTATTATGGTATAATAATTATCGTAGAATAAATTGGTTACAAAATGTTGTTATAAATTATTCATAACTAATACTTTTAGACATTTAAATAATTTAAACTAGAGAGCTAATTAACCTCAACATAATATCATCATTAAAATAAAAATTGACAAGTTGGGTATTTAAGAAACCCTAGTTTTACAAGAAACTCAAATCAAAGCATTGACAATTTGGGTATTTTCAAGAAACCCTAACTTGAGTTAAAATTGAAATTGAGATGAAGGAATCACTAAATGCGGAGTGAAATTCGATCTTGCATATCATTCTTATCATTTCTTCGACCTAGCTTCTTGGAAGACCGACGTTTCATATCTTGCAGGTAACAAACAAAGCTAAAGCTAAAAATTCGACCTAGCTCCAGTGAATTAGAGAATTCCACCCACTATTCACCACCAAGACTACAGACTTTGGCGCAGTCCCTGTCAAGTGGCCGATGAGCCCAAAACATACTTTCTACAAGATTCGTGATTCCCCGGGTCCCACTTCATAGTTCCACATTGAGATTTGACGATCATCGAATAGCCACCGACCGGACTGTCTCAGCGGTTCGACTGCTTTGTTCTCCACACCTTCGGTGGAAATGCTTGATTCACTGGTGGGAGGAGAAGTATGGACGAGGGACGAGGGACGAGGGACGAGGGACGAGGGCTTCTGTGTTGATGCTTGTTGTGTTTGTGACAGAGAGAATGTATTGCGTATGTGTATGTGTATGTGTGTATAGTATGTGAGAGAGAGAGAGAGAGAGAGAGAGGATGAGGCTTGAGGTTCATGAAGAGATAAGACTTAAGCTCCCAGTCCAATCCTTACCCTATTCCGAAGCGCTATACTGATGGGACTAAAATTTAGATGGAGCGATGAACGTGATATTTATTTTAAAGTAGAGTTAGAAGAGTCTAAATGAACGTGATATTTATTTCAAAGTAGAGTTAGAAAAATTTAAAAATATATTATACAGTGAGCTTGTTGGACTTTTTTAAATAGTAGATCGGGCGAGAATTAAACCTATAAAAATAAGATTGAAAATAAAAAAGTTAGTGGGAGGCAAATTCCTATTATTGGGTTATCTGTTAACCTATATATATATATGATGTGTAGGACTACTAGGTGATACGTAGCCTGCCCCGCACCCCATCATCTAAGGTTTTTTTTTTTTTTCTTTCTCCTTCCCTTTTTAATTAGTAGCAGTTAAGTTGGCTTGCATAGAAATTTGTTAAATCATATTTATCTCCGAACTAGAAATGATAACTTTATTTGTAATATTCTCAATCTACGTCGATTAGATGTGAGATTTGTGTGTACTTTATAAATAGTCACCTACTATCACTAAGCATAAATATCATTCATGGACTTTTGAGTGGGCCTGTAGTGGACTTACTTGATCCAAGTGTTTAGTAGGCCAATGTGTGGCAGAGCTTTCAGGCTCGGGGCATTACACTAAAAGATGAAAAGCTGACAGCTATTATTGAGACTAGTTCGGAAGATGACAAATCTCAATATGGGGCTTAGGAGCGGTCTAACATGCTGAACTTAAGGATGACCATAGTCCCTTGGGAGTAGTCTAACAGACTGAAAGTTAAGGAATATTTTCGACTTGATCGTAGGCAGCCCCATAAAACCGACTACAAAGAAATTTGATTGGTTGAAGTTAGTTCATGTGTGAGTGTTTCATTTCTTGTACGGTTTATCATGAACTCCCTTTTAATATGTATCAGGACCAATACCTAATTCTAGTCCAAATATAATGCAAAACATTCCAACATTTTCAGTAAAACAATATTAATACAAAATGAAAGTTGTAAATTAATAAAATATCAAAACTAGTATTATCTACGTCTGCACAAGTTTATCCAAATTTTCACCGAAGATACGTGTATAAGTGCAACGAGTGCAGTGTTAAAACTCATCATGTCTCATGAATAACTCTGTTTTTCATACATAACAAACATACCCTTATACGATCTTCGCCAAGGATTTTCGACGAATCACGATTTCACGCGGAACAGAAGCTAAGATCAAGGAAGTTTGATGGAAGGTGACACCTCAACCCGATGAATCAGTCCAAATACGAACCTTGGCATGCACAGCCGCAACCCGATAATTGAGACGACCACGAACCTTGGTATAATGAGTTTCGCCACAATTGAGATGAAATACCAATTGATATGAAAAGAAAAGATTGAACGCCAAAAGACAATTCCTGATAAGTTCAAAAAGTTCTTAAAGAACGAAGAAGAATTGAATAAATTCTCTCAATCAATTTAATATCAAAGTTGTCTGTCTTTAAAATATATAAAGAGGCCTTAAATAGGCTAAAACAAACCCTAATTAAACCCTAAAACGTCTAAAAGATGAACCCCTAAAATATAGAGCAAAAATTCTAATTAAAAAATACATTAAATCATGAAAATAGGAAACCTGCCCGTCGCTATGCGGACGCCTTATGCGGCGGCCGCATAAATTCCAGAAACTCTGACATTGAAAGCGAGCTCGCCTTAGGCAGCCGCCCACGATTTGATGGCGTTATGCGGACGCCTTATGTGGCTGCATTAAGCCTGGTGAGTTTCCAAAAGTTGCATTTTGGTCCCTCAAGTCATCTAAATCATCTCTATGACCTCGGATCACATTGAGACAAATCTCTTGAGCTCTTAGATCAATGTTTAGGCATGGAAGAGGCTTGTCATCCACCCATTCACGCATCAATCCATTTACTTTCTCCCGAATTCTCTTAGCACGAGCTCTTGTCAACGGTTCGTTTGATACTTGCATCGAACTCGGCGCGGTGTCGCTTCCTTAGATCTCATCATTCCCCTCCTCTTGAAAGGGATTTGCCATCAAATCTCCACCTACATCAAATCAGAAACATTGAAAGTGGCACTAATATTATACTCACTAGGTAGATCCAACTTGTACCCATTGTTGTTTACGCGTTCAAGAACTTGAAAAGGTCCATCACCACGTGGAAGTAATTTGGAACGTATTTGATCCAAAAATCTCTCTTTTCTCATGTGCAACCAAACCCAATCGCCGGGTTCAAAGATCAACTCTCTTCGCCCCTTGTTAGCTTGGTGCACGTACTGATCAGTCCGTCGCTCAATGTTGAGCCTTACTTTCTCATGCAATTGCTTCACAAATTCTGCCTTCTTTTGTCCATCTAAATTCATTTGCTCAGAAACAGGAAATGTTGATAAATCCAAAAGAGTTAAAGGATTAAAACCATAAACAATTTCAAATGGGGAAAACTTAGTCACAGAATGAACAGTTCTATTATAAGCAAATTCAATATGAGGCAAGCAATCTTCCCACATTTTGATATTCTTAGAAAGAATTGCTCTCAGTAAAGCAGATAAGGTTCTATTCACCACCTCTGTTTGACCATCAGTTTGGGGATGACAAGTTATTGAAAACAACAGTTTAGTCCCTAACATTCCCCACAAGGTCTTCCAAAAGTAACTCAAGAACTTAACATCCCTATCGGACACAATGGTTCTAGCAATGCCATAGAGTCTAACAATTTCTCGAAAGAATAAGTTAGCGATATGAGAAGCATCATCAGTTTTGTGGCATGAAATAAAATGAGCCATTTTAAAAAAAACGATCCACAACCACAAAAATTGAATCCTTCCCAGTTTTTGTTCTAGGCAACCCTAACACAAAGTCCATGGAGATACCAACCCAAGGATCACTAGGGATAGGTAACGGCATGTATAACCCATGGGCTTGCACCCTTGACTTAGATTGTCGACAAGTCACACACCTATCACAAATCTTCTCAATATCTCTTTTCATGTGTGGTTAAAAAAAATGTTCTTGTAAAATAGAAAAGGTTTTAGCCACCCCAAAATGTCCCATCAATCCACCCCCATGGGCCTCCTTCACTAACAACTTTCTCATGGAATAATTGGGTACACACAATTTGTTTTCCTTAAAAAGGAACCCCTTATGCCTATAATACTTTCCATAGACCCCCTTCTTACTATGCTTAAATTCCTCACAAAAGTCATGATCATCAACATATAATTGCTTAATATGCTCAAAACCAAGTAACTTAGCATCTAATGCAGAAATTAAAGCATACCTACGAGAAAGTGCATCGGCAACAACATTCTCCATACCTTGCTTATAGCGAATGACATAAGGAAAGGTCTCTATGAATTCCACCCAACGAGCATGTCTCCGATTCAACTTGTGTTGTCCTTTCAAGTGTTTCAAGGACTCATGATCGGTATGGATAACAAACTCTTTAGGCCAAAGCCAAGTTTCTAATGCCCTGACCAATGCATACAATTCCTTGTCATAAGTAGAGTAGTTTAAACTTGCCCCACCTAACTTTTCACTAAAGTATGCAATTGGTTGTCCTTCTTGCATAAGTACTGCACCTATGCCAATACCTGAAGCATCACATTCAATCTCAAAGGTTTTATCAAAGTTAGGCAAAACCAATAATGGAGCATTAGTCAACTTTTGTTTAAGAAGTTGAAACGCCTTTTCTTGTACGTCACCCCACTTAAAACCTACACTTTTCTTAATTACTTCAGTGAGTGGTGCTGCAATACTACTAATTAAAGTCTTTCACAAATCTGCGGTGGAAACTAGCAAGTCCATGAAAACTTCTTACTTCTCCTACATTCGTAGGATTAGCTCATTCTCGGATGGCTTGGATCTTTTCCTCATCAACCTGTATACCTTGGGAGCTTACAACAAAACCAAGGAAGACAAGTTTATCGGTGCAAAAGTACACTTTTTAAGATTAGCAAATGACTTTTCTTTTCGTAATACATTCAAAACAGATCTTAAATGCATAACGTGATCATCCAAGTTTTTACTATATATCAAGATATCATCAAAGTATAATACCATAAAGTGACCAATAAACTCACGCAAAACATGGTTCATCAAATGCATGAAAGTACTAGGTGCATTAGTTAGCCCAAAAGGCATGACTAACCACTCATATAAACCATGTTTAGTTTTGAAAGCAGTTTTCCATTCGTCTCCCTCTCTCATTCTAATTTGATGGCACCCTTGTTTCAAATAAAGTTTAGTATAAATTTGGGCACCATACAACTCATTAAGCATATCATCTAAACAAGGAATAGGATAACGATACTTTACCGTTGTATTGTTGATTGCTCGACAATCAACACACATCCTCCAAGTTCCATCCTTCTTTGGTACAAGTAGTACCGGTACAACACATGGACTCATACTCTCGCATACTTGTCCCTTGTCCATGAGTTCATCAACTTGCCTTTGAAGTTCCTTTGTTTCCTCGGGATTACTTCTATAGGTGGGTCGATTTGGAATCGATGCTCCGGGTACAAAATCAATTTGATGCTCAATTCCCCTAATTGGTGGCAAACCTTTTGGAACCTCCTCGGGGAACACATCTTCGAAATCCTGTATAAGAGAAACAACAACACTAGGCAAAGAATCAAGAGTTCCGTTAGTAGCTAAATATGCTCCTTTGTACAAAAGTACAATCATGGGCATTTTCAAACACATTGCTCTTTTCAACTCACTTGCCCTTGCATAAAAATTCTTTTGTTTTCTCTCATCTTTGCTCACTCATTTTTCTCTCCTTTTGCCCGGCTATCACACTATTTTTATTTTTTTCTCTTGTCGGCCCCTCACTCTTGTTTTCTCTTAAGCTCTCCTTTTTTTTGGCTCTCTCTCTGTTTTTAACATCACTAGTCGAACTCTCGTTTTGTAATTTCAATTGATCCTCATACATTTGTGTTGGAGTTAAAGGAACAAGTGTAACACACCGATTATTAAACATGAATGAGTACTTGTTGGTTAAACCATCGTGGGTAGCACGCTTATCATATTGCCAAGGATGCCCTAGCAAGATATGGCTTGCTTGCATAGGTACCACATCACACAATACCTCATCCTCATACCCCCCAATGCTGAATGTCACGAGAACTTGTTTATTCACCTTCACCTCACCACTATTATTCAGCCACTGCAGTTTGTAAGGACATAGGTGTTTAAATATAGACAACCCAAACTTCTCAACCATGGTAGTACTTGCTACATTGGTGCAACTACCCCCATCTATTATCATCCCACAAATCTTTCCTAGTACATGGCATCTAGTGTGAAAGATGTTTTCTTTTTGAATCTCCTCTTCATTTTTCGCTTGTACACTTAGCGCCCTCCTTGCTACCATACTTAAGTTTATCTCACTATCGGCACCAAACTCACCATCATCCTCTAATGGTGGCATATTCGCACACTCATCCTCATCCTCGGTCACTATTTCTCCACCTTCTGACACAATCATGGCCGTTTTGTTGACGCATTCACTGGTAATATGTCCTAAACCTTAACACCGAAAACATTTTATCTCACGAGTTCTAGGTTTGGGGTTTTTTGGTTTATTTGAATTAGCTTGGACAGTTTACCCACCCTTTGGTGCCTCCATCTTGGACCTCACATTGGCCTTCTCACTTCTATTCCTATAGTCAAACCTCCAACTAGTATTAGAATTAGGATTCATCCTGTTGCTACCCCTCCTCTTGAGTTGTTGTTCCACCTTAATTGCGTTGTGGACTAACTCCTCGATCTCTACATAATGTTGTAACTCCACAACATTACTAATTTCCCTATTTAACCCTGCTAAGAATCTAGCCATGGTAGCATCCCGATGTTCCTCCACATTAGCCCTAATCGTTGAGACCTCCATCTCCTTGAAATATTCCTCGACACTCTTAGTTCCTTGTCTCAAGTTTTGTAACTTTAAATACAAGTCCCTATAGTAGTGTGTTGGCACAAAATGTCTCCTTATAATCCTTTTCATCTCCTCCCAGGTTTCAACAGGTCTCTCCATATATCTTACTCTAGTGTTGCAAAGTTGGTCCCACCAAATTGCGGCATACTCGAAGAACTCTACTGCTGTAAGTTTAACCTTCTTCATCTCGGAGTAGTTATGACACCCAAAAACTTTTTTCACCTTCAACTCCCACTCAAGGTAAACTTTAGGATTATTTTTACCTTGAAAAGATGGTACTCGTAGTTTGATACCACTAAGGTTGTATTATCTAACCGATTCCTCTCTCTCTCTTATCTCTCCCTCGTCTTCCATTATCGGACCACCTGTACTCATCATCAAAATCATCCCGATAATAGTCTCTCTATTCTTCCCTCACTTTATCCCTCCCCTGTGTGTTTGGAATACGTCGTGGAGGTTCCCTTCGCTCATTCTCCATTCTATCCATCCGTTCCCTCATCGGATCTAACTGTTGCCTAAGCGTACGATTCATGGCCGATATCAAGGTTTCAGTAAGTTCCGATATATCTATGTCCGTCCCCTCTTTCATGGGACTCTTGCCTTCCCTCTTAGAACCCTTGCTATCGTCTTGAGACATAGTAACAATATTCAAGAAGATTGTTCCTCACTTACTCTCGCGTTTCACTCAATTTCAAGCTTTTACCCTCTTTTAGTCTCACCTTTTATGCCTTTTACCACTCAAATCAATTTTTCAATGTTCTAATTGAACTAAACAACCAAAATCAGATTTATCAAGTGACAACAACCTGGAATAAGGCAAACGAAAGGATTATGAATTTTAGAAAGAAAGATTCAATTTTATTCTTGAATCAATGGTTTGAGAACACTTTTAGAAAAGTCAACAATTTTGGGTTGACTTGAAACTTTCCTTTTTTTTTGAATTACAGCCTTTTTTGCTATTTTTTTTTTGAAGTTTATAACCCTAGATGATTCTTAGGGTTTGGAACTCAAACAAGAACTCTAGGAACGAAAATTGCGAATAAACTAGGGTTTATGACCCAGGTTTATGTTTTTACAAAAAAAAGATTAGGGAACGAAATCAACAACCTAAAATTGGAAACAGTTGACAGCTAGAACGAAAACAATTAAAAGGATAGTGTATGGAAAGAACCTTTGCTTTGATACCAAATGATACGATCTTTGCCAAGGATTTTTAACGAATTACGATTTCACGTAGAACGGAAGCTAAGATCAAGGAAGTTTGATGGAAGGTGACACCTCAAGTCGATGAAGACCAAATACGAACCTTGGCATGTACAGCCGCAACCCGATAATTGAAACGACCACGAACCTTGGTATAATGAGTTTTACCACAATTGGGATGAAATTCCAATTGATAAGAAAAGAAAAGATTGAACGCCACAGGACAATTCCTGATAAGTTCAAAAAGTTTTTAAAGAATGAAGAAGAATTGAATAAATTCCCTCAATCAATTTAATATCAAAGTTGTCTATCTTTAAAATACATAAAGAGGCCTTAAATAGGCTAAAACAAACCCTACTAAAGCCCTAAAACGTCTAAAAGATGAACCCCTAAAATATAGAGCAAAAATTCTAATTAAAAATACATTAAATCACAAAAATAGGAAACCTACTCGTCGCTATGCAGACGCCTTATGCGGCCGCATGGAAGCCATGTGGACGCCTTATGCGGTCGTATAAATTCCAAAAACTCTGACCTTGAAAGTGAGCTTGCCTTAGGCAGCTGCCCACGATTTGATGGCGTTATGCGGACGCCTTATGCGGCCGCATTAAGCCTGGTGAGTTTCCAAAAGTTGCATTTTGGTCCCTCAAGTCTTCCAAATCATCTCTATGACCTCGGATCACATTGAGACAAATCCCTTGAGCTCTAAGATCAATGTTTAGGCATGGAAGAGGCTTGTCATCCACCCATTCACGCATCAATCCGTTTACTTCCTCCCGAATCCTCTTAGCACGAGCTCTTATCAACGGTTCGTTGACACTTGCATCGAACTCGGCGCGGTGTCGCTTCCTTGGATCTCATCACACCCCCTCTCACACACACGCACTAAACGATGCACTGATGTGGTATCTCAGGTCTTAATCAAATTAGGGTTCAATATTACAAGGTTATCATCGATTGAATAAGATAGCTGACCAATGGATTAATCCAACTCATGGTCACAGTCACACTCGCACTCTTTTCTCTCATGTCCAGTACCCGAACATGATTGAAGTGTGCATGCAAAATTTTAATCATATATGTGTGTGTGTGTGTATACACAATGTTACACACTTGTTGTTTGCGTTGGTATGTGATCATCTAGGGTTGATGAGTCATCGTGGTACAACATTTTTAGCTTTCATTCCTCTGTTCATAATTATGATGTATTTTGATATTAGTTGGATTATGTATTCTTCTAATTGATTTAGTAGAATTTAGCTAAGGTATAGTATCCTTATGGAAATCTTCTAGCATTCCATGCCATCTATTTTGCACTTACTGATCATGTATGGGTTCCTCTCTTGGTTAGGTTGTTGCTATCTCTCTCTGGAATCTCCAAAAAGACACAGTGATTTGAGTTTGTGTTTCTTCTATCACTTGCCCCGCAATTAGCTTGTTCTTCTCCTTCTAACCTTACTCCTATCTATTTGAAAACGATGAGATGGTAAGAGTATTCGAGAGTGCCAACACACCTATCGTTTTGATTGTATTGAAAAATGGCTATAGATGAGGTTGAGTTGTCCCCTTTATAGGTCATCTCTAGGCTTTATTTCCTCTTGAATCTCTATCTCTAAATTGTTCATTTGTTTTAGAAAGTTAACGGAACAATGCATGTGCGAATCACGTACAAATCACGTGCAAAGCACGAGCGAAATTGATTTTTGGGAGTAACACATTCTCTTTTCCAAAAAAACACTACTAGAAAATTGTTTTTATGTGATGGCCGAAAGCAATCGCAAAAACCAAAAAACCATTACCTTAGATTTATGCGGTGGAAACAATCGTCAGTGGATCACTTTGCACATGCCAAGAATTGAGCCATTCAAAACCAAATCATTGTGAATTACATCTGGACGTCTCTTCTAAAAAGAATATTTGGTTCCTTAAATAACCATAAAGAATTGTCTTGGGGAATCTCTTACGGTTGTATTGAAATTTATCCATACGTATGCTCTGAGAAATCTTACTTTACTTTGATTAGATTAACTCTTTTAGTATTAATATAACCTCGATCTATTTAAATACTAATATTTTTGGAGTTCGACCTTGTTTAACGAGCTAATAATGATATATACTATTGATGCAGAACGAAAGGCGTTGTGGTGCTTCATTTTGGATACGAGTGGGAAGATGTGAGCTGTTTGCTCGGTAGATTTAGAGTTACCTCCCCACAAGGTATGCAATGTGCAAATAGTGATAGTTTTATTGTAGTAATGTTATTTTCGGGAGAAAGGGTTGTGTTTTGTCGATTGAATTTTGAATTTGTCTTTGGTTCTGTGTGTATATATATTTCCCAGTAAATACTTGGGTTATCATGTGAAACCTTTTGTTGACATCTATCTTTTCTGGTTTATATGAGGGGATCATAAGGACTGAATTAATCAAAAAAAATCCTGGAGGATCGTTTAATTGCTAGCTAGCCCCTTGCCTGATGAAATGCTGCTAGCTTTCTATTTTGATATTTCATTTCTTCTATGTGCTTTTCTTTTGCATAGCTTGTTAAAGGAAGATATGTTGACAGCTTATATACACCAGGAGGGTCTAGTCTGACTTGTGTGTTTGTTTATGTGTGTGTGTGTGTGTGTGATTTTTTTAATATTTTTTAAAAAGAAGGGTAAACTTCAAAAAAATCCCTCAACTATGACTCAATTTTAACTCGGTACCCTTCACTATTGACCCGGGCGGGTCGACCC
This sequence comes from Platycodon grandiflorus, assembly GCA_016624345.1. Taxonomy (NCBI): domain Eukaryota; kingdom Viridiplantae; phylum Streptophyta; class Magnoliopsida; order Asterales; family Campanulaceae; genus Platycodon; species Platycodon grandiflorus. The sequence goes on from CM028366.1 coordinate 15,734,145, forward strand.
CTTCGTCAGGTCATACCCGGATATATCACCTTCCGTTAAATCACTGTTAGTTAAAATAACAGAAGATACCATGTGCACTGCACATGCCTACAAAAATCATCTTTATAAGACTAATTTACCCTTTATGTCAACAAGTCAACTTCTTCTTCCTCCTCTATTCCCCTGTATTCTTCACCCTCACCATCCTTCCATCGAACCCAAGTTGATAACAACTCTTAAATCCTAACAATACTAACTAATCCATTCCCCTAGCTAATCCAGCCCCAATTGAGCATAGACATATATAGAGGTACATTGATAAGTATCAATTGCACATCAAACCTCAGCGAATTTACCCAATCCAAAATCCAATTAGAAAATCTCAAAATACATAATCAAGAAGAAAAAATGCTACAAATTATCAAATAAAATTACTAAACCAAATAAATGAAATTAGATTCACGACAAGATTGAATTAATTCTTTTTTTTTTTGATAAAGTATTACTCCATTTTGAATCAAGAAAGGGAAAGGGAGTGTTCAGACAGCCGTCGGTTAGATAGTTTGTCAATCCCCCTAGCCCCCTCCCACCACCATGTTCAACCTTATTAATCAAGGGCTGGACGCTAGTTATTTAAACAACATACCAATTGTAGTTTACAGGCCATTAGGAATCCCAGCCATCGAAGAATGGGAATGCTAGATTTGTCTCGGTCCATTTGAAAACGATGAGATGGTGAGAGTGTTCGAGATTGCCAACACACCTACCATTCTGATTTTATTGAAAAAATGGCTACGAATGAGGTTGAGTTGTCCCATTTATAGGTCATCTCTAGGCTCTATTTCTTTGTGAATCTTTACCTCTGTATTGTTTATATTTTAGAAAGTTAATAGAAGATCGTCCATGTGCAAATCACGTACAAATCATGTGCAAATCACGAGCGAAAATTGATTTTTGGGAGTAACACATTATCAAAAAGTACCACAATTGGGGTATTAGTTTGAAAAATACTATAAATTAGAATTATTTTAGTTAAACTACAATAATTTGTAAAAAAACACCATGTTAAGTGTAGTAATTTTTAAGATCTTTATATTTTGTGTTCATTTTAGTTTACGAAATATATATGTTTAACTGTTTATTGTCATCGCTTAAATATTTAAAAAAAATGTAGTTCTTCATATGTTTAGTGCACTTGTACATATTTTTATCTCTTTTTGGAGTTGATATATTTATTTGTGTTCACATTGTCCAAATATGTAAATTTGTGTTTTCTTTCAAAATAGTTCCTAGTCTGTAATTCTGGCTTTCTTGTTTTTATTACGCTTTTGGTAATAAGTTTGTTATTTTGAATTTTCTTATTTATATTTAACATGTTCACTGATGTGACGGTGTGTGTATGTATGAATCTGGTTTTTGTGTGTGTGTGTGTGTGTGTGTGTGTGTATGAATCTGGGTCTGGGTTTTGATTAAAGAGCCATGGTTGAATCTGGTTTTGTGTGTGTGTGTGTGTATGAATCTGAGATTGGTGTTTGAAGAATTGGTGAAGAAGATGTAGGTGAAATTTCCTTTTTGCCCTTGATTAAACACATGTGAAAAGCACATGATAGACTAAACGGAAAAATACTAACGACATCCACCAAAAGGACCAACCATGTCTAATTTTCATAGTCAAGGGACAAAAATTAGAAAATTTTTGTTAAGGGACTATTGGTGGAATCGGCCATAGTCGAGGGACTAGTAGTGTCATTAACCCTTTGTTTTATTTTTCTACTGACTCGAATGTTATCAATGTAGTGGCAAACATGATTATACTTTTCTATACGCCATCTATGTTCCCATCCTAATTATTCTAGTCATTCTTGTAGTGCTACTCATACTCCTTTTTAAACTCACTCATGATCACAATGCAGCCCTCCCAGTGTCGATCCCCCCTCCTCCCACCACCACGTTCAACCCTAGTAATCAAGGGTTGGATGCTAGTTCCCTAAACAACATACCAATTGTTGTTTACGTGTCATTAGGAATCCCAGAAGAAAAGGAATGCTAGATTTGACTCGGTCTATTTGGCAACGCTCCTAACAATGTTGCCCCTCCCAGTGTCAATCCCCCTAGCCTCCTCCCACCACCATGTTCAACCCTATTAATCAAGGGCTAGACGCTAGTTATTTAAACAACATACCCTTTATTGTTTACGGGTCATGATTCCCAGCCATCAAAGAAAGGGAATGCTCGAATTGTCTCGGTCCATTTGAAAACGATGAGATAGTGAGAGTATTCGAGAGTGCCAACACACCTACCATTCTTTTTGTATTGAAAAAATGGCTACGGATGAGGTTTTGTCCCATTTATAGGTCATCTCTAGGCTCAATTTCTTCATGAATATTTACCATTTACGTTTTAGAAAGTTAATGGAAACGCGCACGTGCAAATCACGTTCAAATCACGTGCAATTCACGTTCAAATCACGAGCGAAAATTGATTTTTGCGGGTAACACATTCTCAAAAAGTACCACAATTTGGGTATTAGTTTGAAAAATAATAAAAGTTGGAAATATTTTAGTTAAACTACAATAATTTGGTAAAAAACTCCATGATAAGTGTGTAGTAATTTTTTTTTAGATCTTTATATTTTGTGTTCATTTTAGTTTACGGAACTGTTGATGTTTAACTGTTTTTTTGTAATCTCTTAAATATTTTTAAAAATGTAGTTCTTCATATGTTTAGTGCACTTGTACATATTTTTATCACTTTTTGGGGTTGATATATTTTGGTACGTAATTACTCTCAGTAGATGGACGCGTGATAAAAATATGTGAAGTCTATATATATATATTAAAGTTGATGAGAAGTCTATGAGCAGGGCGGTACTGACATTTTGGGGGCCATGTGATAGATTTAGATTTAAAATTAGACCTTAAAATTAAAAAATGATAATTATCAAAAATTAAAGATAGGTTATATATTTTATAATATTATCATATTAAAATTATTTTCCTAGAAATGAAGTACCGACATCCCTAAAATTCCAAATTAGTATCAAATTTTTTTTTTTGAAAAGTATCATCGGTCTAAATTTCTTGAAGCAAAATCTTCAATTAGGTATTCATAATCGATTTTTTCAAAAAAAGAAGTTAGGATATAAATTTCCATGAAATTAGGCCCCCTTACATTTGGGGGACACACACGTACACACACACACACACACACACACACATATATATATATATATATATATATATATATAATATTTATATAGACCACATGTTACCTCACTTGTCAACACTATGTGCAAGGATTAGTGGAAAAAATTGATTAGGAAACTAAGATAATTATGTAATACTCTATGGACTAACATTTTCACAGACGAAAAGAAAAATGAGGCAAATATAAGACATATATGCATAAAGTTTTTGTGAGTTTGGGTAAAATGATGATCCATAACTAAAAAAATAAAACTGCGAATGATGGATAATCAAATTAGTGATGATTTTTCTATTAAGTATATACTTACTTTACTACGTAATAGAGTTATTTAAAAAAATAAAATATGTAAATAAAATATCATTGAACACGGTAATATAATGATGCAGGCAGAATAAGAAATGCACATGGTGACCACTATTAAAGTCTTCATTTGATTTGGTAATGGTTCATAGTTTGAGCAAAAATGACAAATAATATTTTTATGGAAATGATCGGAATTGATCTTCAAACCTTATGCTAAACAAAAGAGGTTTTTAATAATTATTGTACAAATCTTGAAAAAAAATAAATTGTATTATTTAATAACAAAGGTCCAACTTGAGCATAGTTAATATATTTATAATAATTAGAAATTGTCATAATTACAAAAATGCTTGAGCATAGTTAATATATTTATAACACACGTGGAGGGTAAAGTTATAAAATTATGAGATTGTATGCATAAATTATTGAAAGTGGACTCTTTAAGTGAAACATCCCAAAATAGAATAGTAGACTCTTTGCCTGGAACTGAGGGAGTAATAAGTTGTTATCTTTCACTTACATGCAACTCTTGAGAAAGTTAAACTCTAACATATTGCACTAGGTGCAAACTAATATAAATACCTTGATTTAACGCTATTCTGCTAACTAAAAAGATAATTGGCTTGTTGGTGGCAGGTGTAGGCTAAGCTTCGTACTGACTTTGATCTCCCTGAGTTGGTACCATCTTGCACTCATTTCCCGCTTGAGCGCAACAGGGCAGCACCAACAGACCTAGCTTCTTGTTCTCCTACTAACCTCATTCATATCTATTTGCCAAATTGTAAAAAATGGACAGCTACTTAAGTATTTTTGCATTCACCCTTTTAATTTTGGCCATCGGTTATCTGCTATACTTAGTCGGCTTTGGTCCTCACAATAATGACCCTTCCAATGTCAATCCCCCTCCTCCCTTCAACCCTATTAATCAAGGGCTAGACCCTAGTTCATTAAACAACATACCCATTGTTGTTTATGGGTCATTAGTAATTTCAGAAAAAAGGGAATGCTCGATTTGTCTCGGTCCGTTTGGAGACGATGAGATGGTTAGAGTGTTACCAGAGTGCCAACGCACCTACCATTCTGATTGTATCGACCAATGGTTACAAATGAGGTCTAGTTGTCCCCTTTGTAGGCCTTCACTAGCTTGAAACAATACATCAAATAACTTATTGTATAGATTATATTTATATACATTACCCTATTGGAAATATTCCCAAATTGTAGTAAACAAAATGTATCTATCATCATTCATGAAATGAATTATATATTAGAGTTTCTTTTATTTCTATGTATGTGATTGAAAAAATTCATAATGCTCCTACAACTTGTAGAAAACGAAAAACTACGAAAATGTCATAATTATTACTATTTTTGAACAGTTCTTTTTCTTTTTTTCTTCCCCACCCCCTCCCCTTTCTAATTTTTGATTTAGATTTTCCAACTGGCTTTGAACTTCAATCAGTTCATTCTTACACTGGCTCATTCACAAGCAAGTGATTGTCTGTGGTACACATCTAATTTATCTAAGATACAATGAACGAAACTGCAATGACTTAGAGTTAACGAAATTTACCTATGTGCACCATGGTTTGCAGAAAGCAATCTTATGTCAGTATTGTAGCATCAACTGATGTCATAAGACTGCAGAGCAACAAGGTGACAGAGAAAAAAAATACAATTAGTAAACACAAATGTTTTTTAGGCTGGGACAGGAAGCAAGATGTACAAACCACTTCTTGAAGTTTTAATGGCGGTCCAGAGAGTGATCTCCATTGGGGGAAAAACTTCTCTGTAGACAATGTGATAGACTGAAGAAATTTATTCAAGACTGGAGTCTGCAGGAAGGCGGAGTTTAATATTGACCTGTACAAGGGCCAAAATAAGGGGTAAAACAACCAAAATATTTGCAGCTACGTAGCACACAAAAGATAAAGGGCTAAGCATAGGTAAATACCAAAGAGGTTCCAAACTAGTCGAAAAAGTCGAGAACAACAACATCACTACTTGGACCAAGATTTACCACTTCAAGTGGACATTGGATCTAAGAAAACTAAGAAAGTTAATCAACTAACAAACACAGAACCATTTATAGGTCATCTCTAGGCTCAATTTCTTCATGAATATTTACCTTTTACGTTTTAGAAAGTTAATGGAAACGCGCACGTGCAAATCACGTTCAAATCACGTGCAATTCACGTTCAAATCACGAGCGAAAATTGATTTTTGTGGGTAACACATTCTCAAAAAGTACCACAATTTGGGTATTAGTTTGAAAAATAATAAAAGTTGGAAATATTTTAGTTAAACTACAATAATTTGGTCAAAAACTCCATGATAAGTGTGTAGTAATTTTTTTTTAGATCTTTATATTTTGTGTTCATTTTAGTTTACGGAACTGTTGATGTTTAACTGTTTTTTTGTAATCTCTTAACTATTTTAAAAAATGTAGTTCTTCATATGTTTAGTGCACTTGTACATATTTTTATCACTTTTTGGAGTTGATATATTTTGTGTTCACATTGTCAAAATATGTAAATTTGTGCTTTCTCTCGGAATAGTTCCTACTCTGTAATTCTTGTTTCCATGTTTGTATTACGCTTTTGTTAATAATTTTGTTATTTTGAATTTACTTATTTATATTGAACATGTTTCATTGAAGTCACTTTTTATTGCGTAAAATGTTTAGTTTAACTTTTCTAACATGCTAGTATTTCCTTTTATGTTGTAGACTTTTTATTTAATCTTGTTGACTATAGTTGACCAGAGTTGACCAAGTTTGACTTATGACTACTTTGAATAATTTAGTGTGCTTATTTGTTTTATTTTTCTACTAACTCGAATGTTATCATTGCAGTGCCAAACCTGATTATACTTTTCTAGTATGGGCTACGCGTCCATCTACATGCCTGTTGAGAGTATTTACGTACCAAAGTGTTTCTGGTGGGACTTGAACACTCGACCTCTCCGTTAAGAGAAGTGAACGATACCACTTGAACTAGAGATCATTGGTACCAAACATGTATTATATCATATATGTGCATACTTTAGGTGCACATAACTATTTTTCTAGTTTGGTAGTTTTATACATATATTTTCATTTTTAAGATTGTATTATATCATATATGTGCATACTTTAGGTGTACCATTAGAAATGATCATAATTACAAAAATGTTTGAGCATATTTAATATATTTATAACACACGTGGAGGGTAAAGTTATAAAATTATGAGATTGTATGCATAAATTATTGAAAGTAAACTCTTTAAGTGAAACATCCCAAAATAAAATCATAGACTCTTTGCCTGGAACTGAGGGAGTAATAAGTTGTTATCTTTCACTTACATGCAACTCCTGAGAAAGTTAAACTCTAACGTATTGCACTTGGTGCAAACTACTATAAATACCTTGATTTAACGCTATTCTGCTAACTAAAAAGATAATTGGCTTGTTGGTGGCAGGTGTAGGCTAAGATAATTGACTTTGTCCCATTTATAGGTCATCGCGATGCAAAAGTGGTGCATCGCAATGTACAAAAATAAATACTTAAATTGGGCATCACGATGCTTATGCGCTCGTGTTTTTCTTTCATTAATGACATAATCATTTTTTTGCCCCAAAAATACCTTTTTCGATTTTAAAAAAAGATTAGTGAACTGGAGCGATTACAAATGTTGAAAAAGGGACCGGCTTGCAATTCATCCAACAAATATCTTGGAGACAAATCAATCCATTACAAGGCAGTTAGGATTAAGATCCAAATTTCCCTGAATGGGAGGTTTTTACACCCTTGTAAGTAAAGCTGGGAGGTTTTTACACCTTGTAAGTAATCTCCCTGAATGGGAGGTTTTTACACCCTTGTAAGTAAAGCTGGGAGGTTTTTACACCTTGTAAGTAATCTCCCTGAATGGGAGGTTTTTACACCCTTGTAAGTAATCTCCCTGAAGAAGTAGTTTTAGTTTTGGCGAAATATCTCTTTTGGCTGTATTTAATTATGAGAGTGGAGTGACTCTGCATGCATGTAGTTTTGCATTGTTTAGGAGGGAAAGGGGATCAAGATCACCGCATGCATTCGGTGGATTCAAGCCATTTGTTAACAAGGAGCAATTTCATTTCATTGCCTTTTGAATAGATGTTAAGGATTTTGGTAAAATAAATAGAATTTCACTCAGCAACAAGTGAGGAAAAATTTGGTATTTTAAAACAAATTTAACGGTTCTGTTTGAGATAACGGCAGGAGAGACTAATATGGCATCAAATGTTGAGTTCAAAGATCAATTTAGGAAATTTTAAACATCTATGACCAAATTAGGGAGAAAGGTAAAGTTCAGAGACCAAATTATATATTAATCCTAGATTTTACCGAAAGCTAGGGGTGATAAATGGGTGGATTGAATGCGTATGGGTGACTCATGTGAGCTACGGGCTAAAAAATGAGCGGCTAAGTGAATATCTAATCTATAGCACGGACATAAATGGACGTGCTATAAATGAGCGTCCATCATTTCAACTATAGTCTTGGATACAATTTCTACTAAAACATATATTATTTGAGTGTGGGCATTATAGTGGGCACATGTGTAATTCTATTTTTGCCCACGAAAATTAGTGGACTAAAATAGTCTTACACATAACACATTATAGCTCATTACTAAAAAAATGTGTTCAAACCCACTTGAGCAGTTTGGGTGAGTCAAGAGTATGTGCAGTAACTGTAACCTCTACATCGCAAGGATAAATGTTAGCAGACCAATGGTAATATTTATCTTTTTTTTTGATAAAAGAGCATGAAATAAAATAGATGTTCAAGATAAAAGCTTGTAATTGTTGAATGCATAATCTCAGACTTGGGCAAATATTTATCTTTTTTTTTAAACAACTATATGAGACTAAAATGGTTGAAAATGCATTCAAAGGTATCGGCCCGAATTTCTCCCTTTTTCTTTTCCCAAGAGACTAGAGAGACCGTTTTTTTTTTTTTTGACATCTAGAGAGACTGTTTTTAGCCGCAACTAAAAGTATATAGTAATCCCTCCACCTTCAATTAGTTAGAATATGAGAGCACGTACAAGTAGGTTAAGCTTTCTTTCCTAATACTCCCACCGTCCATAAATTATTATCTTGTTTTTCTTTTTTATCTGTTCTAAGATAATTATTTTATTAGAAAGTTTTCTTTTTAATATAATATGTTTACCATTTTATTTTTATTTTTTCTTCCTACTTTAATTATGTGTCACATGTACATAAAAATTTAAAAAAACTATACATTATATTAATATTAATAATTAATTTAATTATTTTTTTTAATCCATGTGTCAGTTAAACAAAAAAATAATTTGTGGACGGAGAGAGTATAACATACAATGCTGGTAAATTAAACTTTATTTACTAGACTAACTTTTACGTAGTAGCCTTTAATTAGTGGTCCTTGCATTTTTCTATGATTGGAATTCCAATTTATTGAGTATTGTACTAGTTAGTAGAAGTTTAATCTCTAATGAAGAAACTAAATTGTCACACTCCATTAAAGTCCCTATCAAATCTCAACTGCGATCTCATTATTTGTCAATTGACTCGACAAGTTTACAAAAATAGAAATTATATTCGACTTAAATAAATAACATAAATAAATTCTTATAGGAACTTAAAAGTTTAAAATATATATATATATATATATATATAGGAGTATTTAATGGTTTCAAATATATATATATATATATATATATATATATTAAAGTTGATGAGAAGTCTATGAGCAGGGCGGTACTGACATTTTGGGGGCCATGTGATAGATTTAGATTTAAAATTAGACCTTAAAATTAAAAAATGATAATTATCAAAAATTAAAGATAGGTTATATATTTTATAATATTATCATATTAAAATTATTTTCCTAGAAATGAAGTACCGACATCCCTAAAATTCCAAATTAGTATCAAAATTTTTTTTTGAAAAGTAGATTTTCCAACTGGCTTTGAACTTCAATCAGTTCATTCTTACACTGGCTCATTCACAAGCAAGTGATTGTCTGTGGTACATATCTAATTTATCTAAGATACAATGAACGAAACTGCAATGACTTTGAGTTAACGAAATTTACCTATGTGCACCATGGTTTGCAGAAAGCAATCTTATGTTAGCATTGTAGCATCAACTGATGTCATAAGAATGCAGAGCAACAGCGAGAAAAAAACTACAATTAGTAAACACAAATGTTTTTTAGGCTGGGACAGGAAGCAAGATGTACAAACCACTTCTTGAAGTTTTAATGGCGGTCCAGAGAGTGATCTCCATTGGGGGAAAAACTTCTCTGTAGACAATGTGATAGACTGAAGAAATTTATTCAAGACTGGAGTCTGCAGGAAGGCGGAGTTTAATATTGACCTGTACAAGGGCCAAAATAAGGGGTAAAACAACCAAAATATTTGCAGCTACGCAGCACACAAAAGATAAAGGGCTAAGCATAGGTAAATACCAAAGAGGTTCCAAACTAGTCGAAAAAGTCGAGAACAACAACATCACTACTTGGACCAAGATTTACCACTTCAAGTGGACATTGGATGGAAAACTAAGAAAGTTAATCAACTAACAAACTCAGAACCATTTATAAAAGTTAATGGAAACGCGCACGTGCAAATCACGTTCAAATCACGTGCAATTCACGTTCAAATCACGAGCGAAAATTGATTTTTGTGGGTAACACATTCTCAAAAAGTACCACAATTTGGGTATTAGTTTGAAAAATAATAAAAGTTGGAAATATTTTAGTTAAACTACAATAATTTGGTAAAAAACTCCATGATAAGTGTGTAGTAATTTTTTTTTAGATCTTTATATTTTGTGTTCATTTTAGTTTACGGAACTGTTGATGTTTAACTGTTTTTTTGTAATCTCTTAAATATTTTAAAAAATGTAGTTCTTGTGAGTTTGGGTAAAATGATGATCCATAACTAAAAAAATAAAACTGCGAATGATGGATAATCAAATTAGTGATGATTTTTCTATCAAGTATATACTTACTTTACTACGTAATAGAGTTATTTAAAAAGTAAAATATGTAAATAAAATATCATTGAACATGGTAATATAATGATGCAGGCAGAATAAGAAATGCACATGGTGACCACTATTAAAGTCTTCATTTGATTTGGTAATGGTTCATAGTTTGAGCAAAAATGACAAATAATATTTTTATGGAAATGATCGGAATTGATCTTCAAACCTTATGCTAAACAAAAGTGGTTTTTAATAATTATTGTACAAATCTTGAAAAAAAATAAATTATATTATTTAATAACAAAGGTCCAACTTGAGCATAGCTAATATATTTATAATAATTAGAAATTATCATAATTACAAAAATGCTTGAGCATAGTTAATATATTTATAACACACGTGAAGGGTAAAGTTATAAAATTATGAGATTGTATGCATAAATTATTGAAAGTGGACTCTTTAAGTGAAACATCCCAAAATAGAATAGTAGACTCTTTGCCTGGAACTGAGGGAGTAATAAGTTGTTATCTTTCACTTACATGCAACTCTTGAGAAAGTTAAACTCTAACATATTGCACTAGGTGCAAACTACTATAAATACCTTGATTTAACGCTATTCTGCTAACTAAAAAGATAATTGGCTTGTTGGTGGCAGGTGTAGGCTAAGCTTCGTACTGACTTTGATCTCCCTGAGTTGGTACCATCTTGCACTCATTTCCCGCTTGAGCGCAACAGGGCAGCACCAACAGACCTAGCTTCTTGTTCTCCTACTAACCTCATTCATATCTATTTGCCAAATTGTAAAAAATGGACAGCTACTTAAGTATTTTTGCATTCACCCTTTTAATTTTGGCCATCGGTTATCTGCTATACTTAGTCGGCTTTGGTCCTCACAATAATGACCCTCCCAATGTCAATCCCCCTCCTCCCTTCAACCCTATTAATCAAGGGCTAGACCCTAGTTCCTTAAACAACATACCCATTGTTGTTTATGGGTCATTAGTAATTTCAGAAAAAAGGGAATGCTCGATTTGTCTCGGTCCGTTTGGAGACAATGAGATGGTTAGAGTGTTACTAGAGTGCCAACGCACCTACCATTGTGATTGTATCGACCAATGGTTACAAATGAGGTCTAGTTGTCCCCTTTGTAGGCCTTCACTAGCATGAAACAATACATCAAATAACTGATTGTATAGATTATATTTATATACATTACCCTATTGGAAATATTCCCAAATTGTAGTAAACAAAATGTATCTATCATCATTCATGAAATGAATTATATATTAGAGTTTCTTTTATTTCTATGCTTGTGATTGAAAAAATTCATAATGCTCCTACAACTTGTAGAAAACGAAAAACTACGAAAATGTCATAATTATTACTATTTTTGAACAATTCTTTTTCTTTTTTTCTTCCCCACCCCCTCCCCTTTCTAATTTTTGATTTAGATTTTCCAACTGGCTTTGAACTTCAATCAGTTCATTCTTACACTGGCTCATTCACAAGCAAGTGATTGTCTGTGGTACACATCTAATTTATCTAAGATACAATGAACGAAACTGCAATGACTTTGAGTTAACGAAATTTACCTATGTGCACCATGGTTTGCAGAAAGCAATCTTATGTTAGCATTGTAGCATCAACTGATGTCATAAGAATGCAGAGCAACAAAGAGAAAAAAACTACAATTAGTAAACACAAATGTTTTTTAGGCTGGGACAGGAAGCAAGATGTACAAACCACTTCTTGAAGTTTTAATGGCGGTCCAGAGAGTGATCTCCATTGGGGGAAAAACTTCTCTGTAGACAATGTGATAGACTGAAGAAATTTATTCAAGACTGGAGTCTGCAGGAAGGCGGAGTTTAATATTGACCTGTACAAGGGCCAAAATAAGGGGTAAAACAACCAAAATATTTGCAGCTACGTAGCACACAAAAGATAAAGGGCTAAGCATAGGTAAATACCAAAGAGGTTCCAAACTAGTCGAAAAAGTCGAGAACAACAACATCACTACTTGGACCAAGATTTACCACTTCAAGTGGACATTGGATCTAAGAAAACTAAGAAAGTTAATCAACTAACAAACACAAAACCATTTATAAGTCATCTCTGGGCTTTATTTCTTTGTGAATCTTTACCTCTTATTGTTTATGTTTTAGAAAGTTAATGGAACCGTGCACGTGCAAATCATGAATGAAAATTGATTTTTGGGAGTAACACACTCTCAAAAAGTACCACAATTGGGGTATTAGTTTGAAAAATACTATAAATTAGAATTACTTGTAAGAAACAATTCACACTTTTATATGTAGGGAGATATGTCAAAGTGGCAGAAAGTGATCTCAAAATGATCCTCATTGTTTAAGCTACTTTTACACTATAATGTGTCGTTATTGATCGTGGTGCACCACCTAAATATCGTAATGCTTTAGAACCATTGAATATCTATTCTCAATTTAAAATTTAAAGTAACGGGGAAACGGGATAAAAAAGCTACAGTAGTAGACGAAGTATTCTATTTAAAACAACACAATTACATATATGTCAAATTTGCTAGGAGCCCAATTTTTTAAAGTTTACAGAGGAGGAGAGGAAGTTCCACTAAATCAAACTCTAAACATAAAGGGTGACTTAACTAATTTAAGAGATAGAGTGTGTAATAGAGTGCCCATTGTAGCTCTCAAGAGGCAAAAAAAAAACTCTAAAACCAATTTTAGAGTTTTGGTAAAACTCTCACTGTGGATGCTCTAACCAGTTGCAGATCAAGAGAGGAGTTAGGCTCGGTCAAGCTGGAAAGAGGGACTCTCTTCGAAGAGAAAGCATAATCGATCTTCGTTTTCACCGATTCTCCCTCTTCATCCCTTCCTCGATCCTTTCCCCAATAAGTCCTCTCAAATTTTCAATTAATTTAGTAGTTTTTTCTCCTCTCATTCTTTATCTTAATTTTTGTTACTAGATTACAATTATTTACGTAGTTTGGTTTGATTCCTCCAATTGTATCTGATTCCTCTTATTATTTACGTACTTTGGTTTGATTCCTCCAATTGTATATGATTCCTCCAATTATTTGCACAATTTGTTTTTTGTTGTATATATACTGCACCAATCACAAATTGGTATTGGTTTCCCTTTGTTTAGTGGTGGACTCTGTGCCTTCACTGTACACTTCTCCTTTCAATAGAAAATACCTCAATGGTGAATGAATATTTTACTCATTTATTGGGTATTTATCTGGCTTAAGATTTAGCTATTTCTCGAGGTTTTTGTTATCTAATATGTATTTTTAGTGTATTTTGTAGTACCAGGGACTTGGGGAACAAATAAGCAATTTTAGAAGATTTTAAAGCAAATTTGGAAGTTGAGGGACCTTTGTGCAAAAGTCTAAAAGTTGAGGGAATAAGCTGAAATCTGGGCATCCCTAGAAGAGAACGCATGATTTGTTTACTTTGGGAAGCTGCCGCCACTTTGTGGCCCTTTTGACTACTTTATTGGATTGTACCCTTTTTCCTTGGTAGTTGTATATTATCAGGTTATAAATATATCTCTTTTAGGTTAGAATTAAGGGAGGCGTCTTGTATAATTTTTTTGTCTATGAGAAAAGATAATTCAAGAATGATTCAAGGTTTTGTATTATCAATTATGAGGAACTAACCTCATCATCTAAGGATTGGAGGTAACTTTGTATCGAAGGTTTATGTCATAATATAATATTCATTCAGTTCATTGGTTTATTTTTGGGGTTTCCATCTGATGATAAGTGAGTATTTTACTCATTTATTGGGTATTATTCGAGCTTAAATTTTACTAATTCTCGAGGTTTTTATAATCTAATGTTTTGTTTTAGTATTATTTTGTAGTTTCAGGGTTTAAGGGGCCATTCATGTAAATTTGGAGGACTTTGAAGCAAATTTGGAAGTCTAGGGAGGTTTTATGCAAATTCTAAAAAGCTAAAGGAAAATTCTGAAAAGTTGTTTCCCCCAATAATAGGGCTAGCCATTATCTTTCTTTTGAGCAGTTTTTGATGCTTTAATGTATTGTACCCCTTTTTCCTTGGATGTTGTACACTAGTAGAGTATAAATATATCTCTTTTAGGCTAGGTTTGGGGATCCAGTTTTTAGAGTCGTCTTTGAGAAAAACAACGAGAAGAAGATCGTGACAATTCTTCTAAGATTGATCAAGTATTGTAATCATTATTATTATCAATTTCAAGTTTCTTTCTCAAATATGCTTAATTTTATATATTTCTTGAATGTTATGGATTTTATTTGTTTTATTATGAACTAAATCCATAAAGCTAGGTTTTAGGGTAGCCAATTCATGAATATTTAATATTGATTTGGTTAGGGTGTAGACTTATTTTATTATTGTATGAGTGTATTTCTTGTTCTTAATGCTTTAAAAGTTTAACTACCTTTTAATTGATTTAAATCATGTGAATGAGATCTAGAAGAGATTTCATGTGATGGGCCATAGGAATTTACACTGTAGATCTAAATTTATGCTAGAGATAGATGGGTTGATATATGCAATTAGCTATAGATCGTATCGAAAGCTAAGAGGACCTAATGCTTTGTTTTCTTTCTAAATCTACCTAGAGATACGTAGGTTGTCAATTAACAATAGAATTGATATTGCTCGAGAGAGAATATTGATTAATTAAGAAAATTCCGTTGTCGCACATAGATAATCAGTTGATACCCGAAGTCGTTGATTTATTACTTGGAAGTGAATTGGTGAACCTAGCCCTAGCATTTTCTCTCATTGATATCTCTAAATCCTGTGATATTTTATTTGCTTTCTTTTGTTAAAATTACGAAATCTCAAGATAATCGTTCGTCTCGATTAAAGCAAAAAATAATTGTTTTTTATGTAAATCCCTTAGGTTCGATAATCCATAATTTACTTACACTTACTACTTGATCTAGTACACTTGCTAGTATTCGGTTTTGACCACATCAAGTTTTTGGCGCCGTTGCCGGGGATTGCGCTTAACAATTTTAGAATTAGTTATTTATATCTTTAATTTAGATTTTATATTATTCGCTTGCGCTTGATCTTGTGAGTGTTCTTGTAGTTAGCTATATGAAGTGATGGCTTGGAATGATTATAATACTTGGCTTCTTCAGCAAGACCCTCTAACGTTCCAAGCCAACCAGTGTGAATGATATGGTGTCGTTCTTCTAAACTAGTTAGTTGCGTATGGGGAATATGAATATCTCTTTCCTCCAGCGCCTCAAGAACTTCTTCAATTCGATTACAACTAGGAAAACCCAATAGAAATTGAGCCTAGCAATGATCCCGTCCTCACTGATGAGAATGAAATTTTGTGTAATTTGGGTCAACCTCACTTGGAAATACCTCAATCTCATATTGATGTTATGATGGAAGAACAAAATATGGAAGCTTGCGAGCATGAAGTGATCAATCATGCTCTCGACCCTGTGCCGAGTTCGCCTACCCTTGAAGAATATGTTAGTAAAGAGATGGTGCAACCAAACAAGCTTGAGGGGAAGGAATTTTTGGGCACAAATGAAGATTCCAAGGAACCAAAGTCTCACTTCGACACTCCACCGAGCCTTGAGGCTCATGTCTCTTATTTCCACCCATTGCCGGAGTTCGATGATGAATTTGTTCATGTAAGCGATTTGGGTATGAAACTTCCAATTGCCGACGTGATCAAATGGCCTATTTTTCAAGAGTTGGCAACCAAGAGAGTTTTCAAGCTTCATGGACTGCAATAAAAGCACTTTCTTGGAGGAGGATGTTATGGTGCATCAATGTGCGCGTTTCTGAATAAACCGGTACCTCAAAAAATAAATCGATAAAGAAGCCAATCTAACAACTATAACTTAGAACTACCTCTAACCCTTATCTCTTTGTATTTATTTGTTTTTTTTTTTGAGTCGCTCGTAAGAGTCTCCCTGAGTTTGTGGGTTTCTAGGAGAGTGTTAATAGGGTCACCCTCACAAAAAGATTTTTCAAATTTTTGTCTTTGGTGTATTAATGCTAATGTTTAATGATTTTTGTAGTTGTTGTTGTTGTATTTTTGTTCCACAGGTAAAACAAGTTACTCAAATTCATATTGAAAATCCGTTATGGGCATGAATCAAGAAAAAAAAGCTAAAATGGCGGACATTTAAAACCAGAGGGGGGCTGCTTGCAAAACTTTGAAACTTGGACAATATTTGGAGCAGCGGGTAGAAAGTGTGCTGTTAAGAGCATTCACAGTGATAACACTCTACATCACATTCTAAACATCTCGTTTTTTTGTTCCAGTTTCACTTTTTCAACACTCTAAAAAAGAATCCACTCCAACAAGCACCCTCTATACAACCCTCTAAAAAATAAATTTTTCTTATCTCATCTAACATACCTAACTACTATTCTATTTTATTTATTTTATATTTCTATTTTTTCACCCTAATCGGAATAAAATATTTTATATTCTATGAAAAAATATTGTATGTTTTAATAATTTTAGTTACTTTTATCTAAAACTATATGTCATTCTAAGGGGCAATTTATGTTTTAAAAAATATTTAATTATTATTTTTTGTCCACTTATATATTAAGTATATGTGACAAATGATTTTTTTTGTTGAAAAGAATTTCTAGTTAATTCACAAATTTTATATAATAAAATAGATATCTTTCTATTTGATTGATTGATAAAGTTTATGATGTAATGTTACAAAAAGAATATGTATATTGTGGGAACATTAGAAAAAAAAAAGGTGATATGATTAATTTTTAAAGCTTATATTTTTATTTTTTTAAGTAAGAAGTGGGAATAGCTCAATTTGGATGACCTAACACCCCAATCTAAATATTACTATTTATTCTAAATCACACTCTATATTTAAAGGATAATTTAGTAAATTTTAAAAATACAGAATAGAGTTATGTGTCTATTGTGAGATCAAGTGCCGGTAAAACACTTTAAAAAGAGTTTTAGAGTGTTGGCAGAGTCATCCATTGATGCTCTAAGAGCATCACTAATGCAAATGTGAATGTGAAAAAATGGGTGCCACCTAGGATTTATATATTTTTTAAAAAAAAAAAATTCTCTAATGCAATTGTAGAATATAATGTGTCAATTAAATTATTTTCTATTTGTTATTAGATAATTAATTTTTTGACTCCCAATGCACATTGTGAAGGAGGATGTGAAATTCACATCCTCCTTCACAATGTGCATTGGGAGTCAAAAAATTAATTATCTAATAATCAATAGGAAACAATTTAATTGACACATCATATTTACATTTCTTCTCTATAATTATATTAAAGAGTTTTTTTTTAAAATGTATAAATTCTAGGTAACACCTAATTTTTTTACATTCACATTTGCATCGGTGATTCTCTAAGACTCCCGTCTTAGGCTCTTAGCGCCTCTCTTTCCCTAGGAAAGAAAAAAAAAAGGAAAAAAGAAAAAAGCCTAGTCAAACCCGCCCCCCTTCACCTCTCCCCGCACTCCCTCCCGCTCTCTCAACACAGCCGCAAGCAGCACCCCCACACACACCGCAGCAGGCAACAGCAGCAACACGACCCCCCTTCGTTCGCCTCCGATCTTCTTCCTCAGCGCCGGCATCTCCCCATTACACCCGGTGGCGGCCTCACAGCAGAGGTAATCACAGCAGCAGCAACTCACTAGACCACGCCCAATCCGCCACCATCACTTCCGTCCTCTCCCGCTGCAGTGCACAACAGCAACAGCAAAAACACCGCAGCAACCCCTTTTTCAGCCCCCATCATCTCCGTCTCCAGCCAGCAGCTCCCTTCACGTTCCAGATCCGGCGAAGGCAGTACCCTCGTGCCATTTGTCAGCACGTCATCCGAGCCTAATGCTTTGAATTGGAATCGTTTTCTCAATTTCGAGTAAGATCTTACTAATTCTTTTGCTCTAATTGCTGAGATTGTTGAAAGTTATTGCTTGGGGATATATTGTGCTCGTTCTGTTATTGACATAATCAATGTGGTTAATGCGAATCTGAGAATTTCTATTTGCTAGCCAGCCTATTTTTGCCTCATGTTGACTTCGATATGCTGATTTGGGTCAAGTTTGAGATTCAATCTTGATTGAAAATTGTTTTGCGTTAACCGTGGGATAAAAATTTGAGCTGTGGTTTGCCTGCTTGGGTTCCAGAACTTGCTGAAGTTTGTATTCATGTCCCTCTTGTACTCTATGTTGAATTCACATTGAGGACAATGTGAATTTTAAGTTTGGGGTGGGAATAGGTGCTTATGTTATGCTTGAGAGAAGCACGTATTGCAAGTGTAATTTGTTTTTTTTTCTTATGGGATAATGTATATATGTATATAGAGAGAGTTTTCAAAAATCATTTTTGCAAGTCTTGGTTATGGTGGTTACTTTCGCCAATGCTAATAGTTTGTTTGGTTTATAATATATTGTAAGTAACAATACACATTGTGCATATCTAAATGCTTAGCTTGGTATACTTGATTGAACTTTGAATCTCCACTCTTTGAGCACTTTACACCGTGAATCGACGTATTGAAAGAATTTGGATGACTTTAGAGGGTTCTATAGTACATATTTCATTTCCTTGGCCTTTGGTTATTTGAAAAATTCGAGTATTCATGAAATTTTTAAACCATTTTTACTCCTTGAAGTTAGGCCTAAACAGAGTTTAAGTAATCCGAACGAAAAAAAAAGAGAGAAAAAAAAGCATTTTTGTGAAGACTTAGTCAAGCTTCGTAGCTTTTTTAACTCGAGTTATTAAGCTCGTAGGGGTGTCTCGGGTTAATTAGAAAGTTTAAGGGAACTAGACATTGCACAGTCCACAAATGCAAGTATTTCAAAAAAAAAAAATGAAGAAAAGGGAAAAAAAAAAAAGAAAGGAAAGAAAAAAGTTCGTTGTTACTACTTATGTTTGTAGTAATGGATGGGAGTAATTATGTGTTTTTACGTTTCATGAAAAACTTTGATATATATATATATATATATATATATATATATATTCATATTCGTGAAGGTTTGTTCTTGTGACATTTGAGGGAATGAATAAAGTACTTGGCCCAATAAAAATTCAAGTTTTGAAGGTGTTGAGGCATGGTTTACACACACACACGGAGATTTAGAGTGAGATTGATGACTATTGAGTGACAGTTTAGATTTGTTGCTATGTATTATTATTTGCAAATTGTTGTAAATCTTACTCTGAGGCATTGTGTAGTGTCATACCGCGCCTTGACTTGTAAAAGAAAACAAATACTTCATCCGTCCCTAAATTATTGTCTTCCTTTCATTTTTCGTCCGTCCCTAAATAATTGTCTTGTTTTGAAACTTTCCTTTTTAAGACATCACTTTTACCATTTGACCCTTACTTTTTCTTCTTACTTTAATTATGGGCCACGTACACATGGGCATTAAAAGAAACAACACACTATACCAATATTAATAATCAAGTCAATTATTTTTCTTAATCCGTGTGTCGGGTCAAACAATACAATAATTTAGGGACGGAGGGAGTATTTCTTATAAATATTAGCGACGCTAAATGCAGCCCTCCTTAATGCGCTAAATGCAGCCCCGGCAAAATTACTAACTTGTCCTTTTTCTATTTTATTTTTTTAATTTAAAAAATCTAAACCTTAAATCACAGTTTTCCTCTTATTTTTAAAAATTTTAAAACCGTCCCCCTGAGCTTTTTTAGGCTTACAAACTCCCCCTATAACTTAGGCCCCCTAAAATTTTTAAAATAACCCCCTTAAATTTTACACTTAGACCCCTTAATTTTTTTTAAAAAGGAATGGATGAATTATTTTTTCATCTACTATCGCTCTCTCTCTCAACACTTTAATTTTTTTTGTTCAAATGTTTACTAATTCGGCTAATAACTCGGAAGGGGGATCCAGCTTAGACAATTCAGAGGTAATTTTGTTTAAATTATCTAAGTTAATATGTATGTTTTTGATTTTGTGTTAATTAAATTGAGTGCGTTCAGTTATTTGCTTCGAAATTGTATATTTTTTGGCTTAGTTATTTGTGTTAAATATACAAAAATAAAAAAACAAAAATTGGGATACATGCTTTTGGACCATGCGTATGGTAGCGCATGTACCAGATGACATGCGCATGGTACAAGCGCATGTTGCACAATTTTTGATTTTTTTAATTAAAAGATTTTGAAAATGCATGCTACAACCAGGCGCATGTCATCTTGTACATACGCATGGTCTAGGCGAATGTACAAGATGCCATGCACTGGTACTAGCAAAAAAATTTTGCACTATAACCCTTGTATTTGTCTATTTTTGAAACTGTTTCATTTCACCCCCTGAATTTGTTAGTTTTGTTAAATTGAATGAATATTTGCATTTTACCCCTTTGAGATTGTTAGTTTCATTAAATTGAATGAAAATATGCAATTTACCCCCTGAGTTTGTTAATTAAGTTAAATTTTTTAGATATATGAAAATATTACACTTTCAATTGCATTATGGTTAAATAATTATTAATATCTTTATATTAATTTTTATGCGATTTATTAAATGTTACACTTTATTCCTAATTGCATTATGCTTAATAAATTTATCTTAATTTTATTTTTTTATGTGATTTATTAAATGTTACACTTTATTCCCAATTATTGCATTATACATTATGCTTAAATAAATATTAATATCTGTTAGCCTCAAATGTTACACTTTATTAATATTTAAATATTGATTTTACCCCATGAATAAGTTAGTTTCGTTAAATGTTTAAGTAAATAGAAATTTACAATTTCCTCCCTTAATTTAACTTTGTAAACTTTTATGTTACATAATTATTAGTTTTGGGTCTATTAAATGAATTAATATTATTAGTTGTATTTTTTATAATTAATTAATTACTATTAAATGTTGCTTATAATTGCTTAAATAATTATTTGTGGTCTATGTTATTTGTTTAGGCTGATTAATTGAATTAATATTAATATTAAAATTTTCTTATACACGGTTAAATAATTATAGGATTGTTCCCCTATAGATGAAACAATTTATCTGGATGTTAGCGGATGTTTTGTTACAGACGCAATATTTCAGAGTTTAATGCTGGTGGGAGAATGAATTTTTTCTACAGGACACCTAAATAACATGCATATGATAATTAAGCGGCATAGAAGTAGACATGAAAACAAAATTGTTTGTTTTGGTTGCGAAAGAAGTGGAACTCCCAGAGTAACTGGAGATGTTGATATGAGTCAAAAAAAAAAATGCGGTTCGAAGAAAATATGATGTCTATTTGAGGTTACTGCAGTTCAACAACTTGGTGGTAATCTTTGGAAAGTGCACGTTGACGAGAATCGTCGACACAACCACCCACTTACTCAGTATGGACAGTGGCACAGATTGAGAACGTCACTGAAAGTCGATTATGAAGTCGTTAAACAATTTACACAAGACAATATGAAGCCGAAGCAAATCCTCAATCATCTGCATAATACAGATCCCGATAATGTTAGCTTGTTACGCCAAATGCAGAATTTGGTACAGAAAATAAAAAGGGATGGCATGGGTGAAGCAACACCAATGCAACATTTCTTTAAACTGATGTATAATAGTGGCTACTGCCATTAGGAAGAATTTCAAGATGATGATGTTACTCTAAAACATGTCATGTTAATGCACCTAAAATCAATGGTTTTGTTACAAAAGTTTTCGTACGTTATCATTTTGAACTCAACGTACAAAACAAATAAGTACAACTTGCCGTTATTGGAGATTATTGGGGTGGCACCTACCGGTAAAAATTTTCACGTTGCTTTCGCCTTCATTCATGACGAGACCACTGATTATTTCATTTGGGTTTTGGGAACGCTGCATTAGTTGTTTGTATTTTTAGAGTTTTTTCAAAGCTTTTTCTCACTGACAGGAAATTGGCTTTAATGAAAGCAATCCAGCATTTCTTTCCTGATGTCCAAAATTGTTGGCCCATATTCCTACCAACGCAGCCACATGTGCTTCAAATTTCTCCTCTATTCTTGCATCAACAATTTTGTGCCACCTAGACATAAATATTGGAGAAAAATTTTTAGTTTTCGTAAGCTGAACCACATGTTTCTCCGCATTCTTGGATATATGTCTTTTACACAATATATGTTGGGCATCGGGAAAGAAATGCTGAATTGCTTTCATTAAAACCAACTCCCTGTCAGTGATAAAAAGCTTTGGATAAATCTCCAAAAGTGCAAACAACTGATGCAGCGTTCCTAAAACCCACATGAAAGAATCAGTGGTCTCGTCATGAATGAAGGCGAAAGCGACGTGGAAATTTTTATCGGTAGGTGCCACTACAATAATCTCCAATAACGGCAAGTTGTACTTATTTGTTTTGTACGTTGAGTCCAAAATGATAACGTACGGAAACTTTTGTAAGAAAATCATTGATGTTGGGTGCATTAACATGACATGTTTGAGAGTAACATCATCATCTTGAAATTCTTTCCAATGGTAGTAGCCACTGTCATACATCAGTTCAAAGAAATGTTGCATTGGTGTTGCTTCACCCATGCCATCCCTTTGTATCTTTTGTACCAAATTCTACATTTAGCATAGCGAGCTAACATTATCGGAATCTGTATTATGCAGATGATTGAGGATTTGCTTCGGCGTCATATTGTGTTGTGTAAGTTGTTTAACGACTTAATAATCGTCTTTCAGTGACGTTCTCAATCTGTGCCACTGTCCATACTGAGTAAGGGGGTGGTTGTGTTGACGATTCTCGCCAACGTGCACTTTCCAAATATTACCACTAAGTTGTTGAACTGCAGTAACCTCAAATAGACATCCTATTTTCTTCGAACCGCATTTTTTTGGACTCATATTAGCATCTTCAGTTACTCTGAGAGTTCTACTTCTTTCGCAACCAAAACAAACAATTTTGTTTTCATTTCTACTTCTATGTCGCTTAATTATCATATGCATGTTATTTAGGTGTCCTGTAAAAAGAATCCCTTCTCCCACCAGCACTAAACTCTGAAATATTGTGTCTGTAACAAAGCATCTGCTAACATCCGGATAAATTGTTTCATCTATAGGAGAACAATCTTGTAATTATTTAACGGTGTATAAGTAAAATTTAATATTAATTCAATTAATCGGCCCAAACAATTAACATAGGCCACAAATAATTATTTAAGCAACATTTAATTGTAAATAATACAACTAATAATATTAATTCATTTAATAGACCCAAAACTAATAATTATGTAACATAAAAGTTTACAAAGTTAAATTAAGAGGGGAAATTGTAAATTTTTATTTACTTAAACATTTAACGAAAGTAATTTACTCATGGGGTAAAGTCAATTTTTTAAAGTTTTCAAAATTCAAGGGGTAAAAGTGCAAGATTTTTTTTTAAAATTTGGTGACGTGTGCCTTTACCAGGCGCATGTACCCTGCGCATGTCAAGTGGTACATGCACCTGGTTTGGGCGCATTTCACCGAATTTTTTTTTTTTTGTATATTTAACCCAAATAACTAAGCAAAAAATATACAATTTCGAAGTAAATAACTGAACAAAAAAAATTAATTAACACAAAATCTAAAACATACATATTAACTGGATAATTTAAACAAAATTACCTCTGAATTGTCTGAGGTGGATCCCCTTTCCGAGTTATTAGCCGAATTAGTAGACATTTGGACAGAAAAATTTAAAGTGTTGAAAGAGAGAGAGTAATTCAAAATTTTTATGATTCCTTTTTAAATTTTTTGTAAGGGGTCTAAGTGTAAAATTTAAGGGGGCTATTTTAAAATTTTTAGAGGGCCTAAGTTATAGGGGGCGGCTGTAACCCTAAAAAAGCTCAGGGGGCGATTTAAATTTTTTTTAAAATAGGGTGGAAAATGTAATTTCAGGTTTAGTTTTTAAAAATTAAAAAATAAAATAAGAAAAAGAGCAAGTTAATAATTTCGCCAGGGGGGAGGGGCTGCGTTTAGTGCATTAAGGGAGGGCTGCGTTTAGCATCTATGTTTTAGTTTTTGTATCTATTCGTTTTCTAATTTTATTCGGAGCAAAAGTCTAAGTTTGAGGGTATTTGATAAGTGAGTATTTTACTCATTTATTGGGTATTATTTGAGCTTAGATTTTATTAATTCTCAAGGTTTTTGTAACCCAATGTTTTGTTTTAGTATTATTTTGTAGTTTCAGGGTTTAAGGGGCCAATCATGCAAATTTGGAAGTCTAGGTGGTTTTTGTGCAAATTTTGGAAAACTGAAGGAAAATTCTGAAAAGTTGTTTCCCCCAATAATTAGGGCCGGCCATTAGCTTTATTTTGAGTAGTTTTTGGTGCTTTAATGTATTGTACCCATTTTTCCTTGAATGTTGTACACTAGTAGGGTATAAATATATTCCTTTTAGCTAGGTTTGGGGATCTAGTTTTTAGAGTCGTCTTTGAGAAAAACAACGAGAAGAAGATCGCGACAATTCTTCCAAGATTCAATTATTGTAATTATTACTTTTATCAATTTCAATCTTCTTTCTCATATGCTTAATTTTATATATTTCTTGAATGCTATGGATTTTGTTTGTTTTATTATGAATTAAATCCATAAGGCTAGGTTTTAGGGTAGCCAATTCATGAATATTTAATATTGATTCGGTTAGGGTGTAGACTTATTTTATTATTGTATGAGTGTATTTTCTTATTCTTAATGCTTTGAAAGATTAGCTATATTTTAATTGATTTAAATCATGTGAATGAGATCGAGAGGAGATTTTATGTGATGGACCATAGAAATTTACATCGTGGATTTAAATTTATGCTAGAGATAAATGAGTTGATACATGCAATTAGCTATAGATCGTACCGAAAGCTAAGAGAATTTTACAAACTCTAATCCTTTGTTTTCTTTCTAAATCTACCTAGAGATACGTAAGTTCTCAGTTAACAATAAAATTGATATTGCTAAAGAGAGAATATTGATTAATTAAGAAAATTCCTTGTCGCACATAGATAATCAGTTGATACTCGAAGTCGTTGATTTATTACTTCGAAGTGAATTGGTGAACTTAGCCCTAGCGTTTTCTCTTATTGATATCTCTAAGTCCTGTGATCTTTTACTTGTTTTCTTTAGTTAAAATTGTGAAATCTCAAGATAATCGTTCGTCTAGATTAAAGCGAAAAATAATTGATTTTGATATTTGTTGTCAATCCTTTGGGTTCTATAATCTGTAACTTACTTACACTTATTACTTGATCTAGTGCACTTGCTAGTATTCAGTTTTGACCACATCACCATCGTTCCATGAAATTGCTGCACAAAACCTTGAACAATACCCGCGGTTGATCAATGTAATCGATTTCCAACAACTGGATTTTATGATAGACCTCATCACAGTGTGTATTAGGTTTTGTTTTTTGTTTTTCCTTTGAGCCCTAGGTCGAACATAGTGGGGAAGAAGATCACATGTTGATAACGTGATCTTTTTACCGTTATAATCTCCACGCAAGCATCACGCAAGAAGCAACTTACTCCACTTTGTGTCTACGTCAACAACCCGTTAAAAAATTGGATGGATCATTAGTCAGGAGGACTACATTGCACGCAATTAGTGAGTATACTGGTCAGATTTAGGATATTGGGAGTATGGGATCAAATCGATTATCAAATGATAGTACATTGGTCATTTTGATATTTTTCCTCATCTTTTGCTGATTCTTTTGAAAGAAGAATTCATCAGATTGATGGAGATTGTTGGAAATGCCAAGTATAATCTTGTTTCAAAGGTATGATTGGCCTTCGAATATGTTTAGACTTGACATGTGTGTTGGAATTTATTATAGCGGCGTTCAAACAATAAATGTTTGAATGCATCTAGAGCGGTGATCCGAACATATGTGATGATGTGTTTTCACACTCATGAACGATATTACAATGAAATGTAATTCTGCTCAACTAAGTGTGGATAGGAGTTGTGAACTAGACTCTAGACCGGACACTATCGAAGTTGCCTTCTCTATGGTAATTCCTCTAGTCTTCTCTCTTCTTTCATTTTCTATTTCTTTTTTTCTTTACAACTTTCACCCTTGTATCGTTGAAGTATTCTTTGTCGAGCTTTTTGATAAGCTGAATAGAGAAGCTCTTCGATGAATTTTCTTCAAGCTAATAAGATCTCTGGTGATTGCTTCTCATGAAGATCCACTCTTTTACCCACTTCATCCTCTTGCGTTGATCAACTTGTGATGGAAGAGGGTGTACACACAAATTTCGTGTCAATCACAAAAACAAGAAATAAATGCACAAAAATTCAATTGTATTCATATTATAATAATGGATTACAACTCTATGATTTTATAACGATTAAGGTATGAAACCTCTTATTCTATCTCCGTTACACGTTCGATTTATGGGCCGAGTGGGCTTGATCTTGAATCCAGATGATTGAGTCTTTGAAAGTAGAGTCTTGAATCGAGTTACTTGGACGGGGAAAGACTTGAAGTAGAATCTCAACAGAGCTTTGACTAGTTCTTGCAGGAATTTTGTGTCCCCTTTTCTCTTTCCAATAACTTCTTTTTATAGGTTAGGGTGAGAGCTAATTTGAAAATCCTCTGATTGAAGATTTGATTGCCATCAAAGGGTTGTAATTTCCCTGGTTTTGGGGATGTTTGTCCCCCTTGATTTTCTTATTTAAAAAGACTTATATTTCTCTATAACTAGTAGTTCACTCGTGCGATGCACGACATGTATATTAGTAAAATTAATTTCTTAGTGAGCCAATGTATAAAAATTAAACATATTTAGTATGTAAAAATAAAAATAAAAAGTACTCCCTCCGTCCCTAAATTATTGTCTGGGTTGACCCGGCACACGGATTAAGAAAACTCAATTGATTTGATTATTAATATTGAAATAGTATTGAAACAGTGTGTTGTTTCTTTTAATGCCCATGTGTATGTGGCCCATAATTAAAGTAGGAAGAAAAAGTAAGGGTAAAATAATAAAAGTGATGTTCTAAAAAGGAAAGTTTCAAACAAGGCAATTATTTTAGAATGGACGAAAAAGGAAAGGAAGATAATAATTTAGGGACTGAGGGAGTATAATTCATGAGAGAGAACATGAGGTTTTTTTTTTTTTTTTGTTGAGAAATTAAAGAGGGCCGAATCCATTTTTATGGAGAGTTAGGGGAGGGGGAAATCAAAGGGTTTTTTTTGAGAAATTATGTGTTGTTTTCACTTCTATTAAAATTTGTTCAGAATTTATGACTGAAGACTTATATATATTTTCAAGGCAGGGCTTTTATAATTAAATAAATGAATTATTATTTTTGGCAACCAAACTTTGGCGGGATATTTTTATTTTCGAAGACTCTTGTTTTTAGGCAGAAAAAAATTTAATAGAAAGTTGTTGCGTGACGGTTGTGGATTTCGTTTTAGTAGTTTTTACTCCCTTCGTACCACCCAAATAGTCCACGTTTGCATAGTCTAATAATTAAGGGATGTATTAGTGTCATTGGGGTTGGTCATAATTACAAAAATACTTAAGCACAATCAAGATGCTTACAACACAAGTGGATGGTAAAGATGAAAGATTATGAAAATTGTAATTATAATTTTTGAAATTAAACTATTTGAGTGAAACATCTCAAAATACAATAGTGGAATTTTTCTGAAACGAAGGAGTAATAGATAGTGACACTAATTGAGTTATTTTTAATGCATATTGCTTATGTGTTTTCTAAATTAATGGGGTATGTTGCATCAAGACTCCTAAAAATTGAATTTTAACACTCTTAAATGAGTAACTTTGTTAGTTTTTGATCAAAAGATAACCCTTACATGTTATTTAGTTAGGGATGGTAATCTATTTCATTATATAAATTATCTTCTAAAGACAATTTCATTTAAATCATAATATTTTTATAACTTCTCAAGACAATTGTATATCTTCTGTTTGTCCATTTTCTAAATCAACTTAAAATTGGTCATTTTTTATTTGGCAATATATAAATGAAACGTAGCATATAGAAATTCAATAAAGTTTTTAATTCAGTAACTATTTCTTACTAAACGTGATTTTAATTTATTTAAGATATTTTGTTGAAGTTCACGCCCCCCTAAGAGTTAAATCTTGCCTTCGTCACTACGTTGCTAGAAATATATAATATTAAACTCTATGTATCGTTCTTAATTTCTTCTTATTCAACTCCATGTATCTTTCTTAATTTCTCCACTCACTTACTACAATTGGCATCATGAAACACCACTTTTCTTTTCGGTAAGACCAGTCAATAACTACAAAAGAAAATAAAATTAGCACACATTAAGCCTCGTTATTGCTTTTCCTATATCCCAAAATGAGTGTTCATTTTTCTTCATGATCATGAATAAAAATAGACACTAATTTGAGACGTACGGAGGGAATAATATATCTTAACTACAATCTTCTCATAAGTTTCAAGACTATTATAGACCGTAGATATAAAAAGACGAAGATTGATGATAAGGAGACGTATTATACTTAAGTTAGTTACTTCTATCTGATTCTTGAATTTTGATTATCAAATTTGCACGTGTAAAACATAATGAGTTCAATGTAGGTTAGATTTCTAATAGTTGTTCGCTAAAAATAAGAAGGGATAATTATGTTTTTGACCAACGTACTATGATCGGGGAGCAGAATTGACAATTGTACTCTTAAAGACCCACTTTTGCCCTATGTACTTGCATAAGTTGGAAATAATTGACACACCCGTTATCTGCCCATCCAAAAACTTAACGGCCGTCTTCAAAAACTTAACGGCCGTCTGACGTGAAAATGATTTTTGTGTTAAATCTCCACCGTGGCAGCCAAATGGTAAGAAGATCATGCTTGATGCACGTGATCTTCTTTTTCAATTCATAAACTCAGGCACGCTGTTAGGGTGGAGATTTAACATTAAGAGGAGCGGTAACTACTGCAGCCAACCCACCGACTGCTGCCCCGGCAGTAGCATGTACCAGCAAATTCTCCTCATCTCCACCACTGTCAGGTGACACCTCCATCAACCCCCTCTTCGCCGCCTCATAGGCCGCAAAATGAACCGCCGTAAACGGTGCATTCATCACCTCAGTAGTCCTATAATATGGAAGGCACGCTGGTGGGTTTATGAATTGAAAAAGAAGATCACGTGCATCAAGCATGATCTTTTTACCATTTAGCTGCCACGGTGGAGATTTAACACAAAAATCATTTCCACGTCAAACGGCCGTTAAGTTTTTGGATGGGCAGATAACGGGTGTGTCAATTGTTTCCAACTTATGTAAGCACATAGGACAAAAGTGGGTCTTTGAGAGTACGATTGTCAATTCTGCTCCCCAACCATAGTACGTTGGTCAAAAACATAATTATCCTAAATAAGAATTAAAATGTTATGGGGGAGAGGGATTTTAGAAGACTTTTTTTAGGATTGAGATTTACCAAAGATGAACTATGAAAAATACTAGGTTTACAACTCTTTATACTAGGGGTGATCACGGTTCGGTTTGGTCCAATTTTTGCCGAAAAAATAGAGAATCAGAACCAGATCAATACTCTGGTTCTTAAAAAATTCGGAACCGGAACCAAACCAAGATGTATGAAAACCAATACTTTGGTCCGGTTCTAATTGGTTCGGTCCTGCACATTTTTTTATTCTGAGGAAATAAACCCTTTTTATTTTTTAAGCTGACAAACAAATAATAAAATTTAATATTTCATACGACAATTAAAAATTATTCAATAATGATAAAAATGTTAAAAATACACACAAGGTCACAAAAGAAAAAAAGAAAGATAGTACATTGACCATTCAATAATTAAAACGGTTAAAGTCATATATTACAATTCAGGTCATGCAATATAAACTAAAATAAGAAAAATGTAACTTCAGCAATATCAAGTTTGTATTTGTGTGTAAACGGCAAAGAGAAATATCAATAAGTATTATTTTAACCTTCAAGTGGGATAAGAACTCAACAGATTCAATATCAACATTAATTTATTAATATATATATATATATATAGATTATATAATTATATTATATATGCAATATGCATTGGTTTGGTCTGGTTCAGAACCGATCTTTAATTTGTAAAACTGGGACCAAACCAAATTATTGATTCTACTAAAAATCAAAACCAGAACCAAACCAAAAGTATTGGTTCGGTCCACTTTTTTTAGTTCGGTCTGATTCTATTGGTTCGGTCCGGAAAAAATTTGCTCACCCCTACTTTATACAACTAATGCGACAACTAAGCCTTGATGAAAGACAAATGTCTTTTGGAGAAAGACATTTTTGCTCTTCATTAAAATTTAGTCGTAACAATAGTTGTAGAAAGAGTTGTAAACTAGTAAAGTTGATGAACTATTTAAATTATATCTATTTAAATCTAAAAAACGTAAAATAAAATAGTAATGTTATTTTATAAGAAAGAAACTTACAATATGTATCGTGCCTTTCATAGTAAAAATGAAGAATCTATGCGTGACCTATTAAAATAATATTAGAATTAGCCATAGTAGTTTCATTGCTAACCTTACTATCAAAATGTCATAGTGGATTATCTGGTGAAAGGTGAAGCTCAGGGGAGGGACAAAGATACACGAATGTTTATATTTCAAGAGATTAAAAAAAAAGAAAAAAGATGAAGATAATTACAGATTGTTTTTGAATTCAATTATCGGCAAAAAATTAAGTTATTAGATAAGAATTTGAAGTTGGGGACTTTAATTAAAATGTGTGAGAGAGTGTGTGTATAACAATAAAGAAAAATTCACACCGGTAAAATCTTCTTAAAAATACTTTTACTAAGAAGAAAGAGTCAGCAAGATAAAGAGTAATACTATATTTGGATTAAAGAGAGATTTTAGGAGATTTGTTCTATAATAGAGATTGAGAAAATTTAGAAATATCTTTATTCTAAGATTTTAAATATTTTTAAAAATTAAAAGAAATGTGAAAATTGTCCCCGTGATCAATCTCAAGAAGAGGTTGTTGTCCAAGTGGACACTCTCTTTGAGGTTTGTTTTAGAGCTCGTTTGGTCGAGCGTTTTGGCCAAAACGCGGGGATAAAACGCAGCTTATTTGCAAAAAATGTGTTTCAATACTGTGGCAGAAAACGCAGCGTTTTCAAAATGCAGTTGCATTTTAAAACGCTGAAATTCCCAGCTTTTTCCCAAAACGCTACTAGGAAAAAAAAGCTGCGTATTGAAGTGATATCCCAAACGCATTTATAAGGAAAGACCACCGTTTTTAAAACACTGCGTTTTTTAAAACGCTGCGTTTTTAAAACACTGCATTTTGTAAACGCTGTACCAAACGGGCTCTTAGAGAGAGAAGGAGAGAGAGGAGAGATCAAACTGGCTATAGGGGTGGAAATTTTTTTTTAACGCAGCTATGTGGAAAGTGAGAGGAAACATTGATTTTTGTTTTAGTAGTCGTTAACGAAAGGTTACTAGTTGAAAGCAGGGTCGACCCAATACTTATGGAAGCCTAAACGAACTCTAAAGTGAGGTCCTTTTAAAGTAAATAAATTTTTTATTAAAATTATTATATTTTTAATTAAAGTTTATCTTTCATACTTTTTGGAATGCAAAATTATTTATTAAATTTTTATAATCAATTTCATTTTTTTTTCAATCGATAATAAAGTTAGTTCACTTAACTTTTGTTGAGTGTTAATCTTAGATAACATTTTATTAATTTTAGTTTTGAAAAACTTCTTTCTGCCGAGACAGCAATTACGGTAATCGTTAACATTATTTTATAACTGATATACGTATTTGGAAAAAAATTAAGCCTTATTTTATAATTAAGTATGTCAATTAGTGTATTATTTTTCACTTGTATAATTTCTCTTAAAATTTTTAGTTCTGTAAATAAATTTAATCAATCAATATCAAAGTCATTATGTTTCAATGACAGTTTAAGGTTAAGACAATTTTCTTTTAAATTTTTATCATCCAATGACCTTAAATTTTTGAATGTTAAATAGAAAATAAAAAATATCTTGATTCATTTTAAATTGTTCAAATTTACTGTAGAATGAATTGATTGTTTTATTTATTGTGTACAAGAAACTAGTGATCAACTTTAAATGATTTCAAGAGATCTTACAACTCTATTGTCAATAATTTCATAAAATTGTGTCTTTCTTCGAATTGTACGTTTTTCACGGAACTTAGGTTCTTTATTCATTTCAATAGAAATTTCTTTGGCAGAAAAAATAGCATTTTTAAATCTGTCTTCCCTATATTTTTTTAAAAATAAAATAAGACATTTCAGTTATTGTATAGTTACACCGATACATATATCATTTGATTGCATATTTTTACAGAGTTTACCACAAACAACAACTCATATCAAATAGTCATGTCTAATAAAAACTCATAAGTTGTTAAACTATTAATTAGTAGGTGAGAAGAACTAAGGGCCTGTTTATTAACTTAATTAAGAGCTTAATTAGGAAAATTTTATGTGAATTCAGAAATAAGATTGTTTGATAATGCAATAATGCATCACTTAATATATTAAGTATCTCTTAAAAATAGTCAAAATTTTAAGTCAAAAAGTGATGTCTTAATATTTTAAGCTTTACTTTTTCACATATCAGTTTTCAGAGCTTAATTTTTAATTTTAACAAACAAGCCGTTACGACCTAATTTTTGTTGAGGCCTAATTTTTCTGTTTTAATTTTTAATATTTAGTCTTAACATTGAACAAAAATAAAATTATTAAAGTAAAAAAAAATTTTTTGTTGAGGCCTAATTTTTCTTGAGGCCTAAAGCTAGGGCTTTAGGAGCTTCACCCTTGGGCCGGACATGCTTGTAAGTTCATGAATTTTGTAGGGTAAATTACATGCCGGTCCCTTTTTAAACATTTGTAATCGCTCCAGTTCACTAATCTTTTTTTAAAACAGAAAAAAAGAAATTTTTTGGCGAAAAGACGATTATGCCATTAATGAAAAAAAAAACGCACGCGCATAAGTAACCCAAGGCATCGCGTGAGTTAATCATCGTGATGAGCAACAAGGGCATCGTGATGATTAACCAAGGCATCGCGATGAGTAACAAATATGGTATTGACTTCCTATAACAGTATGATATTGCTATTATACAAAATTCAAACTCAAATCATTGATTAAAGTCCTAAAATCAGTCCAAGAACATCTCCCTCTGTTTTCGAACAACAAACTGTCAAGCTTGATTTGGACCTAGAAAATAGTATTTTTTGGTAGAAAAATTGTGCACAAATATAGTACTAAGTTAGGATAACAATATGAGATTGATTTTAAACGGATAACAATATGAGATTGATTTTAAACAAATTCGAAGCTTAAAACATAGATTAAAGTGACCAAAACAGTCCAAGAACAAAGAAAAATGGAATGAACTCAAAAAATTTGAATTTGATTAAATTGTGATCAAATTCGTGTTCTATGCATGAAAATTGATACCCAACCATGATGAAAGATTATATTAACAACATGAAATTATTTATACATCAATTCGAACCTCAAATCTGAAGCAACGATGTTGTTGAGGGCATTTTAGGAAGAAAATTATCAAAGTGCCTTTTAGTGGTTAAAAAAAAGAGCAGTGATATTTCCACCCCCAATATTGCTGAGTATACCCCCTTTATCATTATTACAAAATTGCCACAATTTTAAAAGACTATATTACCCTTAAAATTTTTGAGAACCCTAAGATATGTGCGGCACCCCTTACCGCAAGCTTAATGGTATGTGCGGCACCCCCGGCCGCACGCCCTAAGGTATGTGCGGCGGACAGCCGCACACCCTAAGGTATGTGCGGCGGACCAGTGCCGCACATTCCTTAGGGCGTGCGGCCGGGGGGTGCCGCACACTCCGTTCGCAGTTTCCTCCAAAAAATTCAAAAAATGATTAAAACATTTAACCAAAATGTGTGTTTCAAGCCTAAGTAGTGGCTTGACTTTGTGTAATTTTTAGGAAGCTAAATCGAAGTGGATGAAGCTTCAAAACAAATTGAGAGGATAGAGATTAGATGATAGAGAGAGAAATGGAGAGTATTTTAATTTTGGGAGGGAGGTGGGTTGGGTAGATAGTGTTTTAATTTTGGTGGGTGAGAATTGGAGGTTTATTGTTAAAGGGTAAAATAGGAAAAAAGTGGGGGTATACTTAGTAATATAGGTGGTATAATATTTGAAGGGGGGTGAACTAAATAAATGGGTATACTTAGCAATTTTGGGGGTTGGAATAGCAAGTTCCTAAAAAAAAGGATGGACTGAAGAGAAAAAAAGTTTTAGAAAGTGGATTGACCAGCAATTTCCTATTTATTTATCTAATTCAAATTTTAAAACTTGATATTGAGTAGTCAAATATAACCCGAGCACATTTAGACCCAACATTATCCAAATCGTCCGCCATGTCACTCCTACTAAATTTTTGGTCCAAGCTCTTTCATAGTGCATGTGCCTTGCAGAATCCAATTTCATGTTTTTTTAAGAAAAAATCTGTTATATTATCTAGGGCGGAGAGAGAGAAGAAAGTGTTTACTTAGATTATGGTCATTGCTATTCTATTCAAAGTTCACCAATATAAATACTCACTCCATTCTTAAAAAAGAGCCATGTTTTTCTTTTTGATCTGTTCCAAAAATTATTCAGTTCCTAAATTTTCCTTTTTAGTAAAATATTTATACCATTTTAATCTTAATTTGATTCTCACTTTAATTTATGGGCCCACTTTTGCATAAATATTCTTAGGAATGACAATTTTGAACCGAATCGTGAATATTCGGATCGAATTGAACCGAAATTAATTGTTAACTGTTTGAATAGATATATAGCAGGTAACGGGAAATAACCTAAATGAAAAATTGGGGAACAGTTCGATTTCAGTATTAGTAGTACCCGCCTCATTACCTTCCCATTTCCCGAACGGCTTATTTAGTAATATAATTTTACCTCTACTCAAACAAGCATTTACCATAAATTTAGGTATATATATGTTAAATGTAAAACATTAAAACCCTAACATCATTCTAAACCATGCGAATCCGCCGATTAGTGCGACAATCGCTCACTACTCTTCATAACTTAATGAAGGTTTTTTAATATTCGGTGAATTGTATCGTGCACAACTACTTAATTAGACTTTTTAGCTTTTTGTGAACATGATTATGATGAGTTTTAAGTTAAAGAATTATCATTTATTAAATCTTATGAACTTGATTAAATTGTAGGTTTTTTAAAAATTTCTTTTTGAGTATTTTCTAATCATTAAACTATTTTTAACTAAATTGTTAGCTTGACCAATTACCCATTGATGTTTTTCGATTAACCGTTACCCGTGAAAAATAAATATAGGGGGGAAAAATTGATTTCCTGGTGAGGAATGGGGCAGTTATGTAGCATAAAATTGAATTAGAGAATAGAGATATAAAATTGAAGAGATGATATTATATATAACTACTCTTGAACTGTCCCGTTGTCATTCTTATATATTTTTAAGAAATTCACTGGTTATAGAAGATATACTAGTAAAATTAAAGGATAACAAAAAGGAAAAAAAAAATCATTTTACAAGTATTTTCTAGTAAGATTGATTTTTTAACCCAATTTATAATATATTAGTAGACAAAGATACGAAAGAGTAAAATTTCATTTTACAAATTAGAGAATTCGTACGACGCTCTCATAAAAAAACCAGCTCAAACAAGAAATTGAAAGAACAACTTCATGTAAATCTAACAAATACAGTGTAAATCTAACAAATTTTATTGCAAGGTTGTGACGTCCTTTCAAATGGGAGTTGTTGGATGTTGGTCCACTTGAGGCTGAGAGTCTGACTTCACTAATTAAAAGGTGCCCCAAGCAGAAGTCGACAAACTAAGGTTGATTGTGGTCCGACACCTGAATAAGCTTTACTATGCGATCAGTTGAGTCCGGCCCACAACCTGGCCTCCACGTTACGTGCAAAGATCGCATTATTATCAGAAAATTACAAAAGCAAAAGTCTTTAGAAGTATTTTTTTAATATTTATGTGTATATGACTCATAATTATTAATATTAATAAAATATATAATTATTTTTAATATTTATTTGTATGTAACCTATAATTAAAATAAAAAATATAAGTAAAATAATGAAAGTATTGTTTTAAATTTGTTTTTAAATAAAATAATTATTTTAACACAAATAAAAATAAAAATAAGATAATAATTTAGAGACGAAGTGGAGTGAGTAAGATATTTGTGATAATCATTTTCATCCAATCCAAAAATGCCTAAACAAAGCTTCTGCTCCTTTTTTGTCGGTTATGGGCCATCACTTTCCTTGGCCCATGTTGTTGTCATGTTACTCGCGGTAGGTAATTGAAATTGTCCATGTACCATATCTAAATACTTTTTCTTTTGTATCATTTTCTTAAGTTTATCAATAAGAATAGTCTGAATGTTTTTGTACCGCAATTCTCTTTTTTGCGAGACTCGAATTTTCTGAAAGCTAAAACAAGGACTAATTGGAATTGAGTAAATATTCTGTAAAATTATTTTACAGATTTTAATTCGTAACATGAAGCTTCATTCTCTCAAATTAACTTACCAACATACGGTAAGTCGAATAAAAAATATTAATCTTGTAAAAAATACTCGTAAAATAATATTTTCTAAGTTTTTAATTTCAAAATCAAGGAAGAACACTTCATGATGATGTGTTATTTTTGTTTCACGGTAATGTACATTTTTTATACGATATTTAATCAACTAAAACTACTGACAAGTGACTCTTCTATATGTTTGGAGAAAAGAGTTATTCTTTAAATATTAAGCACTTCATCATGTCTTCGAATTCAAATCCTCCCACTTTCAGTAGACTTCCTATTATTAATAGAACACCTAAATAAGAATTCAATCTCTTACTTTTCCTTACTCAAAAGTTAGATAAAGAGTTGACAGGTAAATTATATGAGAACAAGTCGAGTGGTAGATTAAATTAATTGACATTCGCAAAGCAATATTGATCTTTATTGAATAAGTAATAGAATAGTGTCTTGTTGTATGATATGCGTCAAAAAGAAAAAATCTATTTATGCTTTTAAAAGATAGTATTCCCTTCATCCTAAAATTAATGTCTATTTTCAAAAAAAAATTTAATCCCAAAACGACTATCTATTTTTGTATAATTTTACTAAATTTACCTTTGCTAACTATCATGTCTTAATGTTTACTTGTAATGATATAGCAAGCCCGGCACTTAGGTTTTATTGCATTTGTGTTCCTAACCCAATTCGTGATTTAGTCTTAGGGCTTCGACCATGAGGATACCTTGAAAAACTAAAAGAAAAAGACTCAAAAAATTAACTTTCTTAAGTTTTATGAGAAATAAAAAATTAACGTTTACTTTGAAACAAAGGGAGTAACACTTTTCTATGTTATAGGTTCATGTTACACATTCTCATCTGCCGATTCCTAACTCTTGAATTCTTCTTTCTTTACCTAAGACTCGTACTACCAAGTATGTGCTGGTAGGATACGCAATTATACACAATATTATAAATATATATATATATATATATATATATAACATTATTCATTAATTAAAATCATGAAATCTAGTTGTATAAAACTAATTGACCAGTATGATGAGTGTTCAAACAATAAATTGTAATGGATCACCTTCTGCAGGCCGCAAATGTTGGCACAATTATTTTATGGGTGAGGAATGAACCAGGGGACTAGTTCAAATTATTTCGCAGAGTGGATTTTATATTAAATTGCCTTCATCAACTCTACATGATTCTTTCTATAACGAGGGTTGTTTTTTTTTTTTTTTTTGTCTTTGCTCATATCTAGGCTAGCATGTGTTCAGTTCACAATTTGGCCATTGTTTAATAAGGGGTCAATGTAGTTTGTTAATATTTCACAACCATGCAATTTCTTATGTTTGGTTTTATATATATAAGAACACAACATAATGAGAAAACAAGAAAAGGAAATATAATAGTTACTCTCACTTTTAATGTGTAAAGAGTCAAACTTTCTATAATCGTAATTTTGCTTCTTATATTTTTTTTTGCATGAAACTTAATTAAGATAAATATCATATTTAGAGCCCGTTTGGTACAACGTTTAAGAAATGCAGTTTTTTAAAATAATGATTTTTCTAAAATGTAGCTTTTTCAAAACATAGTTTTTATTATCGCAAACGCGTTTGTGATACCATTTCAAAATACAGTTTTTTTCCCAACAACGTTTTAAAACTTGCGCTTTGGGGAAAAGCTAAAAAATTTCAGCGTTAAAAACACAGTTTTGATAACGCAACTTATTCAAACGCTACATTGAAACAGAAACAGATAGATAATGAAAACACTACATTTTTGCCCGACCAAACTGGCTCTTAGAAATAAAAGAAAAAAAAAAGAAAACATATGGAGATTTAAAACTTAAATTATGCGGAGCATGTAGTTTCGAAATGCCCAACTTAGTGTCACTTGCTTACATACCCTCAACTTCTCCATTCCATCCTTAGTCTGGTGTATAAGTGTTACCTATTGGAGCATGTAGTTTTGAAATGCCCAACTTGTCTAACAACCCATGAAATCGTTCACGACCAAGACCCTTAATGATTAAAAATATCCACCAACTGAAACTGAGATGAGATCGGACACAGAAGGCGATTTGATTGTCACAAAACAAGGAGACTAGTTGAGAATGAATAGTCAAAAGGGTAGCATATACTAATGCCTCATTTACATACTGACTAGTGTATTTATTTTTGACAAATAAGTTAGCATACTTTTGTTTTTGTTTTCAGATATGGATAAGAAGTGCAATACTCTTTTGTGAAAACTTAGCAAAATATTTCAACAGCCTCCCTTCAAGTTAGAAAACTCTAAAATTAGGGTTTAGGGATTTAGTGTATAGTGTTTAGAATTTAGGATTTGATGGTTTTATGCTTAAGTTATGTTTGACTACTCAATGTCAAGTTTTAGAATTGGAATTTGATGAACAATTTGAGTTCTACGAAATTTAAATTGTTTTTTTAATTTTAATTTTAAACTCTAAAATTAATCATCTAAACATAGTAATTAAAAAATCAATTGCGAAAATAAAATAAAATAAAATTACACCGCCAGGAGTAGGACTCAAAACTAATGGGATCCAAACATAAACAGAGGAGAAAAGAAAGGGGAAATAATGAGCACGTGAGTGGGCACATGGACCGCGAGTGAAGAAAGGGGGACGGCGCCAGTATAATAAGAGGAGGATAGTTCCCGCTGGCCACGCAAACAACTTCAATTTTTTCAAACTTATACGTCGTACAGTACATAGATAGATAGCAGCAAAGCAAACAAACATTCGAACTCGTCAAAGATTCATCCCCCTCCCATAAAACCCACTTCTCTTTTTTGTATTTCCAGAACTGTAAAAACATTGAATTTCTTACCACTCCCCCAATTCTTTGTTCTCGTTATTCTGTCGGTAAGTAAATTACTCGTCAGTTTCCAATTTTCAATTAATAATCACCGCTTGACGCGTTTCGTCTCTGCTCCTTCCATATTAGCTTGCACTTTTGCTCAGTCTCCCCTCTTCTCTCTCTCTCTCTCTCTCTCCACACACTCACATATATATATATATATATATATATATACATTTTTGTTAAGTCACGTAAATGTTTCTTATTGGCTAATTACTCTTGCAAAGTTCGATCGGGGATAGCCGAAATGGCCGACGGCGGCGGCGTACGTTGGCGGCAGAACCGATACAAGCTCCGTCTAGCAATGGCGTTGGCGGCGGCTCTCTTCTTTCATCTCAATTTTCATCTCTGTTTGTCTCTCAACAGTGAAGGCACGAATAGCTTTCCATTTCCTTACAGTTTTGTTTTACTTATTAATAAATTTTTTTTTTTTAAAGTAGAGAAATGTGATTTGGGATGCAGGCTTGGCGCTGTTGAGATTTCGGGAGGGAGTTATGAGAGATCCGTTCGATGCGTTGGCAAACTGGAATCGCGATGAAATGGAGTCCGACCCGTGTAATTGGTTCGGAGTTGAGTGCTCCGATGGAAAAGTGGTAATCCTGTGAGTTCTTTCTTCTCCTGCGTCACTTGTTTTTTTTTGTTGTTCCGGGTGATTTTAGTTGTGTCTGAGGTAATTAATATTGGAGTGATTGTATCCAATTTCTATCCTAATTGCTTGTTGACTTTTCATATGAAACTTCTTGTGTATTATTCCTTTCCTCTCGATTGAACAGGTATACTTTGACTTTTTTCAGATAATTTGACCTATTTATAACTTTGCTATGTAACCTATTTTTAGTTAGTTCGAGAAAAAAATAAAACTATTAGAGTAATTTATAAACTTCAACTGCACTAAAATTATTATAAGACATGCCATATTTTATAGTTTTTTGAAAAAACAAGTAAATCCTTGTCAATATTCATTTTAAAAAAAGAAAAATCAGTCAAGTCAGAGCGTTCCACTTCGATTGGGATGAGGATTAAGTATCATTTTCTGCCCATTTGTTTTTCATGTGCAACTGTGTGTACATGGAAATATCTGTGTTTATATCTTTCAGTTTGGTTACATTTTTTAGGTGATTTCATTGTTTGGCCTCATTTATTTTGATACAAAACATTTTCTGGGAAATATATAGCAGTTTGCATTTGAATGATTTCTTTGTCTTTCTCGTGAAAACTATAATGGCTCGTTCATTTACTTTGGTCGTTGTCAATGATTTAATGTTACAAGATCCAATGTTTTGTTTCTAGATTTCTTTCTTTAAATGAAAAATGATAGCCACATAACATTTTACACTGAAATAAACAGTTTTCTGTAGTTGATTTTACAGTAATTAATGGTAGTTAAAGTATTATCCCTGTTTCCTCATGTACCCATGCTTATTTCTTGCAAATAGCCAACAAATATCTCAAAACTTTCTGGCCCCAAATTACCTTGAAGCCATGATTTGTTCTAGGAGTCACATTGCAGCTTGAACGAATGAACCTGTGACATAGTTCACAGAAGGGGGACCTTACGAGAGTGCTACTTTACCCTCAAATAACCTGCAGGGCGGGGGGAAATCCCATATAAGACCACAGGACCTATATGCTTTCCCTGCTCTTGGATATTTCCTATCAGTTCTAGAGGGTTAGATTTGACTCAAAGACAAAAGCATTAGAGTTACTAATAGTTTTAGAGTTAAAAATCAAAATATTGCTGATGTTATGCACAATGCCATTTACCTCTTGATCCAGATAACATTTTGTGCCCATTACCACGTGCATTCTATTATAAAAAGGACTTTGACCTCAACCAAAGTCACCGAGTAAATTAGCATTCATTTTTTGGATGCAGATACGCAATCCCTAATCACTTAAAAAGGGGTACGATCCGTTCTAGGGAGGGCATGAAATTGTGTAATATTATTTATTGCCTCTATCTCATAAGAGAAGTATGGATGTTAGAATCAGAGAAGTTTCAAAAGTGTGAGGTAGTATTGCAAGCTCCACTTAAGAAGTGAAGTTTTTGCTTCTAAGCTTAATACATATGGTTCCATGGTACTCCAATCAGCGATTTGCATTTTCCTTAGAGGTCTTGATGCATTTCTTTTCCCACTAAGTGGTTCTGTATTGCTTGTGTCTATGTATGTGGTT
This sequence comes from Platycodon grandiflorus, assembly GCA_016624345.1. Classification (NCBI taxonomy): domain Eukaryota; kingdom Viridiplantae; phylum Streptophyta; class Magnoliopsida; order Asterales; family Campanulaceae; genus Platycodon; species Platycodon grandiflorus. Next base: position 15,776,234 of record CM028366.1, read on the forward strand.
ATGCCTCGACTCCAGCAAGGCAGCAACTCTGATGAAATTTTCATTAACAGAAAAAATAGAAAAAAGATAAGTTGTAAGCTATAAGCAAGTCATCATTAAGAGTTATTTGGTTACCTTGTAGAAGCATCAAACTCGATGCTTATACTTTTGTCAACTTGTGGATACGTACTCTCTTGCAGTCGTGTATTTTAATTGACTCATAATAAATTCTAAAAGAGATCTAACTAAATCACTACTTTGTAAGTGTCTAATGTCTGGAGCACCTAAAACCAAAAAATAGTAATGAAGATTACATTGACATGCCTCCAAGTGAACTTTATGAACAAGTGAATTTGGCAAAATATGGTAGTTTCTTCTAGACACTTAAGTATTGACAGAACCTACCTGTGTTTCTGCTTGTTAGCATATGATGTATTCACTTCTCATGTACTATAGTCTTTTTAGTTGGCCTTTTTTCTAATATAAACTTCATTTAAATTAAAATGACAGGAACTTAAGAGATCTTTGCCTTGGAGGAACGCTGGCACCCGAACTTGGGAAGTTGATTTACATAAAGTCTATGTAAGCTAATCAGTCTCGGGGTTTTTGGCCTAATTTTCTTCCATTTTCACACATTGCTAATTATTTCTTATGCTACATTTTGCAGCATTTTACGCAATAATTCTTTTTCCGGAAACATTCCTACAGAATTTGGTAAATTGAAGGAGCTGGAATTGCTGGACTTGGGATACAATAACTTCAGTGGATCATTTGCTACTGATCTGAGCAATAACCTGTCCCTGTCAATCCTGTCAGTTGAACCTCTAGGCATTAATTTGATTTTCACCCTGATACATAAGCTTGTGCTTACTCTTGTTGTTTACATCGATGCAGCCTACTGGATAACAATAAGTTCCTTGATAGCATATCTCCTGAAGTTAACGAGCTTAAGATGCTTTCTGAATTTCAAGTTGATGAGAACCAGCTGAGCAGTGTTGCTGCTCAGCCTAGTTGTCATAGTAGATCTGGTTATTGGTAAGTGCATTAATTCAAGACCCTTCCAGTTGTTTTCTCCATTTTTTTTTTACAATCTCTTTTTTCATTTTTCAACAAAAAATTGTATGTGTTAACACTATCCTGTATTAAGTGGAGTGGGAAAAGGCATCAAGTTACTTCCTTTACGTAATTCATGAGTAATGTTTCATTTCTTGCAGGAATACTGTTCGACCTGGAGATGAAGCAAAGAGAAGGCTGCTGCAGGTTGCACCTTCCCCAAGGAATTCTAGAGTCAGACGGAGATCGACACGGCCACCTTCACCATCTCCATCTCCATCTCCTTCATCGTCACTGTCACCATTATCTTCCCCAGGCTCTCCATTGTCATTCCCCCCATCATCTATATCATCTCCATCAGAGTCCCCTGCTTCTTCCCCATCAGAATCTTTAGCCCCATCGCCTTCATTGGTGCCACCTCAAATTCCTCCTTCAACAACTCCCATGAATCCACCAAAGGCTTCTGAATTTCCCCATTCTGATCCTACTCCAGTCCCTTCCCCTGCTTCAACTCCAAACCTTAATGGAGGAAGGAGTTCCAAGTCAAATAATCATAGATTTATGATAATGTCTGGAATAGTAGGGGGTTCTCTATTCCTGTTTATTGCAGCTTTCAGCTTTGTTTTCTATCAAAGAAGTAAGGAAGTCACTATTAAACCTTGGGCGACAGGATTAAGTGGGCAGCTGCAAAAAGCATTTGTAACAGGTTATTAATCATTTCTCTTTCACCTGAATGTTTTATTTTCCTTTTTCTGTTTTTATTTTGGAAATAGATGCTCATTTTTGTGTTCTGCAAAATTTTCTAAACATCACAATGACATATTCTACATATGATGCTCGTATTTGAAAATTTACATTCCAGGTGTACCAAAGCTCCAGAGGTCGGAACTTGAAACAGCTTGTGAAGATTTCAGTAATATAATTGGCTCTCTGTCAGATGGTACAGTGTACAAAGGGACTCTTTCAAGCGGAGTTGAAATAGCAGTGACATCCACTGCAGTAAAGTCGGCAGGAGATTGGTCAAAGAATCTAGAAACCCAGTTCAGAAAAAAGGCAAGTAAATGTGAAATTCGAACGAATCTTGTCTAGCTTATCTTTCAAAATTTCAGTTGCCTATGTTTTCATTTCCTGTTTTTTATTGTCATTTCAGATTGACACATTATCAAAGCTGAATCACAAGAACTTTGTCAATCTTATTGGGTTTTGTGAAGAAGAAGATCCTTTCACAAGAATGATGGTTTTCGAGTATGCTCCAAATGGAACTCTGTTTGAGCACCTGCACAGTAAGTCCCTCTTATCTTTTTAATCAAATTAAGAGGGTATGTTTGGAATGCGAATGTCAAAACCTATAAGCTATCTGTGCTTGTATATGTTGTATGATGAATATTGATGCTAATTCTGGATATCCTGCAGTAAAAGAAGCAGAGCACTTGGACTGGAATATGCGTTTGAGAATAGCTATGGGCATGGCCTACTGCCTGGAGTATCTGCACCAGCTCAACCCACCTATATCCCATGGAACCCTACAGTCTTCATCTATATATCTCACTGAAGATTATGCAGCCAAAATTTCGGATTTCAGCTTCTGGAGTGAGGCGACTGCAGCTAAAATGGGATCAGCTTCGATGGAGCTCTTGGAGACCCAATCCTCAGATCCAGTAAGCAATGTCTACAGCTTTGGGGTAATTTTGTTTGAAATGATTACGGGTAGGCTTCCATACTCAGTTGATAGTGTTCCTCCTGCGGACTGGGCATCAGACTACTTGAAGTGGGAACTACCCTTTAGAGATATGGTGGATCTGACTCTAAGCTCTTTTCAAGAGTATGAGGTTGAGAAACTATTTGAAGTGGTAAAAGATTGTGTTCATCCAGACCCAAATCAAAGGCCAACAATGAGAGAGGTCGCAGCCAGGTTGAAAGAGATTACAGCAATGGAACCGGATGGTGCGACACCTAGGGTGTCCCCTCTTTGGTGGGCAGAACTAGAGATTATGTCAACAGAATCAAGTTAAAAGGTAAAACTGAGCTGCAAAGTAGATCTCTTTAGCTTTTCTTCTTCTTTTCCCATTTTTGTTTACCATTTTTTAATCCCTTGCACAGTTGGGCAGAAAGTCGCTGATGTAGATGCTGCCGTTTTCTTTGTGGTATTTTTTTCTCTTTGATAGTTTAGTTCGTCTAGGGTTGTAGTTGCTTTAATCTGAATGTGGATGAAGGATACTGTACATAAGAGGGTGCATGAAAATCTGCTGGAGCTTGTTATAATGTTCCCTGTATTTAGGATGTGAATTCCAGCAAATGTGAAGTTTTGCAATCAATAAAGTTGAGTTTTTTCAAGTGATATAGCACGTAATATCGTAATACTTGGGTTGGATTTGTGCCCTGAATTTGTGAAGCTCCCTGCAACAATGGGTGTATCTTCATATAGCATGTAATATTGTAAAACTTGGGTTGGATTTGTACCCTGAATTTGTGAAGCTCCCTGCGACAAAGGGTGCATCTTCGGGCAAGAGAAAATGCACATTCCAAACTTGATTTCTGTTTTTCTTTCTAATCGAGGAAAAATCCGGGGGTTATCCTAACCTGCTTTCTTTATTGCCATTCCAAAACAGCTTGGACCTTAAACCCACTAAGCTGTATGTTAAATATTACAAAAGCAGAGCAGCGACATTGTCACAGACAGGCGCAACAATGCCCACATTGGAAGGATGTCAAATAGAGACAGTATATCTGACAACGCATCAACAGAATGGAATACGACTTTACTTGAACAGGATGTGTTCTACATTATCATATGAACCATGGCCGTGTGACCAGAGCATGATTAACAGCTCTTAACAGTCCTTGGATTGTCAGTGCAGCAGATGATCCTTCTTAGGAGGTGCTTGCACTGGTTGGGATGGCACTCGGTTGTCTGATAGACTAACAACCGATTCATTTGGCACTAATCCTTCTCAAAGAGAGAATGTATTATTGATGAGATCCAAGGAAGCAACAACGCGCCGAGTTCGATGCAAATATCAAACAGACTAATGACAAGAGCTCGTGCCAAGAGGATTTGTATTGGTTTGTGAGTTCGTGAGTGAGAAGCCTATGGAACGCGTGAACGATGGATTACGAACTCAAGGGACTTATATAAACTTGATCCAAAGTTTATAAACAAGTTTGGAGGCTTAGAGGATGTTCCTAGAGACTTTGAGGGCTTAGTTGTCAATTATGGAAAGTTTTAACACGTCAAAAAGGCCCTTGGACAGAAACTGTGGTGCTAAGTCTGCGGTCTTAGCGCTAAGTAGGCTCTAAGGCAGTTTTTCAAATTTTCACTTTTGTGCGAATTTTGACCTAGTTCTGATATTTTAAGCTTAAATTACTTTCTTTTTATTAGTATTCCGTCTCCTAAATGTTTTAGGGTTTAGTAGGGTTTATTTTTTTGGCCTATATAAGGTCGTTTTATGTATTCCAAACATACACAACTTTGATATTGATTGATTGGGAGAATTTAATTCAATTCTTCTTCGTTCTTTAAGAACTTTTCGAACTTATCAGGATTTGTCATGTGACGTTCATCCTTTTTTCTTATCAATTGGTATTTCATCCCAATTGTGGTGAAACTCATTATACCAAGGTTCATGGTCGTCTCAATTATCAGGTCGCGGCTTTACATGCCAAGGTTCGTATTTGGACTGATTCATCGGGTTGAAGTGTCACCTTCTATCAATTTGATTGGTCTTAGCTTCTGTTCCACGTAAAATTGTGATTCGTCGAAAATCATTGACAAAGATCGTATCATTTTGTATCAGAGCAAAGGTTCTTTCCATACTCTATCTTTATTATTTCGTTCTAACTTTCAATTGTTTTCCAATCCTAGGGTGTTGAATTTGTGTCCTAATATCTTTTGTAGTAATATAAACTTTGGTCATAAATCCTAATTTATTCACAAAACTTTCATTCCTAGTATTCTTGTTATTTCAAACCCTAAAATTATCTAAGGTTATAAATTTCCAAAAAAAAAAAGGTTGCAGTTGAAAACTTTTGCCTTATTTCAAAAGATCAAAAAAAAAAAAAAAAAAAAGGCCGATTTTTTTTTTTTAAAAAGAACTTTAAAGTCAACCCAAAAATTGTTGGCTTATCTAAAAGTGTTCTCAAACCCTAGATTCAAGAATAAAAATTGAATCTTTCTTTCTAAAATTCGTAATCCGTCCGTTTGTCTTATTCTTTGTTGTTTATTACTTGTTAATTCTGATTTTGATTGTTTAGTTCAATTAGAACATTGAAGAATTGATTTGAATGGTAAAAGGCAAGAGAGGTGAGATTATAAGAGGGTAAAAACCAGAAATTGAGTGAAACACGAAGGTAAGTGAGGAATAATTTCTTAATTGTTATTTAACATGTCTCAAGATGATAACAAGAGTTCGAAGAGGGAGGGTAAGAGTCCCATGATGGAGGGGACCGGTACAGACCTGTCGAATTTGACTGAAACCTTAATAGCAGCCATGAACCGTACGCTTAGGCAACAGTTAGACCCAATGAGGGAACGAATGGATAGAATTGAGAATGAACAAAGGGAACCTCCGCGACGTGTTCCAAACGTGCAAGGGAGAGATAGAGTGAGGGAAGAAGAGAGAGATTATTTCAGAGATGAATTTGATGATGAGGATAGGTAGTCTGATAATGGAAGACGAAGGAGAGATAGAAGAGAAACTAGATAGATGATAACCTTAGTGGTATCAAATTTAGAGTACAATCTTTTCAAGGTAAAGATAACCCTAAAGTTTACCTTGAGTAGGAGTTGAAGGTGGAGAAGATTTTTGGGTATCATAATTACTCTGAGTTGAAGAAGGTTAAACTCACAGTAGTAGAGTTCTACGACTATGCCACATTTTGGTGGGATCAACTGTGCAATACTAGAGGAAGATATGTGGACAGACTTGTTGAAACCTGGGAGGAGATGAAGAGAATTATGAGAAAATGTTTTGTACCATTGCACTACTATATAGACTTGTATTTAAAACTGTAACCTTGAGACAAGGCACTAGGAGTGTTGATGAGTATTTTAAGGAGATGTAGGTTGCAATGATTAGGGCTAATGTAGAGGAACATCGATATGCTACCATGGCTAGATTCCTGGCAGGATTGAATAGGGAGATTAACAATGTTGTGGAGTTATAACATTATGTGGAGATAGAGGAGTTGGTCCACAACGCAATTAAAGTGGAACAACTCAAGAGGAGGGGTAGCAACAGGATGAATCCTAATTCTAACCCTAATTGGAGATCTAATTATGGGAATATAGATGAAAAGCCCAATGTGAAGCCCAAGGTAGAGGCACCAAAAGTGGGGTCAACTGTGCACACCACCACGAGTAAACCTGAAAACTCTAAACCTAGGACTCATGAGATCAAATGCTTTAGGTGTCAAGGCTTAGGACACATTGCCAGTGAATGTGTCAACAAGAGGGCTATGATTGTGTTAGAAGGAGGAAAGGTAGTGACCGAAGATGAGGATGAGGATGATTGTGCGTACATGCCACCATTGGAGGATGATAGTGAGTTTGGTGCAGAAGGTGAGATAAACTTAAGCATGGTAGCAAGGAGGGTGCTAAGTGTACAAGTGAAAAATAAAGAGGAGCTTCAAAGGGAAAACATCATTCACACTAGATGCCATATACTAGGAAAAATTTGTGGGATGATAATAGATGGGGGTAGTTGCACTAATGTTGCAAGCACTACCATGGTTGAGAAATTGGGGTTGCCTATACTTAAGCATCCACGTCCTTACAAATTGCAATGGTTGAATGATAGTGGTGAGGTGAGGGTGAATAAGCAAGTTCTCGTAACATTCCGCATTGGGGGGGTATGAGGATGAGGTGTTGTGTGATGTGGTACATATGCAAGTAAGCCATATTTTACTAGGGCATCCTTGGCAATATGATAGGCATGCCACCCATGATGTTTTCACCAACAAATACTCATTCATGTTTAATAATCGGCGTGTCACACTTGTTCCTTTAACTCCAACACACGTGTATGAGGATCAATAGAAATTACAAAAAGAGAGTTCAGGTAGTGAGGTTAAAAACAGAGAGAGAGTCGAGAAAAAGGAGAGCTTGAAAGAAAACAAGAGTGAGGGGCCGGCTAAAGGGAAAAATGAAAATAGTGTGATGGCCGGGCAAAAGGAGAGTAAAATGAGTGAGAAAAAGAAAATAGTGGAGAGTGGGCATAGAGATGAGAGAAAACAAAGGAATTTCTATGCAAGGGCAAGTGAGTTGAAAAAGGCGATGTGTTTGAAAATGTCCATGATTGTACTCTTGTACAAAGGGGCATATTTAGAGACTAACGAAACTTTTAATTCTTTGCCTAGTGTTGTTGTTTCTCTTATACAGGATTTCAATGATGTGTTCCCCGAAGAGATTCCAAAAGGTTTGCCACCAATTAGGGGAATTGAGCATCAAATTGATTTCGTACCCGGAGCATCGATTCCAAATCGACTCGTCTATAGAAGTAATCCCGAGGAAACAAAAGAACTTCAAAGGCAAGTTGATGAATTTATGGACAAGGGACAAGTGCGAGAGAGTATGAGTCCATGCATGTGCGATACCAGTACTACTTGTACCAAAGAAGGATTAGACTTGGAGGATGTGTGTTGATTGTCGAGAAATCAACAATGTAACGGTAAAACATCGTTATCATATCCCTCGTTTAGATGATGTGCTTGATGAATTGTGATGAACTCAAATAAGTGTGATATTTACTATTGATTTTGTGCTTTAATTTTCAGAAAATGTTACACTTTTACTGGTGTTTTGTGTGTTTGATGGTTGTAGGTCCATGAGAGACTTAGGCAAAAAAAATGGAAAATAATGCTGAACTGAAGGCAGGATTAGCAGAGATGCCGCGTGTGCATGTGCTAGCTAAACCAGTGCTGAAATAAACAATACTGTAGCAGAGGTCGTCGAATGAGCATGTGCTATTGGGATTACGAGCAAGGCTGAATTCGAAGACTCAAGGGCATTTCAGACATTAGATATTTTGGAAAATTAGGCAATGGTTAATGTCCCTAAAGTAAACTATTTTCTTTATTTATTTTCTCTCTTTTGTAAATTTATTAAGAGTTGGTTTTTTAGAGATTAAGTGGCAGTTTTAATAGAAAAAAACTGCTAGGAGTGGGACTCTTAGTGGAGAATGTGGATTCTATTTTGGGGGAGAGAGTTAGTAAAGGAGAGGATAAAAATTGGAATAGACGGCTAGAAAGAAGAGGATGGACAGTTCAAAAAATACCAAAGGGGGAGACGGCTCTCTCTCTCTTCCTTTAGCACCGAAAGATGCGGAGTAGCCTAAGAGAAAAGAGAAACACGCTGGAATCCAATTGTGTAAGTTTGTCTTTGAATTAGGGTGGTAATTTGTTTGATTCTCTAGTCAATGAACAATTAAAGTTTTGTAATTTGACTACTGTGAGATCGAATTGGTGATTATTCTTGTTTAATTATAAGTATTTATTCATTCTCTACTCTTCACGTTGCATGAATGTTGTGACTTATGATTCTTGTGACTAGTTAATGTTCAGGGCCCGGATTTTAATTAGCGCAATTGTCTATTACTAATTGATACCACTGATCCGTAATTGTCTTCGGGTTTTAGCGAAGTGGCAAGTGACACACCTTTTAGGCATCACAAGCATAATCAAACCGCGTTGCGGGAGCGAATAATCTAGATTAAATGATATTGTTTCAGTATGCACTGTTTAGAATCGGGTCTCTCTTTTCTTAATGTTGTCAAAACACTAAATCCTACGAGCGTCTCAGGGGTTGTCTTTTGATTAGAGTAGTAATTAACGAGCTTCTCTTAATTATCGAAACTGTAAGGAGAGATTGGGTGTTAGGCGTTTGTTGACAGCTATAACCGGTTCATTTGTGATTGAATTTTAAAAATGAGACACTTTTGCATCAATGATCAGTAGTGAAATTCGAGATGGAAATTGGTTCATTGGCTGGAACTTTATTTATTTTATGTTTTGTTTATATTAAGTCATTAAAAATCAGTTTTAGTTTAATCTTTCGATAATTAGTAGTTTAGATAAATATCCTTATTGAAGCTTTTATTTGTTTTGTCACAATTCTTAAGGAAATAAATACGACGTTCCCAGTGGATACGATCCCGACTTATCCTATACTCGTTTATTAGGAAGTTAAGTAAATTAATTTTGATGATTTGACACCCGTCAAGTTGCATGGTGCCCAAATTTACATTAAACTTGACTTGAAACAAGGATACCATCAAATTAGAATGAGAGAGGGAGACGAATTGCTTTCAAAACTAAACATGGTTTATATGAGTGGTTAGTCATGCCTTTTGGGTTAACTAATGCACCTAGTACTTTCATGCGATTGATGAACCATGTTTTGCGTGAATTTATTGGCCACTTTGTGGTAGTATACTTTGATGATATCTTGATATATAGCAAAAACTTGAATGATCACGTTATGCATTTAAGATATGTTTTGAATGTGTTACGAAAAGAAAAGTTATTTGCTAAACTTAAAAAGTGTAATTTTTGCACCAATAAACTTGTCCTACAAATGTAGGAGAGGTAAGGAGTTTTCATTGACTTGCTAGTTTCTACCGCAGGTTTGTGAACGACTTTAGCAGTATCGTAGCACCACTCACTGAAGTAATCAAGAAAAATGTGAGTTTTAAGTGGGGTGATGAACAAGATAAAGCGTTTCAACTTCTTAAACAAAAGTTGACTAATGCTCCCGTATTGGTTTTGCCTAACTTTGATAAAACCTTTGAGATTGAATGTGATGCTTCAGGTATTGGCATAGGAGCGATACTTATGCAAGAAGGGCGGCCAATTGCATACTTTAGCAAAAAGTTAGGTGGGGCAAGTTTAAACTACCCTACCCATGACAAGGAAATATATGCATTGGTTAGGGTATTGGAGACTTGGCAACACTACCTTTGGCCTAAGGAGTTTGTTATCCATACTGATCATGAATCCTTGAAACACTTGAAAGGACAACACAAATTAAATCGGAGACATGCTCGTTGGGTGGAATTAATAGAAACCTTTCCTTATGTCATTCGCTACAAGCAAGGTAAGGAGAATGTTGTTGTCGATGCACTTTCTCGCATGTATGTTTTAATTTCCACATTAGATCCTAAATTACTTGGTGTTGAGCATATTAAGCAATTATATGTTGATGGCCAAGATTTTTGTGAGGAATTTAATCATAGTGAGAGGGTGGCCTATAGTTTTATAGGCATGAGGGCTTCCTTTTTAAGGAAAATAAATTGTGTGTACTGATCAATTGTTCCATGAGAAACTTGTTAGTGAGAGAGGCCCATGGTGGAAGATTAATGGGACCTTTTGGGGTGGCTAAAACTTTGTCTATCTTGCAAGAACATTTCTTTTGGCCACACATGAAAATGGATGTTGAGAGGGCTTGTGATAGGTGTGTGACATGCCATCAATCTAAGTCAAGTGTGCAAGCCCATGGGTTATACATGACATTACCTATCCCTAGTGATCCTTGGGTTGACATATCCATAGACTTTGTGTTAGGTTTTCCTAGAACAAAAACTGGGAGGGACTCAATTTTTGTAGTTATGGATCGTTTCTTTAAAATGGCTCATTTTATTCCATGTCACAAAACTGATGATGCTTCTCATGTCGCTAACTTATTCTTTCGAGAAATTGTTAGATTTCATGGCATGCCTAGAACTATTGTGTCCGATAGGGACGTAAAGTTCTTGAGTTACTTTTGGAAGACCTTGTGGGGAAAGTTAGGGACTAAATTGTTATTTTTTACAACTTGTCATCTCCAAACTGACGGTCAAACAGAGGTAGTGAATATAACTTTGTCTGTTTTGTCGAGGGCAATTCTTTCCAAGAATATCAATACGTGGGAAGATTGTCTACCTCATGTTGAATTTGCTTATAATAGAACTGTTCATTCTGCGATTAAATTTTCTCCATTTGAAATTATTTTTGGCTTTAATTCTTTAACTCCTTTGGATTTATCGCCATTACCTGTTTCTGAGCATGTGAATTTAGATGGGGAAAAAAAAGCAGAATTTGTGAAGCAATTGCATGAAAAACAAGGCTCAACATTAAGCGAAGAACCGAGCAATATGTGACCGAGCAATATGTGCGCTAAGTTAACAAAGGGCGAGGAGAGTTGATCTTTGAACCCGGTGATTGGGTTTGGTTTCACATGAGGAAAAAGAGATTTCCTGATCAAAGGCGTTCAAAATTACTTCCACGTGGTGATGGACTTTTTCAAGTTCTTGAGCGTGTGAATGACAACGCTTACAAATTGGATCTACCTGGTGAGTATAATGTTAGTGTCACTTTCAATGTTTCTGATCTAAGTCCATATGATGTAGGTGTAGATTTGAGGCTAAATAGGAGGGGAACGATGAGATCCAAGGAAGCAACAACGCACCGAGTTCGATGCAAATATCAAACGGACCAATGACAAGAGCTCGTGCTAAGAAGATTCATGAGAAAGTAAGCGGATTGGTTCGTGAGTTCGGAAGCAAAAAACCTATGGAACGCGTGAACAATGGATTACGAACTCAAGGGACTTACATAAACTTGATCCAAAGTTTACAAAAAAGTTTGGAGGCTTAGAGGATGTTCCTAGAGACTTTGATGGTCTATTTGTCAATTCTAAAAAGTTTAAACACGTCAAAAAGGTCCTTGGACAGTAATTGTGGCGCTAAGTCTGCGTCGTAGCGCTATGGCAGTTTTTCAAATTTCTGATTTTGACCTATTTCCGATATTTTAAGCTTTAATTACTTTCCTTTTATTAGTATTCCGCCTCCTAAATGTTTTAGAGTTTAGTAGGGTTTGTTTTTTGGCCTATATAAGGTCGTTTTAGGTATTCCAAACATACACAACTTTGATATTGATTGATTGAGAGAATTTAATTCAATTCTTCTTCATTCTTTAAGAACTTTTCGAACTTATCAGGATTTGTCCTGTGACATTCATCCTTTCTTCTTATCAATTGGTATTCCATCTCAATTGTGTCGAAACTCATTATACCAAGGTTTGTGGTCGTCTCAATTATCGGGTTGCGGTTGTACATCCCAAGGTTCATATTTAGACTAATTCATCAGGTTGAAGTGTCACTTTCTATCAACTTCATTGATCTTAGCTTCCGTTCCGCGTGAAATCGTGATTCGTCGAGAATCTTTGGCGAAGATCATATCAATTATGATCAATGAAGCAGATAATATGAGCAAATTGAATTGATTAAAGTTGCAGCATAATTTTTCCAACTTTCCACTTCCTTTAATTTACTGGGCTTTCACTATTAGAGGTTCTGCTCAAAACAATGTTTCTTTAACCAACACATAAAAATAATCGAAGCACTTAGAAACATAGACACAAATTTGAAATTTGGAAATTATTCGTCCGGACATGGTAAAAGAAGAAATATAAGCTCTGTGATTCGGCGACAAACATATACATATATATATATATATACATATACATACATATACATATATATATATATATATATACATACATACATACATACATATATATATACATACATATATATATATATACATATATGTGGGAGTATTCAATGGTTACTCCCCCTTTATAACCATTGATGGTTATCATTGTATCAACCATTGGATCAATTTTAAAGGGCTAGAATTTAATGATTAGTTAGCAAACAACTAATTAACTAGGTGAGTCACTTAATGATGTGTCACTTGCCATTATCCAATATAATCAGTATTTTAAATTTAAGTTTAAAGTAATCTGAGATTCAATGTCCCTACTTGTCATTTTACATATTGAGAAAAACCAAGAGAGATGTAGGGCACTTTTGGAAGAGCAGGTGCTCCGTAGCTCTGAATATAGATGAGATCATCTGTGCCGCTAGTTGAAAAAACATCATCAAACTCTCCAAATCCTTGCAAAAACGTATGGGGCATATGAGTAGTCTCTTGCCACTCTTTCCCGTTAAGAACCCAAATCTTAATACCCTTTATAATATCAAGTCGATCTTGTTTCCCGATCCCTCCCACCATTACCAGTTTTTCTTTTAGATTCATCAAACGACCACAATTCAAAAAACACGGCACTGGGATAAAACTCCTCATCAACAAACCCTGAGAATATCGTGACTAGAGGTTTTGACTAATCTATGACGGTTCTCCGGCATGCCCCCACCGGTGGAATAAATCAAGAAATACAAAACCCCATCAACTCTAACGAAGAGAGATGTAGATTAACATGTTGGTTGGCATGTTCGAACTATAACAAGCAAAGAGGCCACTCATGAAGAATATTCAAGGATATTTTACGAAAGACCGTATAAATTTTTTTTTTAAAAGTTGTATTATAATTGATGGCGGTTAGGAGAATTGTATTCTACTCCCTTCATCCCGGATAAATGTTCTTAGTGGATAAAACACAGGAATTAAGAAACATAATTAATGATGTGATGTAAAATGTGTTCTGACCATAATACCAATGAACATTAATTGAGTTCAACTATTTTAAATAATTGAGTTTCTTTGGGATGTGTTATATTAAATGAAGCTTTAAGGGTATATTAGGAAGAATGGTAGAGAATAGGTAAATCAAAAGTCTTTAGGAACATTAGTTGGGACATCTCAAAATAATAAGTAGGAACATTTATCCAGGATGGAGGGAGTAACTTTTTATTTTAGGAGAGAAAATTAAACTGAACAACATATTTTTGGTTTTGTTTCCAAAATTCATCCCGCTACAATAATTATGAATTTCACCTCTACACCATAAAAAACTAACTCTTTGTTGCAAGTTGTGCTTTATTTATTGGTTGATGCAAGCATAATTTAGGCATTAAGAATAAACCGACTTATAGTCACTAAATAGTGCTAAATAGATTAATTTGATTCAAATAAAAAAAATTGCATTATTTTCTAAGCCAATTAAAAAGGACATCTTTATTATTTACATATTTTAGCTCTAAAGCATTTAAAGTCATTAAAATAATTTTAAGCTCTCATTCATAGTATGGTATTTGGTTTCCAATGAAAGAATGATGGTTTGATTGGGCCACTTGGATTCATGCCATGCTGGCTTGACTTGGCCTGGATCTAGGTGAAATGACACCATGCATGCTCTTTATTTATGATTGAGCCAAAATATGAATTATCCCCCAAGGTTTCTACCAAATTTCATAGTGCCCCCCACATAAGGTTTGTCCCAGAAACCCGTCTGATGTTGCCAATTTTTTAGTTAGCCCCCTGGCCGTGATGACCGTTAGAAAAGTAACGGGAATCCATCACGTGCCTTGCACGAGGGGGGGCAATTGGGTCTTTTCATCATATATACAGAATACTAACTAAAGGGGGTCAAAGTGTTAAAAAATTACTTAGATTAAATTTTCTTTCTCCCCCTTCTTCATCTCCGGTGGTTCTAAACCCTGATTGCCCTTTCATAGAACCGTAGCCATCAACCCCCCACTCACAAATGAATATGAGATATTCTTAGCTAAGCTTGTCCCACCTCTATTGAAATTGGTTAAAAGAGTATCTACACACTAAATTGGATTTAATAAACTGGGATTCATCAAGATTCGTTGTAAAATACAACAGATGTGACGGCTATGTATGACCACTGCACAAAGTTTCAAGGAAAAACAATTGAACCGGCCAATACTGAAGCAAATTGTATGAGATCGACAAAAACCTTCGTCGTAATCTGTCTACACATCTTCCGGATCCGGGTTGGATAAGTGCGGATCTAGTTTGGGTCTTCAGGTATGGACTGGATCTTGACTTGTATTCAGGTTTAGGCCTGAAGTTTGGTTCGGATTGGATTTGGGTTTAAAAGCAACCATGTTCTTTCCTTTCTTACAACAATGGTTTACTGTAACTTGAATATAGCAGCACTGGCAAGGGAACTCCGCTAGGGTTTCAATAGCGACAAAGGTGTGACAACGAAAAACCGACAATGACAACGGAGTAGGTTGAGGTTCGCTGGGAAGACGATGGCGAGGATTCAGGATATGGCAAGGATCCGTAGGGTAACGACACTAGGGTTCAAACAAGAAGGCTTTGGCGGTTAGAGTCAAGACTGATGGAGATGATTTCTGTAGGCAGAGTTGGTTCGATAACGGCCCATTGACGATGATGTGATGAAGGGCAATTAGGGTTTGGAACCACTGGAGATAAAGAAGGGGAAGAAGGAAAATTTAATTTAAGTAATTCTTTTGACACTTTGACCCCCCTTTAGTTAGTATTCTGTATATATGATAAAAAGACCCAATTGCCCCCCCCCCTTCGTGCAAGGCACGTGATGGATTCCCGTTACTTCTCTAACGGTCATCACGGCCAGGGGGCTAACTGGGAAAATTAGCAACATCAGACGGGTTTCTGGGGCAAACCTTATGTGGGGTGGCACTTTGAGATTTGGTGGAAACCTTGGGGGTAATTTATATTTTGGCCTTTATGATTTACACCTTCCTTTTGCCGTTCAACTTTCTCTGCTTGGGAAAATGGCATAGTGGAATGTGGATTTCCAATTAACAATGGTAATATAAATTACTTATGATAGTAATATTTTTTTTTGGGTAAAGATATGTGGCCAGATATAGGTTATAGCCAGAAAGGGTATTATTGTCATTTATCAATAAATAAATGTGGTAAATGTATATTTGTATTTTGCTATTCTCTAAAATGTGATGACACTTGTGTTTCACAATAAAGTCCATTTAATATACATATATGCTAAATACCGCACCCCAAATAACTAAATACCACACCCCACTTAAAACAGGATGACCCTTTTGCCCTTACTAACTTAATTATTACTATATTGCCATTGATTAATTAGTTTATTAATCATACTAAATAATTTACTTCCATTACCCATCTTACTTTATACTGTATGTAACTTTTAAACTCTCAATCTCTTTTGATACTTCTCAATGGATGCGAACAACGATGATAATGGAATTCGAGATAACTATTTTACGGAAATATCAATTATTTTTTTTATATATTTAATTTTCTTGATTGCCTTTAGTATAAATGTATTTATTTTAGGTTAAAAAGTTTAATTTCGTTTTTAAAATTAAGGGCCGGCCATAATAGACGGCTTAAACTACAATGGTCGGCTACGGCGGCTTTCACTCATATGGCCATTTGTCGTGGGCGGCTTTAGCTAAAAGGCCATCTACCGGGCGGCCCTCCAAAATCAAATATTTTTTTTTTGGATGAAAATCATTTATTTTGTTCACTTTATTAATTTAGTTCTTAATTTATTTTTTTTAACAAAAAATAATCTATATTTATTTACATGATCATCACTTTCCTAATGAAAGTGTTGAATATTTTTCGGATGTCGGGCATATTTTCATGACTGGTCAACTATTTACTAATCGAGATGAGATGGAAAAATGGGTTAGAAGTACAGGGAAAAAGAATAATATGTATTTCTTTACGAAAAGAAGAAAATCAAAGGAGACGGGTTACCTAGATTATGGTATGGATGTGAGAGAGGTGAAAAGTACAGTATATTGGTAATGAAGATGAGGAGAATAGAAAACTGAGAGGTACGAAAAAAATTAACTGTCCGTTTGAAGTTTTAGCTGAAGAAAAAATATCAGGTGGGTAGATAAGAAAGTTGACTTGGCAAAGAGTAGACACAACCATTCATTAACCGATTACAACTAGTGGCATACAGCTGGGACGAAGTCGAATGCAGAGGAAATTGATAGGATCGAACAGTTAGGAAGTGCAAACATCAAGCCGAAACATATACTAAACATTTGACCAGTCATGAAAATATGCCCGACATCCGAAAAATATTCTGCACTTTCATTAAAAAATTGATGATCCTGTAAATAAATATAAATTATTTTCGGTAAAAACAATACATATTAAGAATTAAATTAATAGAGTGAACAAAACAACTGATTTTTGTCAAAAAAAAAATTTATTTATGATTTTGGAGGGCCACCCACAGTAGGCGGCCATTATAGCTAAAGCCGCCTACGACAAATGGTCATATGAGAGAAAGCCACCCACCGTAGCCGGCCATTATAATTTTAACCGTCTGTTATGGCCGACCCTTATTTTTTAAAACGAAATACAACTTTTAACCTAAAATAAATACATTTAAACTAGATGAATCAAAAAAATTAAATATATATCAAAAGTAATTGATATTACCGTAAAATAGTTATCTCGACTTCCATTATCATCATTATTCGCATCCATTAAAAAGTATCGAGAGAGATTGAGAGTTTAAAAGTTAGGTGCAGTATAAAGTAAGATGAATAATGGAAGTGAATTATTTAGTATAATTAATAAACTAATTAATCAATGGCAATATAGTAATAATTAAGTTAGTAAGGGCAAAAAGGTCATCTTATTTTAAGTACGGTGCGGTATTTAGTTATTTGGGGTGCGGTATTTAGCGTAACTCTTAATATATAGATAAAAGAGGAAACTTTCATTAATAAAAAGGAACTTTCATTAATAATAATAATAATAGAAAACCCAAATATTTCATGGGACTTTGCTAGGTAGGTAGGTAGGTAGGAGTTTAACAAAAGAAAGTTCATAAACTGTCTTGATTAAAAATTGAAAGAAAAAAAAGGGTGGGGGGAAAACATAACAGAACTTCAATCAAAGTGTAGAAAACTTCCAAAACAGAACATAACTTAATTCAAAGTGCAGAAAATTTTCAAAACAGAACATAACTTCATTCAAAGTGCAAAAAACTTCCAAAACAGAACATAACTTCATTCAAAGCACAGAAAACTTCCATTAAACTTCACTTGAGCTGTCTAGAATCACCACCACAGGAATTGGAGTTGGATTTGGAGCAGGAGCAGGAGCCGGAGGAGCATTTTGGGATTGATTTTCCTTGATGGATTGGGAAGCTTTGAGTAGGAAGTCATAAACCTTCAATAGGGGTTCTTGTTCAAGTACAACAGCTTCGCAGATATGTAAGATATATAAACCTTAAATCCCATTGGTTTTTCTTAATTTGTAAAATGACAAGCAGGGACATTGAATCTCTATTTAAGATTACTTTAAACTTAAATTTAAAATTTAAAATACTGATTACATTGGATAATAGCAAGTGACACATCATTAAATGACTCACCTAGTTAATTAATTGTTTGCCAACTAATCATTAAATCCTAGCCCTTTAAAATTGATCCAATGGTTGATACAATGATAACCATCAATGGTTACAAAGGGGGAGTAACCATTGAATACTCTCCCATATATATATATGTGTGTGTGTGTGTGTGTGTGTGTGTGTGTGTGTAATCACAATGAAACAGAAGGACAAACCAACAAGTTGTTGACAATTGAGAGGACTAAATTGAAAAATCACTTCATGATCTTGTTTTTTTGCAACAAATTTTGCAAGAATAATCTATTTCATGTGGAGGTAATAATTGTGGAGCTTGAATCATACAAGACCAATAATATGAAGATGAAAGACATACATGCCTCCTGATACTCCTATCTGCTTCATCGTTGTATACCTGATTTGTCTGAATCGGTTGCCAGAGTTGTAATCCATCGTGTCTTCAACCAATCACTCCTCAATAGTGTAGTTCCGGAAATATATGCCATACCCGTTAAGAGCATGGTGAGACTGCAGCCTAGCACACCATACACTCGTGAACAGCTTTACTGCCGTCTTACCAAGTAATGAGTAGTCGGAGGCTTCTGATGGAATTTTGAACAGCGTTAGTATTTCTTTCTTGGAAGTGCATCTGCTAGTAGTGTGCCCGAAATGAAGATTTGGCAAATACTTCCCAGTCCCCAGACCACCACTATGGGAGAACCATTTGGAAATGAGTACAATAGCAAAAACTTATCCGCCGCACAAACGACAGCTCTTCTTCGTCTTTTAACTGCTCAATTTCTTTTGTTCTTTAGTCATGACCGATCTCGAGCAGGTCTTGTCCCCAGAAGAACGGAGTTCAATTGTTGTAACTCTCTGAGATTTAATTATAAGAAAAAACCCAAATGAGGATTCACGAGTTATGAAAGCATCTTGCCTCATCTATGTTGATTGGCAACTTCATCTCGTGTTCGACTATAAAGATCGAGGGTATCCTTGTGGTTGGGATCCAAACAGAGTGCTGCCTCGCAATCTTTGAGAGCAGAGATAAAATCCCCCATTGACTCATGGAAAGCTGCTCGAAGATGAAGCATTTGCAAGTCAGGCTTGAAAGCTATGGCTTTATTAAGCTCTTCTACAGCTTCAGTTTCTCTTTGCTCGTCCATCATCACTTCTCAAATGAAAATTCAAATGTTAAGAGAAATGTTTGCAATATAATTAATGACTCTTGAATTAGCATAAATCTATTTGAAAATTCAGTACCTGCAGCCCTATATCTGTAAGGATAAGTCCTGAGAGGATCCAATCGTGTAGCCGTACTCAAGTCACTAGTGGCAGTGTCACGGTCACTGTACTCCGAGCGTTTTTCATATGCTGATGCACTATTTTCTGCCTTGCTTATAAGCATTGTCATTTCATCATACGCAGCTTTCTTATCATATTTAAGATGATAAACACGTGCCAACCCCTGATGAGCTCTCGTATGCTTGATGTCAAGGGCATTTACATAACAATCTGCTGCAAGCTCAAGCTTACCGCAATCCACATAAATGCTCCCCAAGTTATTTAGTGCCTGAAAATATCACAGTACTAAATAAATAAACACATCTTTGTTCGAAAAAGAGGGCACAATTACTATGCTTATGTTAGCAGGAAATATCCCCACAATTACTTACTTGTCCTTTTCGAAGACCATCTGATGGGCATTTTAGAGCATCCTTCAGAAGTTGGATAACATAAGATGAAGACTCAGGATCCAAAGTTGTATCTGCCAGTATGTAAGCTTTAAGGAAAAAAGCTTCAAATGACCTCTGCAAGGAAATTGCAGACTCAGCTTTGGAGAGAGCTTCCTCACGATAACCAGTGTCATATAACATCCATCCTTCATATACAAGCCTCTCATGCTCGTGGATAGAATTATTACGAGCCAATCGCAAACTGCGCATGGCAGCCTTTTGGCAATTTAACCTACAATGATTGTAAAAAATTGTAAGTGAAACATATAGTTTTTGCATTTGGGTGTTGGGGTGGAGGGGTGGTGGGAATTGACCACGAGTTCGAGTTCCGAGCATACCGTAAAAGAAGTAGAGACTGCCTAAACCTTAAAAGGCTCTTTCCAGGGTCATTTGCTAGCATCTGATGTATAACAGCGAGAGAGCCAATATCATCAATAGAAGACCACCGTTCATAAAGCTGCAACCAGCAATCAGCTGGGTTCCACTGTTCCCCATGCTGACTCAGTACATCCACAAAGCGATCACCTCTAATCTTCCCATGAAACATCATGTAATTGGGCTCCAAAGTTAGCAATGCTCGGATATCCCTCAGAGCAGATTGATAATCCTCGAGAGCAATAAAGAACCAAGCTCGAAGTTCGAGGCAGTCGGGAGAAACCTTAAACCCAATGATTTTGTTGATCTCAAAAACAGCTTCGCCAATCTGTTCCATAGCCACCATTGCAACGGCTCTGTATTTGTATGGAAACAACAAGGTGGGGTCCAAATTAGTAGCACTGTCCAAATCTGAAATCTTTTTCCTCCCCACATTATACAAAGATCTCTCCTGATACATCCACCCATTCGGTTTATAATCCGTAAGGATTTTGTTCATTAGCTCATATGCTGCAAATCTCTGTCCTTGCTTGAATTTAGTTCTTGCAATGCCTACCACCGAATAAACATGGCCATTCTCAAATGCTGCCTCAAAATAACTCTGAGCCTTTTTATATTCTTCCCTTTCAAGTAACAAAAGGCCCAGTTGATGCAATGCGAGTGCCTTCTCCCATTTTTCTGTTGCACATTCTTTCAATCTCTCCAACATCATTACCATATTTATCGATGTCATCTTCTCTTCCATGGCAACATGGCTAAGGAAGTAATACAACAAAAACGAAGAGTGACCCACCATTGCCAACCTTTCCCTAGCCTCAGAACTAACAAACAAGTTCATAACCTTCAAATTATTCAAAGAACTAGGAAGCTCTCTCAGCAGAACTTGCAAGCAAGCTGCTACCAGAAGATTTGCCCTTTCCTCCAAACCATACTCAATAATAATCAATGCATCCTCAACACTACAAACCAAAGGAATCAAATAAACCTCACAAGCCACCTTCATTTCCTCACAGCAAAACTGATTAGCAAACGAAAGCACTTCCAACACAACATTAGCAGAAGCAAAATCTAATCTTTTAATCCTACTAAACACCTCCACAGCTCTCATTCCTTTCACTGATATACCAATTCGCGAAAAATCAATTTTTTCTCTTTCTGATTCAACAAAACTACCGTATAACATTGCTTTCAACGGGCTAGAAAGCTCAGCAATTTTATCCCTCACACAAATAATTTCCTGATTCTCAATACAAAAGATTACATTTTTATCATCTTCTGAGGATAAAAAATCGTACCCAATTGACATATCTACAATACTATCATATATACACGAACATTGACAATGATCAAAAACAGAATTTGGATCATACCCATTTACCAAAGTGCCCTTGGGGCATTCAAGAACCTTCCCAATGCAATCCAATGCCGAAATTCCAACCAGCTCGTCTTCTCTCCGCTCGTACCTTAGCCACGCCGACAGCACGACTTTCGAGTGCAAGTCAACGGCGTGTTGCCGCGCCGACTGAAGGCTCCGGCGAAGCAGCTTCGGATCACCCAGTCCGCACAATAGCGAGTACTGTTCAATGTATAGTAAAGATTTGTCAAATCCATCGGAGGTCTCGATTCTGCGGTAGAGGTCAGCTAGGGAGTCAATGAAGTCAACGGGTTTCAAATGAGGATCTATGGAGGGTTCAAGGAGGCGCGTCGTAGGGAGGCCGTAGGGGAGGAAAGTCTTGGAAACGGCTACCGAATCTACGTCGTCGGCGTTGGGGTTTGAGAGAATAGAATTGATTGTAAGGTAGTGGTGGTGGTCCGGCGGGTGGTTGACGGCGTGGACTTGGGTGGTTTTGTAACGTTGACCCAATTTCATGGAGTTCGACATTTGAAGGATTTGGCGACGGATTAGATTTAGAAATTTTGAAGGTTCTAAGATGGGTTGTTTGGATTGAAACACATCATCTTCTTTGATTGAAATCGACATGAACTGAACTGGGTGGTGGCGTGCACCGGAATTTTACACACACAACACACTTGGTGAGTGAGAGGGAAAGTGGTGGTGGTGGGGGGTTGGAGGATTTAGCTGTGGGATTTGAGATTTGATGAACAGGGGAGGAAAGTTTGTGGATGGTGAATCTTCCCATTATTTTAATTTGGGGGGAAATTATATTTGTTTTATTAGGCTACAAGAAATAGAAAAGATTATTTTTTGTGTAGGCAGAGAGTTTTGCACTCACTTTCACTTTTTTAGTGTGTGGAGCGGAGATTGCCATTGGAGACAGGCTTGTTCAGCTATTAGAGGGCTGATTTTGATGAAAGGGAATTTATGAGGGATAATACAACAAAGTGAAGAACAAAAGTTACCTCAAATTCTGAGAATACTCGACTTTCTTTTTTGTATTTTGTTGGTAAGTGCTTTTCAGAACAGGATGAATAGACTATTAGTATTACCTATGATCATGTAATAATATTTTGATACTTTGATCATACCGAATTTTGTACTAAGATTTATTAGAAAAACTATATGGGTGGATATCTAGCTTAATGACTGATTTTGAGATCTACACACAATAACACACCGTCACCGAACAAGGGATGCCCCGCAAAACCTCTCAGCTGGTTGTCCTGAAAAATCCTTCGACGAGAGAATTAGTAATATGGTTTATTATGATTTATTGGAGATCCTTTCTGGAAGATTTTGAGGAATGCAGTGATCCCCATATCTAACAGCTAAGATCCTACCCATTGACAACTACTGATAAGGTGTCCGCCGTGTGATTGATCAGGTGTTAGTCGGGTAACTGATGAGGTGCTCGCCAGATTATTGAAGAGGTGCCCATCGAGTGACTAATGTGATGCTCATCGGGTGACTGATGAGGTGTCCCACCGGCTGATTGGTAAGGTGCTTATCTAGGATACTTTACATAAGGTAAGCACAAAGAAATAAACGAAGCTTTTGTAGAATGTCTGTTAGAAGCAACTTGGTAGATCTTTGACATCTGGATTCTTTAGTGAGCTTTGGATGATTGCAACTTGGCTTTGAGCAATCTTCTTCTTCTTTGTACTGAGTATATAGAATATGAGTACACTACTCAGTGTTTTCTTTGAAGCTTGATATGAACGTGTGCAGATGTGAAGAAGATGTATGTGTGTCTCTGTGTTTGTATGTGTTTATCAACTAGCTTTTGTATATTTTCTTCATAGAGTTGATCTTTATATATATATATATATATATATATATATATATATATATAGGAAGTTTCTTGAGAGAACTAGCTATTATTCAACGGTCGAGTTTGCAACTTGTTCTGTCCACTTGTCTGGTCTTCTTCAGTTGACAGCTTATAGTATCCGTTGTCTCACAGAGATGTTTTTCTCTCACAGTCTTTTGGTGTTGCTCTAATTAGGGTTGTTCCTGAGTGTATCATCCTTGCAAAGTTTGTATTGCCCTTGAAGTATAACGGTTATAATTTGGTCAGTTGATTACTTCGTCATAACTGTTATGTAGTTTGAGGAACAACTATGTTTCTGAATCATAGTTATTTCAATGAAACGATACAATTAAACAACTATGACCAATTTCTAATGATATAAAACTCTTTTTTACAATAATCTTAAAGATAAATAGGGATTAATCTATCCTATTTAGCATCATCAAAACTATGATCAAAACAAAGGTCCTAACAAATATTTTTTATACTAAAAAAAAAAATCATGATTCAACTTAATTTCTTTTGTTGGAATAGTAATCATGAAGAAAAAAATCAAACACAATTTAGAATTCACGTGTACCTTGTTATAAAGTGATTTTTGTAAAATCATAAATTTAGAAAGAAATGATACAAAGATAGAGAAAATTGAAGATGGAGTTGTATTTTCTCGGGTCAGAACTGAATAAATTAGTTTAGCCTATTTATAGGCAACTTTTAGACAAAAAAAACTATTTATGCATAGTAATACTATTCATAAATAGTAATACTATTCATAAATAGTGAAATTTACTGTTTACAAACACGTTACTACTGTGATTATGTACTACTATTGTGTATTGTTACATTATTCTACTATCCACACATTCATTATTTATAACATACCTAAATTTATACCCCTACCCTCTAAAAATATTGTCTCTTTTTCTTTTTAGTTTGTTCCCAAAATATATATATAGACCTATTTCGGAACTTTAAAAAATTATGCATATTATTTCTACAACTTTTTTAACTTTACGCTTCATATGTGATATAATCATCTTGTCTACACTCAAATATTTTTGTAATAATGACAAAATCTAATAATACTATTATAATTTTAAAAATTAGACTTTTCAAACCTGAACTGTTTGAGTAATATTAGGGAACATTTAGTTAAAAGTTCTACTAATAATTGATTGGGCTAATGGCTTTTTAGTACCTTGTGGTTTGCCTAGAATTGAACTTAAAGGTTCAGAGTCTCAATTTGCACAAAAGGATCTATAGTTTCATTTTTAGTGCAATCGAATGCCTAAAGGAAAGTCTCCGTTTAAGAACCAAAGAAAAGTAGCCATATGCAGTCAATTTGCACTTTTTAAGGTTTTTTTTTTTTTTTTGGTCCTTTTGCAAGGACACATGGCTTGATAACAAGTAACCAGTGTTGATCTAGGTGACACTTTAGGATAAGCAAGCCATGTGGCCTTGCCAAAAGACCAAGAAACTATTAAAAAGTGCACATTGACAGCATGTGGCTACTTTCCGTCAATTTTTGAGTGAAAATTCCCTTTTCGCATTCGTCACCAAAAATAGAACTCTAGACCACTTAGAGCAAAAGTTAAGACCTTCTACCCCAAGTGTAATTTTGGTCAAACCACAGGGTTCTAAGAGTAATTAACCCTAATTTATTGGAGATACTTTTTCTTTTTGCTTGCAAGTGTGAAAGAGGCATTTTTATCTTAAGAGAATGATTTAGGAGAAAGATTTGGGGTAGAGCTGGCAATGGGTTAGGCCAACCCAAATTTATATCTGGCCTTTAAAACTAAAGCCCAGCCTCTCTAATTATTGGGTTGGGCCGGACCATCTTGCGGGCCGACGCATTATTTTGGGCTAATTTGCACTAATTTTGATATTTTTGTCAGCCCATACGTAAGTCTGTCGTGCTGAGCCTTAAAATTGGGCCGGGCCGGCCCAGTCCAAAGTTGCATCGGGCCTAAAAACTAGAGTCCAACCCGTTCTAAAGTCGGGTTGGCTGGGGCCAATTTTGCCGGCTCTAATTTGGGGTATCTTCTCTTCGCAAGATTTAGGAATTTTGATTATTGAATTAATGATTTTTGATTGGGAGAGGCTATTTTTAATTTTTGTTAATCCACTACATTATTAATTATTGTATTAAATAAATGGATATTTTGACAAAATTACTCTTAATTACTTGGCCATATTATGTTGACTAATAAAGTTACTTTTCTAATTACCTTTCAATATTATTTTCTTATTCAAAACATATTAAATGATCTTTGATTATAGCTTACATGAAGGACATTATTATTATTATTATTATTATTATTATTATTATTATTATTATTATTATTATTATTATTATTATTATTATTATTATTATTATTATTATTATTATTATTATTATTATTATTATTATTATTTATATTTAATTAATTAAGCTCACGACTAGAGTCACGTTGCATTATATAAAAACTAATATCATAAGGATATTTTTTGTCAACCGAACTTTAAAAAAACATGTGATCTTTGCTTATTGAAATAAAAAATTCGCAGTTAGATTTAAAATATCTAATTGTAAAAAAAATAATCCAATAGTAAAATCATACTATAGTATAGTATCGTAAAATTTTTAATACATTTTGCCTACCTAAAACAATTAATTTTTAATTTTTAATTGATTGAAACTGACAATCAATTCAATACCTAACATGTTGCTATTAT
Organism: Platycodon grandiflorus; assembly: GCA_016624345.1. Classification (NCBI taxonomy): domain Eukaryota; kingdom Viridiplantae; phylum Streptophyta; class Magnoliopsida; order Asterales; family Campanulaceae; genus Platycodon; species Platycodon grandiflorus. The sequence goes on from CM028366.1 coordinate 15,802,404, forward strand.
TGAATTATTTTTAAAATAATTTTTTTAATTAAATTAAAGTTTTTTATTTTTATAATAAAATATCACATATTTTTAAAAATTTTGATCGATAAATGATTTTAAAATTTTTTATAATGAAACATGAAACAAATCATAAACATAATTGAGAAAACATATTTATTAAAAAAAAACTACCTCGTTTGTTGATATGTTAAGAATTAAAAGGTAATTTGAAAATAAGAGATATATTAATCCACTCCAAATGACAAGTAATTAATTGAAGGGTAATTTTATCCAAATATATATTTTTAATGTAATAATTAATAATGTAATAGATTAGCAAAAATTGTAATAGAAATAGACTCTCCCTTTTTTATTTTCTCTTTGTGTTTAACCCCACTAATTTCTCTTTATCTCTCTTATTTTTTATCAATCATTACAAAACGAAAATCTAAAATTTAAAATCTAACTTCAAAACCACAACGTCAAATACACCTTTAGTGCACAATCAAATTATAGTATTAACTCAATAGAATACCAAAGTCGCTCCCAAAAGTTTTTTTTTTTTTAATTATTATTTTTTTTTTCTCATCAGTCCCACATTTCTTTTTCACATCTTTCTCTTACTTTTTTATCTAATCATTGCAAACCACACAAAAAATTACGAATCACAAAAAAAACAACCAAGACAAATAAACATGCTTAGTTTATTGCTAAATAGGATCAATGTCAAACATATCGGTTGAAAAACATTTCATTGGTATACGGATTTTCTTTCCCGTTGAAAGTTTTCGAAGAGGAAACAATTTAAATGTACTAGTGATTTCAAAATTGTTTTCTTAGGTTAATTTGTAAGTGGACTACAATTTACATTTCGCCTTTTTTTCCTCCCTAAAAGTGCTTGCGCCTTAAGCTCTATAATGAACCAAACAATTCAAACGTGACTCGTGTTCAATTCAGTAAAAACTCGTTTAAAATTGAGTTTGCGAGATAATCATATCAAACTTGAACGATTTTTCAAACTCATCAAATCAAACTCGGTTCGATAATAAGCTCACATAAACTTTTTCATCACACACAAGCTTTTCACTTAAAAATCAAGTTACTTGACCTTGGCTCCACTTAAAAATCAAGTTACTTTTTTATCACACACAAGTAACTTAAAAATCAATTTACTTAAAAATCAAGTTAATTGAGATCAATTCAAGAACTAACAAGCTAAGCTTGAACACTTTTTCAAGTTTGAGCACTCAACTGTTCGACTAAACCCGATACGCACTTTACATGTATCCTCTTAGAACAATTGTTATCTTGTAGGCCTAGTGTATTTAATATTCAATAAACGGTACGGACACATGAGAACGAAAACAATATAGAACAATATTTTTCGTCCTCTGTATCCCAAATTAACTAGGGTTACACAAACAGAAGAGATTATGAAACATTTTATCCTATAAATTAAAAGCAAGAAAAACTTAATACTATGAAAACTGAAAGTAGACACAGGGAACAGAAGACAAGCATAAGAATCTTAAATGGTTGAGCCATGTTATATATGAGCTGGCTTATTATTCCATTCCACTTAACAATGAGGCTCCCAACTCACTCCAACGATTGGGATCTCCTTCTCTCCATTGCCTCCAATAATTCATAAGTAAATCACTAGTAGAATAAACAAATACTCTTTCCGTTCCGGGCAAAAAAGCCACTATACAATTTTGAGATATTTCACTTAAAGAGTTTACTTTTAAAAAAATTATGCTCATAATTTTCATAATCTTTCATCTTTACCCTCTACTTGTGTTGTAATCATTTTGGTTGTGATTAAGTATTTTTGTAATTATGACCAAATCTAATAACACTAATATATCTCTTAATAATTAAACTTTTCAAACGTGGACTCTTTTGGTAGAAAGGAGGAAGTAATTAATAATACAATTGATCTACCCAAGGTTATTAAAAAAGAAAGAAAATTACATTTAAGTAGATCTCAATATCTCACTTAATCTCTCTAAAATAGTGTAATTTTATTTGAATAAGACGAGAAAGTTGCTATCAAATCTGTTGGATTTTGATTTCATGACATATTTTCAAGATCTAAAATTGAATATTTTGCTTGCAGATGAGGATTCAAGCTTTGACATGGACTATTTCTAGCCGGATGTAATTATCTTAATATACTCTCCCCGTTCTGCCCAAAGAGTCCATATTTAAATAGTCTAATAAAAGCATATAAATATCATTAAAATTAATTATAATTATAAAAATATTTGAATATAATCAAGTTGCTTATACTAATTGTTAAGAGTAAAGTTGAAAAGTTAAAGAAATTATGAATTATGAAAATCAACTCTTTAAGTAAAATGTCTCAAAATAGAATAGTAAACTGCATAGTATAGAGAGGAGTATTGTGCTTCTCTCTACATCCACTTGGCTACGGAGTTGCAAATAAAGCTGAGGTGTAAGATGTTTATAATCCCACTCACTTTTCGTATTTGCTCGTTTGGTTTACCTCTTGACAACGATGTCTGTACTATGTAGGACTCTTTGAAAATTCTATTCCTGTTGCGACTTCTGCAACATACGGCAAAATTATATTCCCTAGCGTACTTCTGTAACATACGGATGTTGCATGGAATCGTTTGCTTGCGGCCCGACTAGTGTTCGTTTTGCTGGCTTCTATTTATACTTGTTGAAGCTTATAATCTAAAGCTCGATTTGTCTTAATATTTTTCTTAACATACAATATTTTTCAAGAAAATATTTTATAGTGATACAGTAGACTACTACTACTACTAGTAGCAATTTTCTTTGTACAGAAGAAAAACTAAACATGAAGCACATGATTCAACTCAAGCCACCTAGTTCTATTAATTTGCCATAAGATAAACCCTCAACCATCATAAAGATTACCAATGTGATAAAATGCAATCATGCACACACAAGTGATAAGACATCACACAAGTGGCCAAGAGAATCCATAACAAGATCTTATTCTTGGCTAATTATTGACCAATGATGAAATAGGCAAGACCTAATAATTGAAAGATTAGGTGAAAAAACATTGTAGATTAGATCCAATTTCGCAACCCCACCCGCATTAAATATAGTGTTATGAAGCAATGTAGGCCGAGGAGACGAAGCTCGGCCCACTTACATGTGGTTTCAAGTTCGAGTCTCTCGTGGAGAAAGGGTGTACGATAAAGGGGAAACTATCTCATTATGTAGCTATCATTGAATCAGAAAAAGAAAAAGAATATGTATATGTATCTCGTGCTCCTTCCACTATACAATACCTCAATCCCTAAGTCATGATTGGTTAGGCATCTCTACAGCTTGCAAACTTCATTATTTCCATATAGAAAGAGAAAGAGAAAGAGAAAACACAGACACAGAGAGAAGGGAACAAATATGAAAAAGAAGCATTTAGCCAAAGAAGAGCGATCACATGCCAAGGTCTCAACCAAAACTGAAGAGGCAGTCTGTCTGTCAGTCCCTTCACATCTGACTTATTCCAGCAGATAAAACTATTCCCATTTCACTCTTAACAATCAACAGGATAGAGAAAATAGTTTTTATTGTGACCCTAGGGAGCACAAGACTTGTCCCTCACCGTGTCAAAACCGTATGATACAATCTAAACCAAGAGAAACAGAAAAAGAAAAAAAAAAAAAAACGAATGAATAACATTTTGGAATTTTCGATTTTTCGGCCAACTGAAACATGTTAAACCAAAACTTCCATCTATGGGTGCTAGACTAGCACTCTTAACTAGAACCAAGCTACAACACAGAAATTCTCTTACCATCAACCAATGTCAGTTTAAGTACAGAATTCGGCAATAAAGTGAGCTGTGAGCACTCGGCACCTTCAAAAATGCTCACCAGTCACCACAAGCTTCTTCCATTGAAAACAGTTCTTGTCTTTAACATGTACATAGCTGTGATCAGTTAAGAGCGTAGATCGGCTACTACAGTTTGGTAGCCACTCCTCTCCCCCTCCATGAGACTCGAAATACCACTATGTGCAACTGAAATGAATCTCTATCCAAGTTTACGTTATTACTAGCAAGGTATACGCCCCAATAACATACAAGTTCTCACTATTAGCCATACATCATTCTGTCCTAATGTAGGTTTTTTTCCTCAGCAAGGTCTCTCTGATGCCCATTTCCAAAATTCCATAATCCATTTGTGAGTTAAGTAAAGGTCAAGCTATTATCAAAATAAAACTTTCTCCTTGTAACATTTCCGTTGCCAATCAAAGTATATGCTAGTATGTAAGTATACTGCTCTATATGACTAATCAATAAATCTCACAGGACTAAGTGGTGCCAAAACCAACTATAGGTCCAGACATAGTTGTAACTCCACGTTGGAACAATATTTAAAGCCCTTTAATTGCTACCCAAGACACAAGAATAGAACAAATACGTATGCATGCCCATCTAAACACTAACCAAGAAACACGTATGGAGTAGCGAACCTAATACTACAACTTCATCCCTCTCAAAGAAATACCAATAATGGTGGAACATGTGCAAAGAAAAGGCATACCTCCATAATCTAGTGGGACCCTCTTAAATATTCTTGCTTCGCTGGCAGCAAGACATCGCCCACAGATAGTACTGTAGCAGATGAAGAGCTTAAACTGTGGTAAATGGTACCCATATATATGTCATACTTCTAATCTTTGAAGCTGTAAACAAGAAATAGTCTGAGGCTGTAAGTCTGTAACATTTAGTTGGATAAATAATACTGTAACAAACAGAACTTAGAGAAAGTGCTAGACAATATAAAAGCCCCATATTATATCCCATCATCTTTCAGGGGGTGTTACTCTTTTCTAAGTTAATATACGACTTTCATGTTATTCCAAGTTTGATCTTTAAAAAATATTTGGTTTTCAAAAAATGTGAAAGGAGGGATGGAGTATGCAGAAGTTGAACATTTGGAAAGAGATGAATCACCCCACTGCAACCTGTTAAATGACCGAGCACTTACATTAACAATTTAAATGTAAATCTATGAAGGTCAGCAAGAAACCTACAGCTTAGCTAAGAACAGATCTAAGCACTAAATAACTTATATTCAACCTAGAGGAGGGCAACACACAAGTATGACGTAATTAATGATCACAACAAAACATCAACTACAGGGATAAGCTTCAATCAAGCATGACATTTATTAGCACTTGGTAACGAATCTATCACAAACTACAATTCATCCTCATCATCATAATTTCTAAGCTGCTGTAGTTTGGAGGGCGAGAGAGGGGAGGCCAGGGGGAGGAACAGGAAGAAACCTACAAACTAAAAGGATGTAGGAGAGCTGAAAATATAGGCAATCAAATAGTAAAACTCATTAGACAGAAAAAACCAAAATTACAGAAATAAACTTCAAAATAGAAGACAGATAAATATCTAAATGTGTACATATCAAACTAAATAATAAAAAACAATACTCCCTCCGTCCTAAAATGATTGTTCATTTTTCTTTATGATCATGAACAAAAATGGACAATTATTTTGGGACAGAGGGAGCATTTTAATAGTAACTAAGAGATAGCATGCGGCCAACTACTCCTTAATTTGCAAGGTTTGTTTCTTTCTTGCTTTCCTTTTCGTTAATTTGTTCTATCAAGTTACCAACTTATTTAAAAACTTAACCTATTAGACTCAGGGTCTAAGACCAAGTACAACGAGGGAGCAAATTTTGGGGAGCTTATCTCCATTTTTGACCATTTTATTACAAAAATGTCATTAAGCTACTCAATTAAGCTACTCAACAAAAACTCTCTTCCAACAATGCACAAACTCCAACAAGTTTACATACCCCACCATCTTTATCTCCATTTAATTTAATATTTTTAAATGAAAATAGAGAAACACATGAAAAATTTGTAAAAAAATAAGTTGACGTCCAAATGAAGCAAACCAAGTTTCTATTTATAGAGAAAAATGTATACTTCAATACAAAAAATAAATAAAAATATTTTTTTGTGGTTAAAAAATAGCCAAAAACTGGAAATAATCAAATTTGAAGAGAAAGAAAAGATGAAAATGGAGGAAAACTTGAAAATTTCATAAAAAATTTAATCTGGTGTCCAAATGAAGTAAATCAAGTCTCTATTTATAGATAAAAATGTGTACTTTAATACAAAAAAATATATATATTTTGAACAAGAAAACCTTTTTCTACAATAGCATGGCAGCGCTACAGTGCCCGTGTCAGACAACTTTTTTTTTTTGGCAAAAACGGGAACCAAAACAGCATAGTTTTGATGTCTTTTGAGCCTAAACTACATTGTTTTGTAGGATGAAAAGTGAATCTCGCGTGCTAAGCTCCAGGAGCAAAATTTGCTCCCCAATCCAATTTTAAGCTCCCAAGCTACTCCTATGGTACCTTGTTGCAAGCCTTGATCCCCTCATGCTCCCCAATTGCTCCCTCGTTGTAGATGGTCTAATAAACCTCTGCCAATGATCTGTTGACAACTGAGTTTGCGACAATGCGTACTCAGCACGCAAGCTTATCGCCCTGCTCTCAGCACTGACGCAAGATGCTCGTGAGCGTGGGTTGCGCGAAGGCCGTAGGGTTCGTGGTGGTCACCATCAACCAGCACCTAACTATGCCTCCGACGATGATGATACCCTCTCCGTGGATAACCCTTTTGCGGCCTTTAGTCATCACGGGGATGGACAGATTGCCTACGATCGACGGTGGGAGATGGGTTTTAAGTTGGACATTCCAGAATTCACGGGTACACTCGAGGCCGAGGGCTTCTTGGACTAGATTACTGCCGTGGAGGAATTGATAAACTTTAAGGGGGTTCCGAATTAGCACCATGCATAGTTGTCAGTATCTTACGATACACGATACGTATATTACGATACGATTAAAAAATAAGGGTAATCGATACGTATCTTATGTGCGTATCTCATTAACTACATATCCTATGATACGTTATTCGTATCTTACGATAGAGTGTTGTATCTTACGATACGATGCTTATCTTACGATACGTTGTTATTTTATAATATAAACTCGCACCAAATATAATTATATTATAATTTTTTTAAATTATTTTTTCTTACAAATTATGCATATAAATAGTCAGAGATTTTACTAAATTAGTGAAACACAATCTTTGAGTCTTAACTTACAAATATTACTGTTCTAATCATTATATCTTTGTTAAAATTTTAATACATACATTTATGTCTACTTATAGTTCCTACTTCTTATATCTAAAAATTATGTATATTTATATGCAAAGCGTATCCCACGATACACAAGACGTATCCCAATATGTATCATAAAAATAAAATTACGATACACGATACGTATCCCGATTTAACAACTATGGCACCGTGTGCCATTGGTGGCAACTCGTTTTCGCAGTCGCGCCTGAGCATGGTGGCAACACCTTAAGGCAGTATGTGTCCGTGAAAGGAAAGCCAAAATCACTTCTTGGGTGAAACTTCGAAAACACATGGAACGTGAGTTCTTACCATTCAATTACGTCAAAATTTACAGAACCTATGCCAAGGACCACGGACAGTGAATATTCTGAAGACTTCTATCTACTAATAACAAGAAACGACGTCCAAGAGTCTCCTGAGCAACTTGTTTCTCGGTATATTGGTGGTTTGCGACTACCGTTTCAGGACATGCTCAACATGTTCATGCCGACATCTGTCTCCGATGCCCATCAACGTGCCTTAGCCCTGGAAAAACAACTTGCACGTCGCCCCCTGCTTATACATATCAACCCAGCGTGCGCCACCACCCGCACAACCTCCCACCCGCAACACGCCTGTTGCAGCACCAACCTCATCCGCTCATCGACCTACGAATATCCGTTGTTTTTCTTGTGGTGAACAGGGACACCGCCAGGCTAATTGTCCTAAGTCCGTTGGCACACATGCTTTGTTTACAGAGGAGACTGAACTGACCGATTATGAAGGTCCCCCCAGTTTGATGTTGACCCACTGAGGACACCCTCGAAGCGCACCTTGTGGGTGATACTGGACCTCTCTTGGTCATTCGGCGCTCTTGCTTTACTCTCAAACATGATTTGACCATGGAAATGGAAGCTGCTTCACCTACTTTTCTTTTACTGCGGATTGATGTGTCACCTCCGATTGCAGCTCCTCCTATCGTCCTCCCTCTCTTGGAGGAATTTCGTGATGTTTTCCCAAGTGAACTGCCCTACAGTTTACCCCCTTTCCGTGAGATACAACATAACATTGATCTGATCCCTGATGCTCCCCTCCCCAACAGACCCCATTATCGAATGAGTCCCACAGAGTACGAAGAGTTATGTAGTCATGTTGAGGGCCTTTTGCAAAGAGGTGTGGTTCGTGTGCATTTCCAGCTCTTTTAATTCCCAAGAAGAATGGGTCTTAGTGAATGTGTGTGGACAGTAGAGCATTAAACAAAATAACAGTCCGTTGCCATTTTTCGATCCCTCGTTTGGATGATTTATTAGATGAACTGATTGGTGCCATTGTTTTTACGAAGTTGGATTTACAGCAGAGATATCATCAAATTCGTATTCGGCCCGGCGATGAATGGAAAACTGCGTTTAAAATGCGAGAAGGTCTATTTGAATGGTTGGTGATGCCGTTTGGTCTTTCTAACGCGCCTAGTACTTTTATGCGCATTATGAATCAGGCCTTGCGTCCGTTGATTGTAAAATGAGTTGTTGTTTATTTCGACGACATACTTGTTTATAGTCGCTCGGTGGATAATCATCTCTGTCACTTGCACGAGGTTCTTCTAATCCTCCGCCGCGAGAAATTCTATGCTGGCCTCCCCAAGTGTGTTTTCTTTACGGATCAAATCTTATTTTTGGGCTTTCAAATATCGGCTTCTAGAGTGGGTGTCGATGACTTTAAGGTGATAGCAATTAAACATTGGCCAACTCCAAACGCTCTTACTGAAGTTCAGAGTTTTCATGGGTTGGCTTCCTTTTTGGCACCCATCACCGATTGTATGCGTGGTAAAAAAATTTTGTGGTCTACCAAAGCGGATTCTGCCTTCCAATTGATCAAAAGATAGCTCACTACAGCTCCTCTATTAGTTTTGTCTGATTTTTCTATCCCTTTTAAACTGTCATGAGAAGCGTCCAAGGTTGGTATTGGTGTTGTATTGAATCAAGGAGGGCGTCTGGTGTCCTATTTCAGTGAGAAGCTCAATGGTTCGTGGTCTCGTTACACTACTTATGACTTGGAGTTCTATGTCGTGGTTCGTGCTGTCCGTTATTGGCGACATTATTTGTTTCATTGTGAGTTTATCCTTTACACCGATCACGAGGCTCTTAAACATTTGGCTTCTCAAGATTCCGTGTCGGACCGCCATGCATCTTGGTCAGCTTATTTGCAGCAATTCACTTTTGTGATTCGTCATAAGTTTGGGTTGTGTAACAGCACACTTTAGTACTTGATATGCATGTTGTTGTCCCTGGGTTTGATTCTTTTCGCGAACTTTACCCCTCCGATCCTTATTTTGGTCCAATTATGACGCGGGTCCTCAATGGGGAAAGTTTGGAATTTTTATTAGTCGATGGTTTCTTGTTCAAAGGCATTCTCTTGTGCATTCCAGTCGTGGCCACCTTATTGCTGAACTACACAATTCTGGACATGTTGGTAGGGCCGTTCGGTGGAGCTTGTGAGACGCAAATATTTTTGGCCTGCTTTGCGTCGGGATGTCGAGAGTTTCGTGACCCGTTGTCGTGTTTGCCAAATCTCAAAGGGTACCACGACTAATGCTTGGCTATATCGCCCCTTTCCTGTTCCGTCGCAGCCGTGGGTTGGCATAAATATGGATTTTGTGTTGGGTTTACCACGTACACAACGTGGTCATGACTCGATATTTGTTGTGGTGAATCGTTTCTCAAAGTGGTTCACTTTATTCCTTGCAAGCGCTCGACGGACGCTGTTCACGTGGTGCCACTGTTCTTTCGCGAGGTCTATCATTTGCATGGTCTCCCTTCATGTATTATGTCTCACCGTGATACTCGTTTTTTGGGAGGCGTAGTTTGGGGCGTTTGGCTAATACTCAGCTCAATTTCAGCAATGCGTATCATCCTCCGACAGACGGGTAAACGAAGGTTGTCAATTGGTCGTTGGGTAATTTATTGCACTGTTTGGAGGGTGAGCATGTTCGTTCGTGGGATGCTAAACTCAAAATTTGCCCATAACTCAGCAGTGAATCGCATCTCTGGCTTGTGTCCGTTTCAGATTGTATATGCGGTTGTTCCTTGCGGCTCAATCGATTTACTTACACTCCCGTCCCGCACCGGTGACGAGAAGCGGGCTGTTGACTTCATCACTGACCTGTAGCATGTACATCAGACCACACACGCACGCCCTGAGGCGTCCAACGCCAAGTACAAAGCTTCGGCCGATGCTAAACGCCGCAACTTGGAATTCGAGGTTGGCAACTTTGCCTGGGCTGTTTTGAGTCATGATCGCTATCCGGCTCATGAATATAATAAGCTGTCGTCACACAAGGTTGGGCTGTCGAGATCGTAGAGAAGATTAACCCGAATGCTTACCGTATCAAGCTTCCATCCCACATGCGTACGTCGGATGTCTTTAATGTCAAGCATTTGAGCCTGTATGCGAGCCATGACTCTTCTGGCGAGGAAACTCCTTCCGATTTGAGGGCGAATCGTGTTGACCCCCGGGAGAATGATGGTGAGGAAACTGCGTAAGCCTTTTTAGCGTCATGGGATCCTCTTCCGAAGCTCGTGTCACGCTAGTTGTTTATTGCTATTCGTTTATTATTATTAATTACTTTCGTTATTATTTTAAGTTCTCGGTCATAGTCATTTTGGTAATTTATATTTCGTGGGGTTTGAGTATTTAAAGACTTGTGGTTACTGTTTTGAGGATTGGTTGATTTATTAAAAATAAAACGTACAGTTCTTCTCAAAGTTTCCTATCTTGTTCTTCTTCCATTGCTGCGCTACATCACCACCCCACCCCACGTGCGCCCCACTCGCTCTTGCTCGAGTAGAGAGAAACCAAGGTGCATCACAAACTGAACACACCATTAACTTGTGTAGATGCAAGCGGAATAACTTGAAACCAAGATCAATCGTAGTCATGAACCTGATACCCTACCATGTTAAGCTACCAACTTTTCTAAAAAAAGGGACGGCCCAAGAATGTATATTGAAGTTTAACATAATGGTATCTATAATCCCCCTCCAACGGTCAAAAGAATACCAATTCTCTTCTTAATGGTAACAATTTCAAGCCTATGCAAATAAGTAACAACTTCCACGTCTCATTACTTCCTAGTCCTATTCTACATAGAAATGTTAAGAACAGAAATCATACCAAGATGGCAGGATCTCTGTAAATAGGGATGTAGTTCTACAACTCAAAGCGAGCTCCCCTTCCTAGCATGTCGGCGTGAACCCTTCAAGAAGTGCTCAATCACGAGTTAAAGCCTCTTGGCCTTCCTTTGATGGCTGCTCTCTGCTTTTATTACACCACCCCACCCAATTCCCCTCCACACACACACACACAAAAGGTAAGAAATAAATAATTAGAGCATAACCCCCCTTCTGACATGTCTACTTCCCGACACAAGCATGCTGCTACAAATCATCCAAAACAATGAGGATGAATGTTTTCGTAATGTCCCTCTTCAACCCAGATCATTTGAGTAACGACAACTACTTACATTGGAACCTTCAACAAAAATCAATTGAAGATTTGCATTTGCATGCGTCGTAGTTGGAAGCTTCAATACAAAACAATTGAATACCATCCCTCTTCAGCACAGATTAGTTGGAAGCTTCAACACAAAACAATTCAATACCATCCCTCTTCAATACAGATCAGTTGGAAGCTTCAGCACAAAACAATTCCATACCATTCCCCTTTGACACAATTCCATACCATTCCTCTTTGACACAGATCAGTTCAGTAACGAGAACAACTTAATATGCCATAGGCGGAAGTTTCAACACAAAACAATTGAAGACTTGCATGTGCCATAGGTGGAAGCTTCAACACAAACCAATTGAAGACTTTTATGTATTGTAGTTGGAAGCTTCAATACAAAATAATTGAAAACCAGCAGCTATTACATGTGTCGTAGGTCGAAGAAGCTTCAACACAGAACAATTTAAGACTTACATGAGTTGTAGTTGGAAGGTTCAACAGAAAATACGAAGCTTCAAAACAGAACAATTGAAGACTAACATGTGTTGTAGTTGGAAGGTTCAACATAAAATAATTGAATATGGCGGCTACATTGGCGACTAGCCACAATCCTGATGTGGGAGCTTCCCAATGCAAGGCTTGCTACTTCTAGCCTATTAGTACTTCCAACCTGATTGCTATTTAGACTAAGCATTGAGTAATTTTCATATGACCATTGATAGTTCCTTCACTGCTTTGAGCAAGTTCTCAGGCATTGAGCAATTTCATTTGACCCTTGGTCGTTCCTTTACTGCGAACCGTTTGTTAGCTCCGTCTTAAGTGTTGAAGGAGGTATCATATCTTGGAACCCCTCATTTAGAAGACACCCGCAAGATTGGGAGATAGATCAAATTGGTCAATTCCTAGAGCAAATATATTCTCAGAAGGTTTATGGTGACAGAGATGACAGAGTGATTTGGAACGGAATTCTCTGTCAAGTCTTATTTTTCAGTTTTGACAAGCAATAATGGTTCTTTTCCTTGGAAGGTCGTGTGGAAATCAAAGGCACTGAGCAGAGTGGCTTTCTTTGTGTGGGAAGCAATTAATGAGGCAATTCTAACACGGGACAACTTGCAGGTCAGGAAGAAGATTTATGTTAATTGGTGTTTCATGTGTGAAGGAGAAGGAGACAGTGTTAACCATCTTCTTTTGCACTGCCCACTGGCAATAGAGTTATGGGATTTCATGCGGAATTTATATCATATTTCGTGGGTGATGCCACATTCAGTCGAGGACCTATTTTGCAGCTGGTATTTGTACAGCGCAGGAGGAAAAACATCATATGGAATACTGCCCCTTTGGCAGTTTGCTGGACCATTTGGAAGGGAAGAAATAGTTGAGCTTTTGAAAAACGAGGAGATGAATGCTTTCAGATTGAAGGAGATCCTTCTCCAGACTTTGTTCTTGGTGCACACAGTCGTCCTGGAGCATAGATAATTCTTTTGTAGAGTTTATGGATAGTATAGCTATTAGTTAGGTCCTGCTGCTGTACTATACTCCATGTCTACGTGGATGCGTCACGTGTTTTGACGCTCTATTTATATATATCTTACTTATCAAAAAAAAAAATCGAGACCTCGAAAACCCCCCATTTCAAATAACACTAACTCAAAAGAAAAAGGAGACAAGACTGCCTCAAGAACACACATGTAGCATACATATGTCTGACATATTAAGAGCTTCTCCAATGTAATCATCTATCTAGTAAAAAATGCTAGACACGTAGGAAAGATAGATTTTTTTCAAAAAAAAATCTTCTCCAATGCAAATCTCTAATGCTGAGGTGGAGATGATGTGACATTTACATTTTACAGTCAATCAGTTATAGTAGGGAGTAATCAATTATGGTTTACTGTCAATTTCCTTTTATTTTTTACTGTGAATCAGTTACGGTATGGAGTAATTTTCATTTTTTTTTTTGTAATTAATTATAAAAAACTGTCACGCATGAAAGAATGTTCTAAGAAGAGTCTTGTATTGGAGCACGTTTAAAAAGAGGTTTTCTATCTTTCAAATTTTTTGCCACATACGAAAGAGGACTTCTTGTTGAAGCATGCCACATAAGAATAACTATATAATAGCATTGGAGATGCTCTAATAATATTATATAGAAGACTCTTACAGTGTTACATGGACTCGGGTATGTGGATCGGATACAGGTGCGGATCCAGGTGTCCCACTTGCCAAAATTTTACAATTTTACACTAAATATAGGTGCCCAAGTGTCACACCCACATCCATGTCATGTCGAAGAGTCCATGTAACAAAGGACTCTAAGTCTTATTCCAAGATTTACCATATACACACGTAGTTGAACGCGATAACAACGTACTTGAACTAGAGTTTGTAAGCTCATAGTGAAAACTCGAGAACAAGATACTCGAGGAAGTTTTCATCCCAAAACTTATGCTATACTGCTCTATAAACATCCAAACTCTACACAAAATATACACAGTAAGTTCATGGAGCACGAGAGGTTGCAGTGCACGAACTTGATCCTTCGCCAATACGGGAGGAGGAGCAGGATCTCATGGCTTCTCTTCAAGTTTTCAAAGCATTTTTATAATCCAAAGCTTATATTCCTTTATATACAGATATATGAGACAATTTACGATCAAACCTGCATCAGAGAGGCTCTTGCAAAGCCTGAGATAAGTTTTCAGGTTTCCTGGTTGTTGGATTCTTTTCAGTAGTCCATGCATAACAGCTACCCTATCCAGAAACTCCGGCCACAAACCCAAGTCAAGCATCTTAATTACTGTTTCGGCAGCATTAACGTAGTGAGAACCTTTGACGTAACCCCTCAACAACCAAGTTAGGGTTTTTTTCTTCTGCAATAAACCAGTAACCTCCATCCTCGCAAGCAACCGTGCAGTAGCTTGCTCCTCCTTTTGGGAAGCACATATGGCCAAAACAATGTCATAAAGATCTCCATCGGCCTCTTTACCCACAAGCTTCATTTCCCATAGCTGTCTTTCTGCCTTGAGTCCACGACCAGCACAGATATACATAGCAAGGAGGCGCTCATGAACTACCCCATAGAGTGATGGATCTCCCTCTTCAATCACCCAACTGGACAAGCGCACACCATCAGCCAAAAGATCTGAATGATACTCTTCAATACGTCTTGTATCTTCTACATCCAACTCTGCGATATAACCAGCCTTTGTGAAACCTTTTAACTTGCGCAAAGCTTTTGCGAATTCATTCAGCTCTTTAACCACAGCTGTCATTGCAATTAAATAGCTGTAGACCTCTGGCTTCAACCCCGATTCTCTAAGATGTATCACTAACTTCAGTGCATCCCTGTAGTTCCCATCCTCCTGATGGAACACACAATAAACAGTATTAATAGTTTGGACATGGGAAACATCCAAATTCCAAAAGAGCTGTGCTGAACATTTTAAACAATATCTAGCAGCTCAGAATACTAACAGCTGGTTTGACAATATAAGACATTAAAGTAAATTATATCATTAAGAAGCTCACTCATAGCCCTAGAGAGGAAAATGCATGCTTGACGAAGTGCAGTCTGCAGCATGGTTTTAAATCAAGGAATTGTGATTGGTAAAGGTCACGGTTGCCGTGTAACAGTATCGGGAGTATCGAACGACACATAACGGGAATCGGTTACTGAAGCTGTGAATTTTTTTGACCTCTAGAGATCATTAAATTGTATGATACATTAATATTAATGCTATATGTTCTATTAAATGATTGTGATGGTTTCTAATGACTATGGAGTATATGATATCTACCTTTAGGTTTTACTTGTTTTGCATATATATAATAACTGAATACTGTTGTTGTTCGAGTCTAATTAACTAATTCAGAGCAAGCTAAAATTGAATAACCAAATATAAACTAAGTCATATCCAGTACCCCAAAGGGGCCATCATGTGCCATCTTTTGTTATTTCCAGAATTTTCTGGACTAGCCCATACCCAAATCCAATACATAACACTAGCTTAGGTGTCAAGCTCAAGTCAAATTAGTTAAGAGATAAAAACCAACGCCCATTGCAAGACTATCTTTTGGGACTAGCCCAAACCTAGATCCAAACTAGACTTCGTATTACCCACTTATTTCCTTAAAAATAGGGATAACGAGATCATAGGGCACCAGCCCAGTTCCCTAATCAATTAAAAGTTTAAAATATCTCCGCCAGATTGTATTGCACATTGAAATTCCAAATGGGGAAAAACGTGGATATACGGAGAGAGATGGTTTGACCTTGTGTGAAAGGGAAGGTCTCTTCAAATCAGGGAATGGTGGACAAAGTGAGAAAGGTTGAGTAAGAGAGATAAAGAGCCAGAAAGGGCGACGAAGAAGATGATCGAAGAGGTTGAAAAGAGGCAGCAGGAGCGTGTTCAGCGACTCTCCAGCTGATTAGGACTTTAAGATCTCCAAAATCAAGAATATTGAGTTAAAAGTTCATACTCGGCAAATCTGATACAGAAACCTTTCTTTCCTACTTTAATTTCTTCCAGATCTATAGTTTGGGGTTTCTTTCTTTCTTTCCTTTTTTTTCTTTTGTATTGCTTCATAATGTCAGATGTGGTGCTGCGGATTTCATACTTCCTGTATCGGCCTCGTAACGGAAAAAGTACCAATTCTCAACATTCTTCCAGATCTATAGTTTGGGGTTTCTTTCTTTCTTTCTTTCCTTTTTTTTCTTTTGTATTGCTTCATAATGTCAGATGTGGTGCTGCGGATTTCGTACTTCCTGTATCGGCCTCGTAACGGAAAATGTACTGATTCTCAACATTCAAATCGGCCGATTTCCGTTATATATCCTTGATATGCTGTGAATTTTGTTCCCATCCATACAACGGACTATATCCGTATTGGCAAGCCAAAATCCCATTACATACCTGCCGATACGACAAGTAACAGCCAATTTTCAAAGCCATGGTCTGCAGCCTATGTGGTGCGAAATTCTTAGAGATAAGTACTAAAACAATAGTAACATCCAGAAAAGTATTATGCAACTACCAAAGTACAAGATAGAACTGCAAATAGCACTGCTTGTAGCTATGATTACTTACAGAAAAGTTCCAATAACAGCGAAATACGTGTAGACATGTTCAATCAATTACTTGAGCTTGAATCCAACAATCTCATACTAAAATTGAGATGAAAAGCTTGATTTTAATCTTAGCTTCAACTTAAATATGTCCAGCAAACAAGTTAAATCATTTATATATCTCACTACATGAATGGCAACATACTGAACTCTGGACCCAGGCTAAGCCACTTGAGACGCAAAAAAATAAACCGTATATGCATATTCAACGTTCAAACATCAGTCATCTTTTGTGCACTTCAATTGTTGCAAAACACAACAACATCCAATAAGTTCTCAATATGACTGAAAGAAAAGAGTATTAAAAGAATTGCTGAACTATCTCTCTATTAATCACAAACGTTCCATAAAAACCATAAATATAAACCCTGCCCACTTGCAGTAAAATTGTCTGAAAGCATCCCTAATGCAACTCCTCATTTCCAATTTCTCTGTTAAAATATGACATTCTTTCTTTAATTTCCCTTCCTCAAGACACCCTTCAGGTTGCAAAATGCATAGTTAGATTTATGGTCAAAGTCATTGCTTGAATCTGCCCCAGATTTCTAGAATAGTTTCCCGGAACATCCCACATCCTCAAATGGCACATTTGATATCAGAGTATTTAAGCACTGACTAGTAACTCGGAGGGCACACCATACGTTCTGGTGCAATCAACTCTTGCCACAAACAAAGCTTGAGCTCCAAAAAATAAGACTTTGGATCGCACAGTAAAAGGAAAGAACTGAAACTGGGAAAGCAAAACTCTGAACCGTATCTGTGATGAGCAATTAATTGAAGGCAATGAAGGAAGGACATTGGACTCCTATAAAAGCACAAGGAGCAGGTGTTTCCACAGGAAAACTCAGCCCACCCCTTATTCATAGAGCATTAGCATGCTGTTACATGCCATGGTGTTCTATTATTCAAAACCACATCATAGCAAATGAGCACTTGTGATGAATAAGAATGGTTTCTTTCTCTTGGCAAGCTATACTAAACAGGTTAAATAATTATACGAACATTTTGAACATTTTCCTGTTCACTTGTCACATATTTCATTAGGACTCCTCATTCTACATAAATGACTAATATAATACATAAAATATTAGGCAAACACGCCGACTAATTCAGATGTACTAGGGGTGGTACAAGAAAGGCCAAACATTATTGACATATGTAGGCGAGAAGCTAGAATAACTCAAACTAGGGGCGAAGCATAGGAGATCAATTAACATGCCCATGCAAAGATTACTTCGTCAACGAATGTGCTGGGACTCATAAGCAATAATCCATCTGCATTAGCATTGTTCACGAACTGTCAGTCTTAAGAACAAGAAGAGGGTACAGCATTTCTAGTGGCCAAAAACCTTCCAAATTTGACCAATCATTCACCTGTATAATTTCCTGATTTAAAGGGGTTACAGAAGAAAAGGTCTGCAAAACTGCCAATGAGAGGATATTATAGTAGCCAATGGAGTTAAGAACTTTAGCATCCAAATTGCACATCAGCATAGAAATACAAATGGAACTTTCCAGTTCAGGATGAAATGGCAAGGAGCCCAATGGAAAACATACTATAAAGCACACCGAACTCAATTGATACAGACTACCTACATACAAAATGACGAAAGACCAAAAAGCTCACAACACGGGCATCTTCAATAACTAAAGGAGCATGAAAGAAATATAAGTGTTGCTTCTTTCAAAATTAACCACAAGAAAGAAACAATAAACATACCTTAAGTAAAAATTAGTGAAATATTTGTAATATTGAAAACCCAAAATTAGGAAATGGAGACATACCATCATCTTCCAAGCCAGATACCCAATTGGCCCTCCTGTTTTTCCTTGCTCAGCATCCTCGTAACCAATTCCCCTCCTCAAAACCTCCTTCACGAATAGAACTCCCTTATCCTTCTCATTCAATTCCCAGTACAATGATATGACCTTCTCAATCATACTAAAACTAGGTTTCAACCCGACGCAATCCATGTCCACAAGAAGATCAACCACTTCCCCAACCTCACTCTTACTTTCAATCATCTTCTTAACCCAACTGCACATTATCGAAACCATGAGCTCCATAGTCTCTTCGTCAACCTTATTCTCTTTCTTAAGCCACTCAAACACCTCTAATGCACACCAGGAGTCTCTCCCATCTTGAGAAAAGTAAACCAACACAAGCTGCAGTTCTCGAGCGGATAATCGAGAATTCAATTCCTCAAGAACATCAGAGGGCTCTCTAGTCATTCTCTCCAACTCTTCAATTGCTTCAAAAAACCCTTCGCTCATTTCATCATCTTCTTCTTCTTCATCATCACTAGTTACAAACCTATCTAATTCCACAGCTTTTAAGAACCTAAGTTCTCGTAGTTTCCCTCGATTGAGGCTTTTGATTTTCAGAAATGAAGTTGGAAGCCCAGAACAGGAATTAACATTGAATTTTCTACAAATTGGGGAAACATGAAACTTATACCTTGGAGATGAACAAGTATAAGATAATTCCCGATTACTGAAGCAAGCTAATCCATGAATAGAAGCCATTTCGGAGAGCATTCAGTTACGGTTTTGTCAGTGTTACCTCCATTTGAAAGCCGTAAAACAGCAGGAGAAGGAAAATAAAAGACTCTGAAGATGAATTCCAATTCCTAGGGTTTTTGATTACCTGCGTATTTTCTCTGAAGATGAATTCCAATTCCTAGCAATGGCCGCCATTGCCATTGCCATTGCCATGGCCATAGACTTGTGAGAAGATAAAGCAGTTGAAAATGTAATCGGTTGCTTGAGATGAGGTGTTGAAATAGTGAAACGTGTGCTTCAATGGTGGCTGCCCAAAGATTCTTGGTCTCAAACTACCAAAATGCCCATATTGAAAGCAAATTTGTACCCATGCTGATTGCTGCATGTCATTTACTCTATTTGTGGATCAAAATGGATCATGAATTAATTCTGATCATATTTAACATGTTTAAGTAAATATTTTTTTGAGGTGACATATTTCTTTATTTCGCAAAAAAGAATAAAATATTTTATACATAAAAATATATATATTATATATAAGAATTTTGTTGACAAGCGTCTCTAATCTATATTGTCCATATTGTATTATCTGTATTCATAAAAGTGTCATCGAAAAACTTGTTATCAATACTTTTTTTTCTCTTTTCTCTTAATATATAGGCACTAAACGCAGCACTCTCCCTCTCCCCTCACATACGCTAAACTACCTCTGATTTGGACAAAATATTCTTATTGTTCCGAAAATTTTCAAGAGAATAAGAGAGTGAGGATTTTTCTCCATTTTAGAATGAGAGAGAGAGATTCCACCGATTTTTTTAAAAAAAATTAAGGGGTCTAAGTGTAACATTTAGGGGCCTAAGTGTTTAACATTTTAGGGGGCTAAATGTAATTTTGGGAGGGGGCGGCTGTGAAATTTATAAGGGGCAGCTGTAGTTTTTGTAAATGTAGGGGGCAGCTGTAATTTTTCTAAAGGTAGGGGGCAGCTGTAATTTTCCTAAAGGCAGGGGGCGACCGTAGTTTTAGGCAGGGACAACTATACTTTTTATTAAATAGAAAAAATAACAAGCTAGTAATTTCGCGAAGGACTGCACATAGCACCTTCCTTTTAATTGTGTGCATCTAATGTATAACTATGTCAACTACTCAACATAGAAGAGAAATAAAGTACAAAAATAAAGAAAGCATAAAAGACTAAAAAAAAAAGGAAACTCAGGACAGTTAGGTTGTTGACGAGCTAACAATAAATACAAAATTCAATACATTTCATGTTATTATGTTAATCTTTATTTTAAGAATGATTATGAACATTTAAATTGTGATTCCATATAGTAGTTTGATCATTTCAAGGGGCCGGGATGTGTCACTTTTGCTATGTATTAAGTCATCTTCCTTTTTTTCTCGTTGGTTTTCAGTTTCATTGTGTTTTATATTGCTTTCGTGATAAACATCCATGCGTGTGTATGGCTTCAAATTCTGAATTTTGAGAGTTACTATAAGTGTGAAAAAATATACTCCATCCGTTCCAGGCAAAGAGTCTACTCTACTATTTTGAGATATTCTACTTTAAAAAATTATGCCTACAATTTTTATAAAACTTTCAACTTTACTCTCCTTATGTAGTACAAACATATTAACTATGTTAAAATATTTTTATAATTATGACCAACTTCAATACTAGTTACATATCATTTAATTATTAAAATTTTCAAACGTGGAGTCTTTTGGTGGAACGGAGGGAGTAGTGTAATCAAATTACACACCCGTGAATATGAATAAGTAGTCGTCAATCTTTTGGAAAATATTGTTTTTACGTTAAGTAAAGCAAATCCCCAAATCCAGTGATTTGATGAGACTTTGGTTGATCAATTGCGCTTATTCAAGGGTAGGTTGTCATTATCTTTAATATCTTCCTCTCTTTTTTTCCCACAATAATTATGTAGCGTCTCTATTTTTGTTGTTTGTGTAAGCAATCTCAGCAACTAGTTTTAGGCCTTAGCTTCGGCGTGGGGTGGGGTTTGTTATTTAACATTCTGATCACACAAAAAAGATTTATAGGTGATCTCGTCTGGTCCACGTGTGTAGTCTAGTAGGATTCCGGCTTGTGTTGCAGGGATTGCCCTTGAAATGTAGATAGCTTTGAACCTGTGATCAACAAAGAACACCGTAAGGGATGCTGGGTTGTCCCAGCGATAACCCTCAGGCGTGAGAATTAGTAATACTTCGTAGGAAAAGTAAAGCTAAGAGAGTCTGTAAGCAAGTGATTTGCATGTACCTTATGAGGTCTGTTGAGGGTGGTTATTTATAAGGAGATAAATCATAATCCTAGTTGGATTCGGAATGGGAGATATGATTAGTTCCCGTGTCTTTTGGATTACGTTTCCTTGTCTGCGTAGAACTGATGTATTAGAGTTGTAGCAGGACTCTTCCTAGATGATTCCGTAAATGACTCTGTTTTACCGAGCTGAGAGAGGTTACATCGAGGTCGGCCTGGTATGTACCCAGGTCGCTCGATGTTGATGTAGTCAAGGTCGGCCTGGTATATGTCCAGGTCGCTTGATGCTATGTGGTCGACCTGGGATGTCCCCAGGTCGCACTGTAAGTCCTCGTGTCAGCGTGCTGGGAGAGTATATTGATGAGGTGGGCGACCTGTTCGCAATGTGATTTACAGGTCGTCATATCGATGTGGGCGTGTGTCACCTCGGCGCTTGCCCAGTTGGAGGCTATGAGGTCGCGATGTCTGCCACGTGTCCAGCTGAAAGCTGAGATCGTTCAGTAGCCCCCTACTTCTCAAGGAGAAGATTTATCCTCGAGGTGTGTAAATATGTGCTACGTCGAGTTGACTGGTTCCACGTGAAGTCGCCAGATTCTAGTTTGACTTTGTACTCTCCTTGGGAATCGTGCGCATTTAATGGGTACAGAGATCGTGGCTTGTCAAACGACACGTCCTTTCAAATTTTGAACTTCTGGCGGTTTAGCATTTTGCTTCAAAACGGTGCCGTCTCGAAGTCCGTGTGCTTGCCGAACGGGTCGACTCGGCCACTCCGGGTCCTCAATATAAGTGATGCATTCACCGTTCATGCTCATTTTACTAGAAGCTTCCATCTTCTCCGCGACAAGGCGATTTTCGGCGTGATCTTCCATCTTCCAATTGTTTCAGATTCCAGCCTTTTCTTCGCATTTCCTTGCCTCTTCAGGACCCTAGGTTAGTTCCCCTTAAGCCTTTCTTCATTTATCACCTGTTTTCAAGTTTATTTGCCTATTTTATCCTGTCCTCCGGTAATCGGCCGGATTCTGGGTAGGGTTCCGGTGAGTTTTGTGCGTCCCTTAGCCTTCCGTCCAAGTCGATCTGTCTAGGTCGCCCTGTCCAGGTCGTATAGCCTTTTCTCCCTCAATCATTTTCCCTTCAAGCTCTTCTTCCTCGTGTTCTCTCTCTGTGAACATGAGGATCAAACGTGCCAATGAGGGTCCCATGTTCGCCAGGTCGCAAAAGGTTCATGCGATCTATAAGACCGAGGTTGGCGATTGGCAAGTCGTTCTGCCTACTGAGGCCAAGGATCTACTCATCGCATGGGGTGCAAATTTGGATGGCCTGGTTGTCCTAGCTGATAATCCTTATAAGGTCGATGATATTCCCTTCGGGACCTCGATGTGGATCATCAAAAAGTACGATGTGGCTATGACTAGCCTACTGTATATGTATTTTGATGAGCACCGGGTAGCTAGTACGGTCGCAGGGCCTTCGAGGGCCACCACCTCGGCGTCGTCCTCCTCGTTCTTAGATGCCGTCATGTACTGCGAGCTCCTCGAAGCAAGAAGAGAAAAGATAAGGCTGAGGCTGATGCCGGTGGTGCCGCGAAGCGCGCCTTCCGAGATTGGAGGAATAGGATGTCCGTTGCTGATCTGGGTATATGGACGACGAAGTATCCTTATAATTCTGATGACTATCGAGGCTATGTCCCTGATCCCGAGCTCAGTCTTCTCGACCTAAGGAGTATGCGGAGTCGAGTGGGTTTCTATATGAGTTTCTTCGAGTTGGGCCTTTGATTCCCCTCGGACCCTTTCATCTGTGAATTTCTTGATGTTACATCGACTGTTCCTCTCGATTTTTCTTGGAACACCATGAGAATCCTGATTTGTTTCGCCGCAAGCACGCGTATTCTTGGATTCGAGCCGACCTTGACCTTATTCTGTCATTATTTCCATCTCGATCGAAACAATAACCGCCTTCAAGCCAAGAGCCAAAATTATAGAGTGAAGTTATTCTCTGATCCTTCTGGAAAAGTTTCAGGCTGGGTTGATAAGGTCATCATGGTCGAGAGTCGACTTGGGTGGAACTTTGCGGTGCCAACCGACGAGCTTTATACTTTGGTACATCATGCTGATCTTGACGAGTATGACAAGTCGGCCAAGTAGGCCTTGGAGGCTCCCCTTGGCGTACCGGGTAACACTCAGGTTCGGTGTTATGACTGGAGGAGGATAGTTCAAGATGAGAACCTCCTCGTCGTTGCCGGGCTGTCCTCGTTAAAAGTTAATGTCCTGGAGCTGATGTATACCTTCCCTCCCTTCGAGAGTTTCCCAGGGTGGATACTTCATAAGGATTTCGTGTTCCATCAGCATTGTCCAGGATGCCATAGAGATCCGGAGAGGGGTTGTGTCCATAGATGAGTCCTTTGAATGTACTTCCTTTATAATGCTCCCTTCTTTATTCATGCATATATGTTTTTCTAGTGCTTGACCTTTTTGTTTATTTTGTGCAGAGATGGAGGATGTAGACGCAATGAGGAGGAGCTCGAGCAGACGAGCTCAAGCGAAGTCCGATCGGTCCGAGCAATTGAGCCGGGCTCGCGTTGCCGCGACCTTGGCCGGGACTGCCAAGGTGCTCCCTACAGTTGTACTGCCCGCTGATAAGGGTAAAGAGAAGGCATCGGGCTCGAAGGTTCCTGTGAAGCGTTCCCTATCTACGTCGGCCTCTGCACCGGCCAAGAAATTAAAGGTCGAGGAGCCCGTAGAGGCCGCTGAGCTCGTGGAGCCTGTTAAGGTCGTACTTCCCTCTGGGCATGATGAGCCTGCTAAGCCTGATGTTACTAGGGCAGCTTCTCCGGTTAGGAGTATACGGAGTGTGACCAGCCCTTCCACCAAGGTGCACTCTGTTCCCAGTTCGGCTACCCCTCCGCGGGCTGGGCCTGCATTGAGTCCTGGGGCTCACTCCCTAGAATTTGGCAAGAAAGCAGTCCTTGATATCGCCGATGAGAGTTTGAGTGAATCCTTCGATGATTGTACTCCTTCTCGCATGGCTGGTATCATGGGGATCAACCTTACCCATGTAAGATATCTCTACTAGACCCCTTTTTGGCTCTTTCTTGCTTAGCTCCTTATAGATAGATTTGTCTTTGTTTCCGCAGTTCGCCGCTGGTATCAAGTCCTTTGCGAACAGGCTTGGTTAGGCTCATAAAGATAGGCGTGAGTCTGTTGAGCGTGTTGATCAGGCTCATAAAGATAGGCACAATTTATTGTTCCTCTTTTCATTTTGACTCATGACTCACCCTATGGTGGTTGGACAAGCGACAATGCTTTGTTTTGACTTATGATCCGTTCCTGGAACAGTGGATTCTCTCGCCAGAATATAGGACCTTCGTATTCCACCAGTGTTTCGACTCCCCAAGATTGGACAGATCTCAGGCGAAGGGCCTATATCCTCTTCATGATCCACCATCTGAATTGTCTAGGCATATGTCATTGACTTCTTTGTTAATCCTGTGCATAAGGATTTTTGTTTATCAACCTTTTTGATCACAATGATTCTCTTTTGGAAGAGTATGACTCTTTTTTTTGTTTTGATTTGATTTGTTTATTTCTCAACATCTTTTTTGTCCTTTTCTGTGATCAAACAGACTCTTTTGTCGGTCGACGACATTTTTTTGATTTGATTTCTTTTTGTCTTTATGCACAGGAATGACAAATTATGTTTGTAACAATAAGAACCAACCGGTCTTTTGAAGTGTTCTAAAATCTACATGAATTACGCGCGGCTATGCAGGGTTAGGATGACTTACTTCCCGGGGAACGATCAGTAATCACGCGGAAAGGGATAGTGTCGGCTGAAAGAATGCTGGGCTCATGACTTACCCAGTTTCACTTCAACGTGGCTATACCAGGGTTTGAAGCTTGGTAACAATTCGGAATAAATGAGTGCACGTGTGTGCACAGCGTCTAAGAGACTCTTTTTACAATTATATGTAAATGAAAGGTGAGACAGATATGTACAATAATGAAAACAATATATGTCCAATTTTTCTAATTCATGTAATGTGGGTTGTGTTTTGTTAGCAGTTTAAAATTAGCAGGAAAGGGAAACACATCCACAGGTCGAGGGTTTAAAGCCCCGAGGAAAGAGCAGGAAAAAAGAACATAAAAAAATGGGAAATCTATTCTATTCCTATTAATACATTTGTGTCCTATTTTCCAAAATAAAAAAAAACATAAATGAATGTACAACCGAATAATGGGCGTTGATACCCGAATAAATGTACAAAATAAAGAATAAATAAATTTGTACCTGTAGGGGTAAGTATGAACAGAGTAGTATATACTATACAAATAACACTTTAGTCATGTTAAAAAAATAAATTTGCGATATTTAAATATGTAAGCATGCATTTGTGTATAAAAATGAGTCTGACTCTCTTTTTTATTTATTTAAAAACAAACGTCCCCAGCGGAGTTGCCACTGTAAGCACCCCGATCCCGCAGGATCGTTCCCTCTCGGGGGGCCTTTTTTGCTCGTGTCTTGTGGTTCCCCTCTATTTTATTTTATGGTTTGATAAACATGAAAATCATGTTTATCTTGAAAAACAGAGTCGCCACTCTCGTTTATAAGTAAACGGGAGAAAAACTTTAGATTATGGGTTCGGGGGCCAAGTTATGAATCGGGAAGGTTTTACGCATCCAATTCGCCCTTTCGGTCTCTACACATTTGCATGCTCGTATTTAATTATTACAAGTTTGTTTATTTAAAGAATATAAATTACATGTATTTACAAAATGTATTTGAAATGGTTACATACATTTATTACATCTATTTACATATCTAAACTAACGAACGGAAGGGTTACCTTCTGTCGTTTTACAGAAAATCGGGCCAAGTTCTAGGCCGTTGCTTATACTAGATTAAGGTAGCTCGTAGCCTAACCGTTGTGCTCCCACTGCTACCAATCGAGGAAAGGAAGACTTACGTTTTTGTGTGTGTTGAGATAAAGTCAATACTCTTTTCTCTTTTTCTTTCTCTCTTTTCTTCCTCAAAAAAGAGGCTTGATAAAGAGAGAGATTTGATGTGTGTGTGTGTGTGTGTGAGTGTGTGTGTGTGTGTTTGGGGAGAGAATTGAACATATGAATAGAGAGAGCTGATCATCTCTATTTATAGGAGAGCCTGGGAGAAGGAAACCTTCGGAGGCAAGTTTGGAGGAAGCTTCCTCTTCAGCAGCCGGCTGCTGAACTGTTGAAGATATGCAGGTGTGGTGCGCGGCGCACCTGGCATAGTGCCCGCGCACCAAACCCTGTTTGGGTGTATTGGCGCACCAGAAATGTCTTCAGCGCACTAAACCCTGTTTTTGGCTTTTCCAGGCTTTGTATCTTGCACTTTGGCCCTTCTAAGCTGTGTATCTTCAGTCTAGACCCTTGATGTTGATCTAACAGAATGTTTGTTTGTGTGTTGGACGTCGTTAGTCCGTTGTATCTTCGAGTTTGACCCTTGATGTTGATCTAACCGAAGTTCGTTGTATTTGTTGGACGTTGTTGGTCCATTGTGTATGTTGTTTCCTGAAATAATCATACAAATATGTGTTAGTCCATTTGTAAATAAACAGTTGTTTATTGGACAATTCGTATAATGTAGGTGTACGAATTCGGTGTCTACAATATATACATTACCATTTTCTTTTAATAACTATGCAATTCTAGCACCCGCAGATGCACCTTAGGAGGTGGGGGCCATAAGACCCCACTCAAATTTATTTTTTACCTTGTAAAATAGTGGTGTTTTGGATATGGACTTCACTCAATTTTTTTTCTCTCTAGATCACGCACAACAGCAACAATTAGGTAGAGACCAGTGTGGTTTCTGATTTTTTAGCATTTTATGTAATAGTAAAATTTTGTAACCCCACTCAATTTTTTTTTTCTGGATCCGCCACTGAATAAAAGTATTGGTTTAAATTAGGTTATGGGTTAAAATTAAGGAATAATGACTTTACAAGTCCCTCTACTATGGACGATTCCACCATTAGTCCCTCAACAAAATTTCGTGCCGTTTTCGTCCCTACCACTTCAAATTTGTACGCCTGAAGTCCTTTTGATGGATGTCGTTACACATGCGTTTGACCAAGGGCGAAAATGGAATTTGCCATATCATATCCTTCACCATCTTCAATCCCAAATTAGTGTGTGTGTGTGTGTGTGTATGGTTTGCAGAAATTGGAACATTTTATTAGTGATGGATTTTATCGACCAGTTCCTAAATCTGGTAAACATAGCAGTTCCATCTCAGGCCAAGCCGTCCCATCTTGCCATCTTCGCCAGCCACTACCGATCCGGGAATCCCTCTCAGATCTCCGGCCAACGACCTAACTCCGGTTGCATCCCCATTGTTGGTAAGCCTCGCCGAGTGCTCGATTTTTCTCAATTCTGATTGATTTCCCCTTCCTCCGATCCGACAAACACAATACTCCAGTCTCACTTCCCAGCACGGCAGGACCCTCGCCCCCACACGAGGCTTCTAGCCAACAACCGTCATCTCTTCCCTCTGGCTATCCCCCCATCCCGAACACCAGTCATCGCCTCTCTCGGTCACTCTCAAACACCATCTCCATCGCAGTCTCTTTTTCGTCGTCTTACATAAACCAATTTCAATTCAAAATTTCCCAAATCATCCCCTTTTTTTAGCTTATAGTTTCATAGATAGATCTGGATCAGATTCGATTTTTGGGCCAATCGTGGACAGATTTGGGTCAGATTCTAGGGTTTGCCATGACTGCCAATGCGTGTGAAGCTCGCAACCACCTTTTGTTTTTTTTTTTCTTTAACAATTCAAAGAATTAGGGTTTGATGATTTGGGTGGTTTTAGTGAATTGGGGTTAAAGAAGTGAAGAAGATGATAGGTGAAATTTCATTTTCGCCCTTGATCGAATGCATCATGCATGTGGGAGGCACATGAGCACTTTAACGGCAAATCACTAACAACATCCATCAAAAGGACTTTCGGCGTGCAAATTTGAAGTGATAGGAACGAAAACTGCACAAAATTTTGTTAAGGGACTAATGATGAAATCGGTCTTAGTCGAATGACTTGTAAAGTCATTATCCCTAAAATCAATTTCACATAAACAACAATCTGACCTTATCGTCGTAGCCTATACCTTTACTTCTATTTAAAAATTGAAAAAATAAAAAGTAGAACAAAACCAACCCACATATTTTACCTAATAAGTGTAACCTGTCACTCACATATCCACATGTATTTAGAGCAAAAATATTTTATTAGCCATGTGCAGATAGGAATATGACTGACTTCTAAAATGGACTAGTAATCTACTAATTGATATTTTCAAATTCTTCAATTATCAATATTTGGCCGTTTCCTTTATCTTCTTCTTCCGCGAAATCGACATTATAACTGATGGCTCATCAAACACATATTCCCTTTCTTAAAATCCGTCAATGCAAGCTAGCTAGAGCTGATTAATTTGCAGTTTGCTCGAGTCATTTTTAATAATCCCTCCGTCCCTAAATTATTGTTTTACTTTTCTTTTTTATCTGTTCCAAAATAATTATCTTCTTTGAAAGTTTTCTTTTTAAGACAATACTTTTACTATTTTACTCTTATTTTTTCTTTTTACTTTAATTATGGGCCACATACACATGGGTATGAAAGAAAACTACACACTATACTAATATCAATAATTAAATCAATTATTTTTTCTTAATTTGTGTATCGAGTTAAACAAAGATAATAATTTATGGACAGAGGGGTAATATAAAAGTGTTGATTGGAATTTTTTTTTCTAAAATAAAACTGAAATACTTATGGGGATGTTTCTAATTCTATTAATTTCTAACCATTGATAATCTGTTATATCTATGAGTTGAACTTTTAGTATATACTCCAACCTTAAATAAGTTCAACGCACATATATATATATATAAAAAGCAGTGTTAGGGTCACAAAAAAGTCACAAAAAATTGTGTTGGTTGCTAAATAGTATTACAACCAAATAACTAATCAACAACTGTCAATGAGATTTTGTGCTTACAATTGCTAAGTTCTCCAAAATGTTTACATAGTGCCCCTTACCTTCTATAAGTACAAAAACTATCCTTTTATAACTACAATTACTCTTTAAATGACTTAAATACCCTTCTGTATAAAATCTTTCTAAATAAATCCAACTTAAGAATACTCCTTCATTCCGGATAAATGTTCCTACTTTCTATTTTGGAATTTCCCAACTAATGTTCCTAAAGACTTTTGATCTACGTATTCTCTACCATTCTTTCTAATATACCCTTAAAGTTTTATTTAATATAATACATCCCAAAGAATCTCAATTATTTAGAATAGTTGAACTCAATTAATATTTATGGGTATTATTATCATAACACATTTTACATCACATCATTAATTATGTTTCTTAATTCCTGTGTTTTATCCACTAGAAACATTTATCCGGGACGGAGGGAGTATAATTTTCACTATATATGTCTGTAAATATTTATTTTGAATAATTAATATTCCAAATTATTAACTAGATAATATTCAAAAGATGTATGTTCTTAAGGATAATTGGTAATGAGTTTACTTAATTTTTATATCACTAACGTAATTTTTGTTTTCTATGCAACCATCCTATAAATCTCCAATGATGTTTGACATAATTCAAAATTTTTGTTGATCTATACCATACATTTTCTATGTTACTTTTTATTTTAAGATATAAAAGTATTTTTGAGCTCATCTATATTTAATTTTGCTAAATCATATGCCTTGAAATAGAAGTGTTAGTAACACTAAAAAATAAATTTATTTATATAAACTCTTGGACATATATTACATGTGATAATAAAGTAGATCGAAGTAATAGATTAGGGAATTTATTGATGAGTCATATCCAATTGAACAAATCTTTTATTGTCATATGAAAATTAATACAAATATAATTATATATATATATATATAGGGGAAATTAAATATAATAACATGTGAATACATACTAATTTGGTCTTTTATGTACTCCCTTCGTTCTAGATAAAGAGTTCACTGTTCTATTTGAGATGTTTTACTTGAAGAGTTCACTTGAAAAAATTATGCCTATAATTTATATAAACTTTTTAACTTTACCTTCCACATATGTTATAAACATTTTGACTATGTTCAAATATTTTTGTAATTATGTTTAACTCCAACACTACTTATATATTCCTTAAGTATTAAAATTTTTAAACGTGGACTCTTTGGGTGAAAAGGAGAGACTATAAAAAAAGAAAGAGGGAGAATGAAATGTGTTTAAGAAGTACAATATTTTTTTAAAATAAGGGTACTAAAGTCATTTAATGGGTCTTAATATTATTTGAGAGGTAATGCCTATAATTGAATGAAGGTAAAGGACCTGTATATACAATTGAATTATATAATTATTTGGTCCTCGACTTTACCAAATTTATTCTTTTGGTCTCTTCGTTTAAAAAAATGCAATCTGGTCACTCGATTTGCATTTTCTTAAAAGATTCCCCCCTTTCGTCGTTACTGTTAGAATTTCCATCTAAAATTTTTTTAAATGTCCAAAATACCCTTATCTTCATTAAATTAAAGAAATTAAATTGCTTGACTTTTTCTCTTTTGATTTTTAACCCACCACCATCTCTCTCTCTCTACAGGCCCTCTTCTCTCTCCCCCTCTTCTCTCTCATTCAATTGATATCATATGGTGTTCTCTATTAGCAGTACACTATCAATTGATCTCCACTGACCACATTTTGAAATTACCAAATATATTATAACCAAGTACTCACTAAGGAACGAATGTAGTATGACTTATTGTAGGTACTGGAGAAAGGTATATGCATTACCAAGTGTAAAGATTTGGGGGTAAGTGATTTGCTTACAGCGAATTTGAGTTTGGGAGGGAAGGTAATCCAAATTTCAGGAGGAATCTCGGTGCCGAAAATCTTAGCCATGCCCGTAAGTAGCCGGAGTCTCAAAGGACTATTGAAACCGACTTCGATTCGAAGCTCGCTTTCTGTGTCAAGCTTCACCTATTTCGTCGTCGAATTTGGTGGGCCGCCAATTGGTGCCGCTTGACCAACATCGGCGCCTCCATACGCCATAAGTCAAATTGCTTTCTTCTAAGCAACAATAAAGTTTTTCAACTTTAGGGTTTAAGGAGCTTACGTTTGATCCAACAATTCCAACCAGCTATTATACTGGTGCAATGAGAATTGGAAATAAACAAAGGAAATAAAGTCAAGGAGAACTGCAGAGTTGCAGAAGACCTATGAAGTGACCTGAATTTGAATTTTTGGGCAATGCGTTAGAACGGCGGTAGGAATTCTATGCTGCCGGTGGTTGCTAACACGACAAGGGATTATGGCAAAGGGTGGGGACAGGGACTTAGCTAAGATGTATTCGAGCCAACCTCGTCAGCTCCGGCGCCTCTGTAGATTTCCCACTCCTTTCGCCTCTGTGAGAAGCTCCAAGCCGATGACTCTTTTATCAGCTCCAGTGCAACCCTAAGCTGTGACAACCCCCACCAAACAATTCCGCCATCTCTCTCCTTTGTGACAGTCAATTTAAAGCTAGGGCTTGTAAATTTGGGATAATTTTTCTCCTATCCTCTTCATCTCTCAAAGTTTGAAACCCTCATTTTACTCAGATTCACATACCCTTTCTCCTCGTCAACGTGAAGCACCATCACGGACGTCGTGAAAACCCCGACAACAGAATCATCCCCTCGATGTTGTTGTACTCAAGAAGGGTAACGTACGCACAACTCTCACCGATGGTCTTGACTTGAATCATGACGGCTCCACCGTAGCTCCGCCTAGTTAATTCATGGGTTGAATTATATAAATGAGTGAAGGGTAGTTTAGGCATTTTAAAAAAACTAACAGAAAAATAGGCGTTAACGGCTTGAGGGGAGAATCTCTTAAGAAAATGCAAATCAAGTGACTAGATTGTATTTTTTTGAAGCAGAAGGACCAAACGCATAGATTTGATAAAGCTGAAGGACCAAATAATTATATAATTCTATACAATTCAATAAAGTCAAGAAAAGTAAACAAAATAACCCCAAAAAATTTGTGATTTATTTCCGCTATTAGGATAAGGAAAGAGTTACTTGTTAACGTCTGGGCCTGTGGTGGTTTGCATGGTTGATGGTTGGCTACTTTTCAATGTCCAAATCCAGCCCATCTGTCAAACTAAATGAACCAAACAATGGCCTAGTCCAGCCCATCCATCAGAGCTAAAGTATCAACTAAGCAAACAAAACATTGGAATTGGAATTCCAAGGGTTTGGATTTTTAGGTTCATTTTAGGACTAATATATAATTTGATCCTTGAACTTGGGTTCATTTCCTATAATGGTGCCTAGCTATTTGACATTTATTATTTTGGAACTGCACTTCACTTTTGAATTTTGATAACTCACTTAGTCCCTAAGTCAACCTTCGTTAGCTATTCCGTCTATTAATAAGGGTATTTTTGTAAGTTCAGTTTTAGATAATCATTTTATCAATTTAAATAAAAATAAAGTCAAACAAGAAATATAATATGTAAAATTATCTTACTTTCTCCATTTTTCCTCCATTCGTCCGACTCCATATGGCGATCCGTTGTGCTTCAGGACAATAATTTTCTGGTGAGGACGCCACCGCAAGTGAAGGTGTCCACTCATTCTTATTATAACATGCATCTGAAAACATCAAAAACAACATCATAGAAGTAGTCGACCCAAGGACCCTCAAAACGCTAGTCCTCGATCGCTGTGATTACATTGCTGCTCCCCTCAATCAACATTTGCTGAAATGGGTTGCTAGAAAACAATTTGTTAAGGTGGATGGGCCGGGAAAATTCAATTTTATTTATTTATATCTCTGTCTAATTTCATATCGATCCAGATCGAATAACAAAAGATTATAGTGGTGATGAACCGGTTAGAATTGCCATAAGATTTTCTTTCATAGAATCATTATCTCCATTTGCCACACTTTTTAGGGTGGTGATATAAAGAACTGTGTAAAATTGTGGAGTTATAAGCCAATTGCCATGGTGGTGTTTATTTAGCAATGGTGGATGAATGATGGTAAGGATACAAGAAGGGTTGATGAGATTTAAGAAGGATAATGGTGCATGGTTGTTTCTATATATGATTTAGGGTTGGTAATTTTGGAAAAAAGAGCTATGATGTTAATTTTGGCAATTGGGCTGTGATGGTAGCTAGTGATTGAGGAGACATATAATTTTAAGAGGAAGAGTTAGAATTAAAAAATCAAAATGATGGAGATTAATGATTAATAGCCATGTGCACTTTTTTAACGGAAAAAAGATGATCATTAACTCAAGGACTTTGATATGAATAACAAGGGTGCCGAATGCTATTCTGTCAAAGATGACAACAAGGGCAATGAAACTACAAGGGTAGCGTGTGTAAATAATGAGAAGCTGGAGGGCAGCGAGTGTGATGTTTGATACTTTGTTAGTTACTTCAGTTGGTGTTTGCAGCAGAAAGGAATCACCAATTCAGCAAGTTGCATAGTTTGTTACGTTCTGTTCTGTTTTTGAAGAGATATAAGTGTATATATAAAAAGGAAATGTATTGATTCAGTTTGATGATCTGAGAATTCAATAAGAAAATACATAATCAATTCTCTTGAGAATTTTCTCTCTTTCAAATTTAGTTCTCTGTTCTTTCTTCATTGTTCAATGGCATATCATTCCATTATCCAAATCTTTCATGGTATCAGAGCAAATTTGGCTTCCGCAACTTGATGAACAAACGAAGAAATCAGTAAATTGAAGAATCATGAACTCGACTACGATTCGAGGTTGATGAATATGAATCCACCGAGGTAAACCTAGTTCTAGCCGCATCTCATCCTTTATATCTTCATCCCAATGATCACCCAGGCATGTCATTAATTTCGCAAGTACTCACTAACACAAACTACAATCAATGGAAGAGAGCTATGATAATTGCTCTCTCTTCAAAAATGAAACTAGGAATGGTGACTGGCCAAAATAAGAAACCAAATCCTCAATCAAAATATCTGTCACATTGGCAAAGGTGCAATGATATGGTTACCTCATGGCTATTAAATGCTGTTTCTTCAGAAATTTCGTCAAGTCTGGTATATCTTAAGTCTGCCAAACAAATATGGGAGGACTTAGAATTTAGGTTTTCACAAGGCAATGCTCCACAAGTTTTTACTATAAAGAAGGAGATGATGAATTTGAAACAAGGTAATATGAATGTGCCTGCTTATTTCACCAAATTCAGAACTCTGTGGGATGAATTGGATGAGATTAGTAAATTGCCAAGGTGTGAGTGTACTTGTTCCTGTGGAGTAGATCAGAAAATAGAGGAATATGAACATTTGCAGAAAGTAACACAGTTTCTGATTGGATTGAATGAAAACTACTCTGGAATTAGGAGTACTATTCGGCTAAAACTCCTCCAAACATTAATACTACCTTGGCCTTACGATGCAAGATGAGAAACCGAATGAATGTACAAATATTCATAATATGTCGAAATATCTTCACTCTGTATGCTAAGAATAATAGCCAAGAAACAATTCAAGAGGAAATAGTTCTAGAAGAACTAATCCAAAGGCCAATATCACTTGTTTTCATTGTGGAGGATTAGGACATAGTAAGGATAATTGTTTCTTTATTCTTGGTTTCCCGAATGGCACAAGCTTCATGGAGTCAAGCCGCATCCAAAAAAATGCCCAAGAATTTAAAGAACAAAGGGCTGCAGTAACTCCTTCTTATCAAGCTCATGTTGTAGATGCTATTTCGCTCAAGATGATGATAGTGTCAAAATCTCAAGCGTGTTATGATGTCGAAGGTTCCTATATGAAGAATCCTGGTTCAATGAATTACCCGAGAGTCCTACCACTCTGCCGGTAATGTTTTTACGGTTTCGGTCAACGGCTTAAGTAAGATAGCTCGCATACAAGGCACATCAATTCTTGGGTAATTGACTCGGTGCCTCGATCATATCACTTCTAATTTCAGTTCTCTCCTTAATCCTATTAAATTTGATTCCTATATTAATCTTCCAAATGGCCAAACTTCCAAGATCACTCATAGAGGCACCATTCATCTAACGGATCATCTAATTTTGTATAATGTTCTATATGTTCCCAATTTCACATTCAATCTAATGTCGGTTAGTAAGCTTGTTTCGACAATAATGTGTGTATCGATTTTTCTCATCACATTGCTTGATCCAGACTCAACTTGCAAGATATTCTTTGGGGGGTAAACGGGATGGAGGACTATACAAATTTGTCTTGTCGAAGTTCCTTCGCAATAACAGTCATTCAAGTTGTACTTCGATTGATGATGCTCAACTTTGGCATTGTAGATTAGGGCATGTTCCTTATTCCAGGTCTTCAACATTTTTCAATTCCTTGTAATAAAACGCTTCAATTGACCACCTTGTGATGTATGTCATATTGCTAAGCAATGCAAAATTCCTTTTCCTTTGAGTGTCGGTCATGCTTTGCATCCTTTTGCTTTAATTCATTGTGATGTATGGGGTCCTTATAGGCATCTAACATACAATGGTTTTCATTCTTTTCTTACCATTGTAGATGATTACACTAGAACTACTTGGACATATCTCTTAAACTCTAAATCTCAAGTCTGTTCATATCTTGAACTTCTTTAAAATGGTTGAGACTCGCTTTCATACATCTGTTCAACAAGTCGATCGGATAATGGTACGAGTTTTTAATTCAACCATTTCTCCTTTGCTCCTCTCTCTTGGCATAGAGCACCAAAGTTCTTGTATTGATACTCCTCAGCAAAATGGAAGAGTAGAAAGAAAGCATAGACATATTCTTAATGTTGCTAGAGCCCTTAGGTTTCAAGCCTCATTGCCTATTAAATTCTGGGGGGAATGTGTCCTAACTGCTACATATCTTATAAATAGAACTCCCTCCACTGTTCTTAAAAACAAAACCCCATTTGAACTCTTACTGCAGAATCCTCCAGCATACAATCATCTAAAGACATTTGGCTGCCTTTGCTATGCTTCTACTCTCTCCAAAACCAGAGACAAATTTTCTCAAAGGGCTTCCAAATGTGTGTTTCTTGGTTATCCCTATGGTAAGAAGGCATACAAACTTTATGATTTACAAACTCATAAAGTTTTTTGTTCCAGGGATGTTATATTCTATGAGAACATATTTCCTTTCACTCAAATTCCTCATGCTTCTTCTGAATGTCATATTCCTATGTTCACTGAAACTATTTCTCCTTATTCTCATGTTGAAGATTCTCCAATTTCTATTTCTGAATCTTCTGATATTCTAACACCCAGTCCTCATCATCCTATTTCTGACTCTTCTGATATGTCTAGTCCTGTTATCCCTCCTTCTATTGTTCCTTCCAGACCTGTGAGACAGAGGCATCTTCCAGACAAGTATAAAGATTTTGTTGGTCTTCCTTCTCAGTTTACAGCTTCCAACATATCTGCAGGTTTTAGTTCCTCTCCTCTCTCTTATTCTGTTGTTTCTCCTTCTTATTATTCTTATATTTGTAGTATTTCTTCTCTCACTGAACCTACAACCTATTCACAAGCCTTAAAAGACCCAAATTGGTGTGATGCCATGGCTGCTGAGCTCTCTGCTCTTGAGCAAAATAATACTTGGAAACTGACTAACTTACCTAGTGGCAAAAGTCCAGTAGGTTGCAAATGGGTATATAGGTTGAAGTATAATGCTGATGGTTCTCTTAACAAGTACAAGGCCAGGCTTGTTGCAAAAGGCTTCACCCAGACTGAAGGTGAAGACTATTTTGAGACCTTTGCTCCTGTAGCAAAGATGACAACAATGAGGGTTTTTCTGGCTCTAACAGCTATCAAGGGTTGGCAATTATCTCAAATGGATGTGGCTAATGCATTTCTTCATGGAGACTTAGAGGAGGAGGTCTACATGCAGTTGCCTCCAGGATATGTGCTTCCTGTGTCCATGGTGTCTCAGTCCAAATCAAGGCCAGTTGTATGCAAATTGTTGAAGTCTCTCTATGGTTTGAAACAGGCTCCTAGACAGTGGTATAGTAAGTTTGCTTCTGCCCTGTTGCATTTTGGTTTTAAGGAATCCAAACATGACCATACTCTATTTACTTTGCATAAGGGAGATTCTTTTACTGCCATCTTGGTTTATGTAGATGACATTCTTATTGCTGGATCAAATGGTACTGTGATTCAGGCTGTTAAAACTCATCTTCATGCTTCTTTTGCCATCAAGGATTTAGGCCCTCTTAAATTCTTTCTTGGAGTGGAAATTGCTAGATCTCCTATGGGCATTTGTATTCATCAGAGAAAGTATTCTTTGGACATAGTTTCTGATATGGGGCTAATGGTCGCCAAGGCTTCTAAAATTCCTATGCATCATACTTTAGCTTCTGATTGTGGAGACTTGTTTGCTCATCCAGACCAATATAGAAGATTGATTGGTAGGCTGGTGTATCTCACTATTACTAGGCCTGACATTGCCTATAGTGTTCATATTTTAAGTCAGTTTCTTGCCTCC
Organism: Platycodon grandiflorus; assembly: GCA_016624345.1. Classification (NCBI taxonomy): domain Eukaryota; kingdom Viridiplantae; phylum Streptophyta; class Magnoliopsida; order Asterales; family Campanulaceae; genus Platycodon; species Platycodon grandiflorus. The sequence goes on from CM028366.1 coordinate 15,840,505, forward strand.
CCAAGACAACCTCACTGGCTTGCTGCTTTGAAGTTAGTTAGATATATCAAAGGGACTCTTGGTCAAGGCTTACTCTATTCTGTCACCAGTTCCCTTTCTTTGTCCATTTATTGTGATGCTGATTGGGCCTCCTGTCCTACCTCCAGAAGATCTTTGTCTGGCTATTGTGTTTTATTAGGATCTTCTCTTATTTCTTGGAAGGCCAAGAAACAAACTACTGTCTCAAAATCTTCCTGTGAAGCTGAGTATAGGAGTATGGCTACTGCATCTTGTGAGGTGGTTTGGCTTGTTAATTTACTGCAAGATTTTGGAGTGTCCAATCTTCAGCCAGTCTCTTTTTTCTGTGATAATCAGGCTGCTCTTCACTTGGCAGCTAATCCTGTTTTCCATGAACGAACCAAGCATATTGAAATAGATTGTCACTTAGTTCGTGATCATATTAAGTCTGGTTTGATTTCTCCCTGTCATGTTGGCTCTTCTGGTCAATTGGCTGACTTTCTTACCAAGGCTTTGTCTCATCAGTCTTTATCCTCTTTGTTGTCCAAGCTTAATGTATTTAATCTCTTCAATACCTTAAGCTTGAGGGGGGCTGATATGAATAACAAGGGTGCCGAATGCTATTCTGTCAAAGATGACAACAAGGGCAATGAAACTACAAGGGTAGCGTGTGTAAATAATGAGAAGCTGGAGGGCAGCGAGTGTGATGTTTGATACTTTGTTAGTTACTTCAGTTGGTGTTTGCGGCGAAAGGAATCACCAATTCACAAGTTGCATAGTTTGTTACGTTCTGTTCTGTTTTTGAAGAGATATAAGTGTATATATAAAAAGGAAATGTATTGATTCAGTTTGATGATCTGAGAATTCAATAAGAAAATACATAATCAATTCTCTTGAGAATTTTCTCTCTTTCAAATTTAGTTCTCTGTTCTTTCTTCATTGTTCAATGGCATATCATTCCATTATCCAAATCTTTCAGACTTAGTGTATGATCAAAAGTAACGTTTAATGACCAAAATACGAAATGTCAAAAAAAAAAAAAAAAAGCATAAAGCATCTGCCACTGATCATATGTATACAGAGAGATCTAGAGAATGTAATTGTATTAGTGTTAATTAAAGTATAAAGCATGATATAATAACTAATGAATAAGTAAAGTAATGTACAACACTTGAATGGTTTTTATTTTCCTCATGATTTCGGATTTAATGGAGAAAGCTTCTTTCTTTCTTTCTTTCTTTTTGTTTTTTTAAAAAGATCAATAGTAGTTACCACTTAACTTGTTAATAACTATAATTCACGACCTATCGGTTGTTGCACTTCTTTATCAGAAAGCATCTTCCTTTGCCCCTTAATTATGATCAAGGAAATAACAAATGGCATGGAAGATCAATGGATCGAGTAGCATCAAGCATGGTTATTTCACATAACATACATATGGGTACCTTCATGACAAGAATGCATGATGGTTAGCTAGCTGATAATTAATGGAAATTATATATACTCCCTTCGTTTTAAGCAAAGAGTCCACTATACTATTTTGAGATGTTTCGCTTAAAGAGTCCACTTTTAAAAAATTATGTTTACAATTTTCATAATCTTTCATCTTTACCCTCCACTTGTGTGGTAATCATTTTGGTTGTGTTTAAGTATTTTTGTAATTATAATCAATTTCAATAACATTAAAATATCACTTAATAAGTAGACTTTTCAAACGTGGAACTCTTTGGGTGGAACGGAGGGAGTATATATATATATATATATATATATATATATATATAGTATAAAAAATAGTGAAGAAAAACGACAAACATACTCTCATTCTGGAATAATGTGGTTGATCCGCATTAGTAGGGGATTACATATACCCATGCAAATAAATATATTTGGGTTGTGTGGACTGTTGTTGGATAAAAAATTGGGTGAGAGTTGACCTTTTATTCTGGCAAATGTGATCACCATCTTTTCAAATCTCAATGGCCTAATCAAAACAAAAAATTTAGGTTTTTTTTTTTAAAAAATAATAATAATCTTAAGCATCTCAGGCCAAGACCAGACTTTTCTCTTCTCAAAAAGGCTTAGAAAAGTCCCCATGGATGCTACTTCACTAAGCACAAAGTACCTACATTGTCTTTCTTTCTTTTTCTTTAATTTATTGAATTATTTATTCTGTATCCTACTTCTCTACTCCCCCCCCCCCCAAAGTAATAATAATAATAATAAATGAAAATGTAAACCATCTAATGTACTCGTCAATGCTCTTCTAAATTCAAGGGTTTGAGTGTAACGACTTTGCGTAGAAATTGCATGTTGCTAAAAAAACTTTTTCCTCTTCTTTTTTTTTTTAATTATGAAACCAATAGCAAGAAATTTAGGGTTAGAGTTACACCCACAAATTAATTGTATTTTGAGTACACTACATGGTAATGATCCAATTGAGTCTAGCTAAACGATCTCATCCCAAGCCTAAATCATGAGCTTATGAATCGAGCTTGGTTTACTCAAATTCGAGCTCGTTACTACAAACGATCCTGCTCCCAAGCTCGACACCTGGGTTGAGCTAAGCCTGTTAAGCATAATCCGATCCTACGACGACCCTAGCTTTGAATAAATTGATGAGGAAAAGTAGAGAACAATAACTTAAATCTTATATCAATGGAAATTTAGAATTAACCTAATGGGTAAGACTTAATTCACCAACATGTGGTCGGTACCTAATTCTTATCAAAGGGGAGAGACTTAAAATGGAAGGGCTGCTGTATTATTTAGCCTATCTTCTTATTTAACAAAAGATAATACTCCCTCCGTCCCAGATAAATGTTCCTACTTTTTATTTTAAAAGTCACAACTAATGTTCCTAAAAACTTTTGATATACTTATTCTCTACCATTCTTCCTAATATACTCTTAAAGCTTCATTTAATATAACACATCCAAAAAAAACTCAATGATTTAAAATAGTTGAACTCAATTAATATTCATGAGTATTATGGTCAGAACACATTTTACAGCACATCATTAATTATGTTTCTTAATTTCTGTATTTTATCCACTAAGAATATTTATCCGGGACAGAGGGAGTAAATCGAAATCTTCATTTTCCGAAATATAAAATGACCAAGAGGAATCTTACAAAATTTACTAGAAATAAGAAACAACAATTGCTAAAAGCTAGCAATCAGTCAACAGAGACAACTCCTAATACGTCTTCTTGCAAAGTTTTAAAAATTTGAGTTTTAATTTCTTACATTAAAAAAAAAAAAAACTGACCTTAAAAGTCCACGCTAAACATATGAAATGGGCACATAATTCCCAACAGGCCAAGGCCCAACAGTAATGGCTCCATTATTCATTGCCTACGGTTGGTTTTACAATTTCCTGCTTCACTCGCCTTTGTTGCGCGTTTAATTACGATTCTTTTCTTTCTGCTCTCCATCTTTTTCCGGTTCTTGCTTTCGCCTTTCGCTATACATAAAAATTCCCAACCGTTCCATCAAAAAGTCTATTTTTTGATTTAGGGTTAATTTTAAATTTAAATATTAATTTGGTCACTTTATTTTTATCAAAAATTTATTAATCTCATTTTACTATTTTTTTCACACTTTAATCACTCTACTTTGACTTTTTCAATCAATAAGCTCATTGATTGAGTGAGCTTATTAATTATTCAGTCCAAGTAGAGTGATTAAAGAGTGAAAAAAGAAAGTATAATGAGCTTAATGAATTTTGAGTGAAAGTAGAGTGACCAAATTGATATTTAAGCCTTAATTTTAAAGTAGTTTGATCGATAGTTTACATAAATTTATTTATTTCTTCAAAGGTATAAAAGTTGTAATCTGTAATATTCTTAATATTTTTTTTATACATGCAATTTTATTTTCAAAAATATAATTAAAATATTTAAAATTTTAATTTAATTTAGTCACATATTAACTTTTAAAAATGAAACGTAAACTATTTAATCGGAATGGGGAGAGTATTTATTTAGTTTCTTAAAGTAAGCGATTATGGAGGTGCTTTTGAATGTCAATTTGATACATAGTCTCTTTTACTTTTAAAAAGGTTTACATGAAACTGAAAGGGAAGGTGAAAATTGAGAAAAGTTGCATGAATTGGTGGTGAATGTTGATGAAATTGCAGGCTCAAGGGAAGAATAAATATATAAAAGATCTACTGTATGTTAATTGAATAATAGAAACTCTTGCACTGTTCTTAAGGTGATAATTACCCCAATTATTATGTTGCATAGATTTTTAAAGTTCACTCCTAGCTAGGATACAGCTAATGTTCCAAGGAATAGCTTTGAATTTCTTTTAAAGTTGAAATATCTTAAAATAGAATAACAGGCACGTTACATAAAAGAGAGAGAGTATAAAATGATCGAAATTACACATCGTGTATGTGCTAATTGCAAGTATATTATTATTAATATGCGATTTGCTATTCACACTTCCCAAATTACTAAGTACACCCATTTTTTAAGTAAACCCTCATCTAAATTGTAAATTCCTCTAAATACTAAGTACAACCCTCTTAATTTTTCATTTTATCCCTCCCTCTTCTCCCCCTCTCCACACACATACAGACTCCTTCCTACCCCCACCCCCCCCCCCTTCCCTCTAGCCCACCTCCTCCCCCCCCCTTTCCTCCTCCAACCCGCCTCATTCCTCCTCCTTCCCCTTCCCCCACCCACCCACCCACACACGCCCCCTCTTCTCCCCTCTCTGCGACCACCCCCTCAATTTCACACACAAAATTGTAAATTGAAACCCAAAAATATTATTAAATTTTTAAAGTTGTATGTTAAATAATTTTTAGGATTAAGTTAACTATGATTTTCTTTACAATTTGAGTTCAAAATTGGTGGTTTGTGTTAAAAAAAATTGCATTTTAAGTTGAATTACGAAGTGATCTGGGCCTATAGTGTTTAGACATGGTTGGTTGAACACCTTTGGTGATGTTTGGTTAGTACCAATCGAACATCACCAAAGATGTTCGTATTGACCGAACATCTCCAAAGGCGTTCAGTCAGTACTGACCGAACATCTCCAAAGGCGTTCAGTCAATACTGACCGAAAATCTCCAAAGGCGTTCAATCTGTACTGACCGAACATTTCCAAAGGCGTTCAGTCAGTACTGACCGAACATCTCCAAGGGTGTTCAGTAATGATAGAACATACATGGAGTTGTTCGGCCATCAGTGACTGAACACTCCTTAGTGTGTTCGGTCACTACTGACCGAACATACCAACGCAGGCCTTTCGTCTATGCTTCTTAAAATGCGGAAAATTAAGCCATTTTGGTATAAGAATATTTACAATTTTTGTTCCCTTCAATTCTTTATGGTCCATCGTTGTGTTTTCCAACAATGTAGATGAATTTAGAGGTTTAGGGTTTAGTGAGGGGTTTGGAACTTGGAAGGGGTGAGAATAATATATTTGAATGTGTGTATTGTGGGAAGAATGTAGGGGATATATGAATATTATTTTGAGGGGGGTGTACTTAGAGATGTTGGAATTAAATAAAAGTAGATGAGGGTGTACTTAATAAGAATAAGAATAAATAAATCAAATTTTATAATGGCATTTTTGTAATAATCAAAAGGGGTGTACTTAGTAAAAAGGGGGTGTGAATAACGATTCTCTATTAATATATAATGATCCCATTTGAAAACAAGCAACTCAAATTTTCTTATACGCTTAACTTACTATTTACGAGCCAAGATCGCCAACTGTTTGTGTAGAGAGTAAGAACAAGTATGCAATTACTCTGATGCTTGCCAAAACAATACTTGTTTATTGAATTCAAAGAGGCTGTTAAATAGCCTTTACAAAGCTTAACTGAATGCAGAAAAATAGCTCACATACGTGATTCACAACAAATTGAATAATTCAAAATAATAGATTCCTAGAGACTAGGACTTATTGAAAACAACCAGTAGATAAACCCCTAACTTCTAGCAACAAACTGTAACATCCAAAACCTTCATTCCTTCCATTAAACTAGTTGCATAATGCAATTAGTTTACTTCGTGAGATCAAACATTCGCATCTTCTTTCTAAGCTTCTGGAAGACTTCAAGTTTTAAGGCTTTAGTCATCAAGTTTGCAACCTACTTCTGAGTTCCATAGTGCACCAACTTGACTTCTCCGTCTTTTTCGAGATCTCTTAAAAAAATGGAAAAACACTCTGATATGTTACCGGATTTTTTTGAGAGTTTAGTTGTTGAGGTATAATTATCACACATAATGACAGTTCTACCTTATTGAACATGGCTTAAATTTTTCAAAACCCTTCTCATCCACACAGCTTGACAAGCATTGATAATAGTAGCAACAAACTCGCTTCAGTAGTTGAGAGAGTAACGATTGGCTGTTTCTTGGACATCCAAGACACTGCTCCCGAACTCAACAAGAAAACATAACCCGATGTACTTTTAGAATCTTCTTCATCTCCTGCATAATCAGAATTCATAAAAGAAAGCAAGTTTTCTTCCCCTCCCTTCTTGTAGAAAATCCCATAGCTAGTAGTCCCCTTCAAATTCCTTAATATTCTTTTAGCAGCTTGTAAATGAAACTCAGTGGGTTTTGACATATACATGCTAATTAAGCGTGCACACTAAACATGATATATGGCCTTGTAGTTGTAAGATATATTAAACTTCCAACAATTTGCTTGAAATAAGTGTGATCCACAGCTACTCCATCAACATCTCTATTAATCTTAAAACCTGGAACAATTGGTCTATTTGCAGGTTTGCACTCGGACATTGCAAACTTCTTCAATATATCAGTAGCATATTTCCTTTGACAAAAAAAAATCCTTTTAATTTTTGCAACACTTCAATGCCAAGAAAGAATCTCATCTTCCCTAAGACATTGCAACACTTCTGCTTCTTCTTCACACAACTCCTCACCGCTCACATAATCTCCCATCCAAACTAGCATTCTCTTCTCTCGCCTAGCTCGAATCATATTTTCTTGTGAACTCCCTACTGCATTGCTAGCTCCAGTACTCGTTTCATTAATTCCATTTTTTTTATTACCATCACTATCAAACTCTATGTCTAGCCCATCACCATCAATCTTACCTCTATGCTCCTCCTCACTCTCATCACTACTGAAATCATCATCACCCCAAACCAATTCTGCTTCTATTTGTTCTTTATAATTTGCACCCCAATCCCAACTCTTTTCTTCCTTAAACATTACATCCTTACTAATTATAATTCTCTTAGTCTTAGGATCAAACAAACGATAACCCTTTGACTCTTCTCTTATACCTAACAAAATAGAAGGAAAGCTCTTATCGTCAAGTTTACCTTGTTTTACCTCTGGGATATGTATATGTGCCATGCAGCCCCAGACTCGACGGTGTTCTATTGAACGCTTGATTCCGCTCCAAGCTTCTTGATGAGTGATGTTTTTTACAACTAGTGTTGGACACTGATTCAGCAATTAGAAGGTCCAGTTTACAGCTTCAACCCAGAAAGGTTTGGGAACCTTTTTCGCAGAGAGCATGCAGTGCACCATGTTCATATATAACTATGTTTTTGCGTTCTGCTACTCCGTTTTGGTGTGGTGTGTATGCTGTGCTAAGCTGCCTCTTTATTCCTTCAACTTCACAAAATGATTTAAAATAGAGCGAGTTAAACTCTCCCCCTTCCACCATTTTTTTATATTTCTTGAAATACTCCAAAGCTTTTGATTTTTCAAAGAGCAAATAAACCCAGCCTTTACAATTATAATCATCAATGAAACATAACAAATACCTCTTTCCACTATTTGATATTGGCTCCTGTTGGTCCGCAAATAGTTGCGTGTATGAGTTCCAAGACCTTACTGGAACGCCATTTACTCCTTTTGGAAATTCTATTACGGTGTTGCTTTCCAGTGAAACAATCAGCACAAGTAATACTTAAGGCTTCTAGTTGAGGTAGCCCATGCACCATTTTCTTTCTCTGCAGTGTCTTCAAACCCTTGTAGCTTAAGAGACCATACCTTTGATGCCAAAGGTAAGTGAGATCAAAGGAAGTGTGTAGACATTCTTCAATAAGAACATCGATATTGGAGCTTTCGTACTTCAAAAGGATAAACATACGATTGACACTCATGTTTATGTGCGCAATGAAACCTTTGTAAGGATGACAGATATTACACACCCCATTTTTTATTAGGATGACAAGGCCCTTCTCCTGCAAATGCCCTATAATCAACAGATTGTTTCGAAGATCTGGGACATAATATACATCTCGAACAAGAAATGTATAATGCCATTAAACATCAATCTAACACAATATTTTCCAGTAACAGTCATGTGAGAGTTATTTCCACTTTTAACAGAGTGCTTGTGTCTTTTTACCAAGTTTGAGAACATACTTTTATCGATCTACACATATGATTAGAACACCCTGAGTCCAAGAACCATGCATCATTCCTTTTTGCTTCATTTTCTTCATATTGAAAATGCCCCAAATTGTGGCACTTATAGCACTCCACTGTGGCCCTTGTGAAAGATTGCCTCCCTCTTTCACGTCCACTGCCTCGGTGTGTTTCTTTGCCTATTCCCTGCTGCTTTCCACCTTTAGAGTTTGCTCACCATCTGATGCAGCGTGGACTCAAGGGGATGAGCATTACTCCGCCTCAAAACCATGGTCAGGAGAGGAGGTTTACCCTCACCCTTTTATCCACCTACATAGCTACATACCAACCCGATGTGGGATGTCTCCTCAAGGGGACGAGCCTTACTCTGCCTCAAAACCATGGTCAGGAGAGGAGGTTTACCCTCACCCTTTTATCCACCTACATAGTTGCATACCAACCCGATGTGGGATGTCTCCTTGGCTTACCAGCCACCAACAGAGTCCTCTTCCCTGGCTTCCCAGGGATGGATCGATGCCCCTGCATCATCCACCCACCCTTAGAAATTCCCACACCCTGGCTCTGATACCAAACTGATGCAACCTGGACTCAAGGGGACGAGCTTACTCTGCCTCAAAACCATGGTCAGGAGAGGAGGTTTACCCTCACCCTTTTATCCACCTACATAGATGCATACCAACCCGATGTGGGATGTCTCCTTGGCTTACTAGCCACCAACGTAGTCCTCTTCCCTGGCTTCCTAGGGATGGATCAATGCCCCTATATCAGGAATGGCAGTAGGTAACAATATAAGGAGCAATGGAGAGGATATGCTTGACTCAAAGGTGGTGGATAAAATCCTTCGAACATTGACAGAAAGTTACCTATGTAGTGGTTTCGATTGAGGAGTCCAAGGACACAACAACAATGTCAACAAAAATTCAAAAGAATCGACAGAGATGGTGATGTAGCGGAAGCCTTAAAAACAAAGTAACAATAGAACCAACATTGTTGAGATCGCGCACGACTACCGGCGATGATCTTCCAAACCACGTTGAGGCCCAAAACCTACCGCGATCTAGGGATCAATCTTCGTTGATTCAAAGCAATACCGAAAACTGGAATAAAAAGACAATCAATTCTCATAAAATTCAAGGCTAAATTCAGAATTACATTGGAGCCTATATTTATAGGACTTATAAAACTTGGGAAACAAGTTAAAACTTCCTACAAACTAGCCTAACCAATATAGTAACCTAATAGGACTTAAATACATCAATTAAATGCCTAAATCTACTTCTAAATATAAAATACTACCCTATAAATTATAATTCCAAAAATTACAATGTAATTAAAAATAACTAGATATAATATATTATATCTTAATACCAATTTAACTTGATCCTACATCATTCTCCTCGGCTTCGAAAAAATTCGTCCTCGAATTTGAAGTAGGGCAGAAAGAGTACGTTTGATGCTTGTTCTCCCACTTGGCCTTGACACTAGAATCTGTAAAATTTCGTATCCATGGCGAGTTCTAAACATGCCGACTTGGGTGATGACATCCATCCAATCAGTCCAATGGATCTTTATAAAGTCGTGGAGTAAAAGCTTGTTAATGAAACACGAAGAAGATGTTTGTGGAGGGGGAAGATCAAATGGATCTGTGTAATAAGTATTGATTCCAAAATCAACCATCAATACTTCATCATACACTGGCGGTTTATTCCAATCGATAATGGGTTTGAGGAGTGTGGGATTGAGATGAAGAAAAGGGCCAGAAAAAATCAAGTGATGCAATTGACATGATATGGAAGTGATGAAGATGAACGAAAAAATAAAATAAAATAAACCGATACCAGGTTTCGGCTCTGATACCAACTAATGTAGTGGAAGCCTTAGAAACAAAGTAACAATAGAACCAACGCTGTTGAGATCGCGCACGATTACCAGCGATGATCTTCCAAACCACGTTGAGGCCCAAAACCTACCGCGATCTAGGCATCAATCTTCGTTGATTCAAAGGAATACCGAAAACTGGAATAAAAAGACAATCAATTCTTATAAAATTCAAAGCTAAATTCAGAATTACATTGGAGCCTATATTTATAGGACTTATAAAACTTGGGAAACAAGTTAAAACTTCCTACAAACTAGCCTAACCAATATAGTAACCTAATAGGACTTAAATACATCAATTAAATGTCTAAATCTACTTCTAAATATATAAATACTACCCTATAAATTATAATTCTGAAAATTACAATATAATTAAAAATAACTAGATATAATATATTATATCTTAATACCAATTTAACTTGATCCTGCATCAATTCCTCTCGCAAAGTATTCAGTAATGGTTTATGTCTCTTTCATTTCAAGCACCTCAAAATCTCTTGTTAATGAATTGAGAAATGACTTCTTCACACGATCATTGCCTCCAAATTTTCTTTTCAGGGAATCCCAAACAATTTTGGACGTGCGCCTGTCCAAGACTTGTTCGAAGATTGATCTATCAATGGCTTTGAAAAGATAATGCTTGACCTTGTGATCCTTTCTTCTGGCGTTTTCCAACTATTCTAGCTGTGTGTCGGTCAATACAGTCCTTGTACGAGGCTCGTTGAAACTTGTTTCGACTAAGCTCCCTTAGACTGATCTTGGCATGAAGAAGATTCTACATCAACTCATTCTAATGGTCATAATGTAAACCATCAAAGTGAGGGATTTTTGCTGAAATCTTTTCGTCACTCATCTTCGTGTTTCTCTTTTCTTCTCTTAGGTAAGCTGCTGCTTAATTGTATTTATCAGGCCCAATGGGGGCTCTGATACCAGTTTGTTGAAAGTAGGAAGTATGCAATTACTTTGATGCTTGCCAAAACACTACTTGTTTATTGAATTCAAAGAGGCTGTTAAATAGCCTTTACAAAGCTTAACTGAATGTAGACAAATAGCTCACGTACACCTACATGATTCACAACAAATTGAATAATTCAAAACAACAGATTCCTAGAGACTAGGACATATTGAAAACAACCAGTAGATAAACCCCTAACTTCTAGTAGCAAACTGTAACATCCAAAGACCTCTTCATCGTGGATGTCTAAATGCGTTCATGAACAGTGATGCCCTCGTGAATATTTCGAGCAAACTTTAAGAATCAAAATCATGACAAATACTTGAGAAGGGGAAAGACTTAGGTGCATCAGAAATATCAGGTGGCTATCATTCCAACTTAGAGTTATACTTCCTCCGTTTCAGGCAAAGAGTCAACTTTTGACTTTTTTGGGTCAACTTAGTTAAAATTTAACCAATAATTTACATAAATTTAGTTATTTTTACAAAGTTATGAAAATTGTAATCCACAGTATTCTTAAGGTAGTTTTTAATTAATAAAATTTTATTTCCTAAACTATAGGTGAAGTATGTAAAAAAATTTATTTGATTTAGTCACATGTACATTCTAAAAAAGGAAAATAGACTCTTTGTTTGAAACGGATGGAGTAACTACGATGATACGCAACTAAGGAGTAAAATTTGAGTACACCAACAAATTTTGCTTATAAAACAATTATTGAATTTTACAAAGTTGGAGCAATTTAATTTCCTACTATTACCAAATGACATGTCCGAATACACCTAATTTTCCTTCCCCCAACCCAAAAGGCTTTCTTTCTTCTTCTCTCTATATATTATACTTATAGATCACAAGAAGACTTGTCATTAAAAAAAAAAAACAAAAAGACTTAGTTACTTTTTACTCGCTCCATTCCAATCAAAAAGTCCATTATTCTATTTTACGATGTTCCATTTAAAGAATTTATTTTAAAAAATTATGCATACAATCTCCATTAACCTTTCAACTTCACCCTCCACATTTATTATAAACATCTTAAAAATGTTCAAATATTTTTGTAACTATATTTAATTTTAATATTATTTATATATATTTTAATTATTAGACTTTTCAAATATAGCTTCGCAATCACACCACCAAGAAATGCCTAAACCACGCGCTAGCCTCTGCTTGGGGTCAAGAATTGAACTAGATCTCACTATCACATGCACACTTTTCTTCATGTCAATATCAACAAGTCGTACCCTTTCACCCACTTGCATACTAACTGGTCCAATTTCCACATTACAAGCTTGCATGCATGCCCCACACCATACTTACATACATGCATATAAGCACACACTGACATAAGTCATCTATAGGAAACATATATTCATGTATATACATATAAAATATTTGTTTTATGTATAAAATATTTGGGTGTCGGAGTTAGGTCTATATCTCTCTATAGTTGGACTTTAAGAAAATTCTTGATGATTTTCATTTCTTGATCATGGAGCTTTAGGCTCTCCCATAAATGAAAATCATACCAAGATTCTAAACTGGATGTGGGTAATTAATTAGGTATGTCAAGAACCAGCTGATCATATATATGGGGATGAATGAAAATTGTGATCTTGATTTAAACATGATTGATCCCTTCGATAAGGAGGTAGATCACAACGAAACCAAGCCTAAAAGTATGAGTACCAGCTCGAGCAACATGATCAATCTCTTCGATGATCAGGAGGTAGATCACGGCGAAAACAAGCCTAAAAGTATGAGTACGAGCTCGAGTAATAGTGTAGCTGATGAAGATGGTGAAAAGAGTAAGGCAAGTTCTTCTGGAGTTAGGCAGTATGTAAGATCCAAGATGCCAAGGCTAAGGTGGACTCCTGAACTTCATCTTACTTTTGTTCAAGCCGTTGAGCGACTTGGTGGTCAAGAAAGTAAGTCCTTGGAATCAAGATAATTCTTTTTGTTTTATGTTTTTGATCTCTACTCATTTTGAGTTGTTGTTTTTGAAATGTTTAATTTAAAGCTAGGGTTTTCATTTTAGAACATTGTACTAAGACTTCTTTTGTTCTTGTGAGTTGTTTCTTATGATTCTTTAATTTGGTATAGGGGCAACACCTAAACTTGTTCTACAGCTAATGAACATCAAGGGCCTCAGCATTGCACATGTTAAGAGCCACTTACAGGTGATTGAATCTAGTACATCCCATCTCAAGATTGAGCATTTATTTTTTCTGTTTATTAATATTTGTTCTTCCTTTTTATTTATTTATTTTTGTATTTTGGTGGTTCTTTCAACAGATGTATCGGAGCAAGAAGATCGATGATCAGGGCCAAGGTACATATATTAATCCAAAACATGATTGTACCAGAAATTTCTAAATTAGGGTTAATCTTTGCTGGTTGATTTGCCAAGTCTTTGAGTTTTCTAATCAAGTATTTTCTCTCTATTTTAGTGATAAATGATGGAGAATATTATGATGGGGGCAGAAGTCACCTTATACATAATCTCTGGCAATTTCCCATGATGGATCAAAGGACAATGAGACCTAATTTCAGGTACTGTTGAGACTTTCGCATAACACCAGTCTGAAACTTTTGATTCGATCACAAGGCTAAATCTCTTGTAGCGAGTTGTTATTTTTATAATGCGTTTACTTATCGTTGTTGTCCTATAGTATATGAAAATTTAACTTCATGAAATCTCTACAGATGTAGGGATTATTCTTGGATCACTCATGGGAACTTGATTTCATGGCCTAATTACACAAGCATGAATAGTAGAATGGGAGTTAGCTTTAATGGTGGAGGAATATTTGGTCCAAAGAATGAGGCTCTCAACTTGGAAAAGCAATCATCTTTCGAGCCACAAGATTACAAGACAACCCATCACAAGTTCATCAAGGAGGAATTTAGATCGCTACGAAATTACACAGCAAAGCAGACCTTACCCGCTAGGTCAACCCTGATCGAGCCTGGGTTCATAAGAAATGACATCCAAGGTAGAGGTGATTTTGATATTTCAAACACCACGGACACGAGATGGAGCAGTAATGGTCATGAAATATATACAAAGAAGAGAAAAGCTATAGACAATGGGCTTGATCTGAATTTGTCATTGAGCATGAAGGTTATAGTAAGACAAGAGGAAGTGATGAAGGGAAGTAGTAGTATAACACATTGGGATGAGGAAGAAGTGGATAGCTCTTTATCTCTTTCTTTGTTTTCTTCAAAGAAAGAAAAGTATTGTTTGGATTCAAACATGGCCTCCAAGTTTAGTAGGTTGAAACAAGAAGACCATACAAAGAATCCAAGATTGGCAAGTACTCTGGGTCTGACTATATGAATTCTCGAATTCTAGTGAGATCTTGTTGGTACTTGCTCAATATTAGGGTTTTTCGGTTTGTGATTGATCAAGATTATTGTTGTTTCTTTGCAGGAAGTTTTTATTTATTACAGTTAATTTTAGCTCATTTCTTCCTTCCTTCCTTCCTAGAACTTTTTACTCTCCTCTCTCTCTCTCTCTCTCACAAGTAGTTTCACCAAGCCATATTTCTTGAGAGTATCTTTAGAGTGTTGGGACAAAATCATCAGTTTCTAGGTTTGAAGATAGAGTTGAGGTCCTTGAGGAAGGGCAAGAGAGCAATGCAAGTATTGTTTATTCTATAAAACAAACATCCCCTCAGCCAAGTACATCGATCCATGTTATCTCACAACTCAATACTAAATGATCTTAACCTTATTGTCTTATTTTATTTATATTTTCTGTTCACGTGTGATTTGTATTTTCGAGCCTTTAAATCTATAGTGAGTATTTCCAAAGTAGTATATGGTTCAATCTATGCAATACGTGACCATGAATGCTAACTCATTTGGTCATTTATCAATCTGTTAGGTGAATTTTGTGGTTTGATATAAAGGGAAAGGATTTTAAGAAAATACAAAAAACTTAGATAAGACCGTCTTACGGTAAAACGATCTCACATGACTAAGTGTTAATGTAGTGATTTAGTCAAAGTAACTCTGTTTTACGATAAGACGGTCCCATAAAAAACATACTCTTTAAAAAAAAAAATAGGACTAACCCATTCGTAATTATATATTATTGTAACCTAGCTATCATCGTGTCTAATCAAGAAAAAGTAACCAAAAATCTTGGTGCCGCATGATTGTGTCCTATGAAGAACAGCGAGGAATCGTTGAAGCATTTGTTTTGAAGATCTACATGAGAAACATATAAGGTTTATTTAGAGAAATATGTAATGGATACGAATCAAATCCGAATAGTTAAAAATCCCAATGTGCATGACCAACCCTTCTAGCCTTTCCAAAGTTTATGGCTCAAGGATAAGAAAAGAAACTGACTAATCAAAAGACATCATACAACAACATAGCCGGCTCATGAATACTACAACAATCCTACTCAATTCAACTCGGTCTTAATCCAAATTATTCAAAGCTAGCCAGATATAAGAGCCGTTTTCGCCACTTGAAAACCCTAGAGATTAACTAAATAGGGGGCATTTAGATTTAGTTCAAAACAGGATTCACTTAGGCGGGCTGTTTGCTGGGGCGCTGGTACTCGGATTTGTATTCTGCATCAGGTCTAAGCCATCCTGGTCCAGTCCGGTAGTGGTAGCAGTTGGGCTCAAGCTCAGGATAAGGTCAATGCCTCCATTCTGGTTTAAGTTGGTTCCAAGTAAGGACTGTGGCCCACTCTGAAGGTAAAAGCTTGCAGTCGTAATTTCATCCAGCCTATAGTTGTCATAGCCATAGCCCGTTATGAGTTCCTCTTGTTGGTTAAACACATGACTATTAGCATTAACCATTAGCAATTCCTTGAGCTTCTTTATTTCAGCTCTAGTCTTTTCAATTTGTGCTACAAAATCAACAATAAAATCCCGGAAGTGAGTGAGTGTATGTGATAATGATATATATATATATATATATATATATATATATATAGAGAGAGAGAGAGAGAGAGAGAGAGAGAGAGAGAGAGAGTGAATTTTAGAGCCTATTTTGTCGCGCGTCTTGGCCAAAACGCAAGTTAAAATACAGCTTATTCTTTAACTTAACTTTCAATGCTAAGGCAGCTGCATTTTTAAACGTTAAAATTTTTAATTTTTTTCCAAAACGTAGATTTTAAAACGTTGTTGGAAAAAAAAAATGCGTTTTATGTTTATCTCTCAAACACGTTTATAAAGAATAAAGCTGCGTTTTGAAAACACTGCACCAAACAGGCTCTAAGATAGGAATTGCAACATGTTTATCCGGTTGGTACTTCCCAAACGCGTCACGTGACTCAGACCAAATCTAACGGTTGGACCAATTATTTACTTCCTCTATTTCACCCAAAGAGTTCACGTTTGAAAAATTTAATGATTAAATGATATATAAGTATCATTGAAATTGGTTATAATTACAAAAATGCTTGAGCATAGCTAATAAGATTATACCACGTGTGGAGGGTAAAATTATTAAGATTGTAAACATAATTTTGAAAGTTAACTCTTTAATTAAAATATCACAAAAATAAAATAGTGGACTCTGCTAAGAACAAAGAAAATATCTGTTATTCTAAGATATATTTACCACACATACATTTTCCAAACAAACATATGTATTTCTTACATAACGATATTTACTTTGTAAAAACAATAAATGTATTGTACGATTGAAGACTTCTCTACCATTAAATCCACAACTGATAAATGCATAGACCAATAGAACTTACCATTTTTCTGATTCGCCATCTCAGCAC
Source organism: Platycodon grandiflorus (assembly GCA_016624345.1). Lineage (NCBI taxonomy): Eukaryota > Viridiplantae > Streptophyta > Magnoliopsida > Asterales > Campanulaceae > Platycodon > Platycodon grandiflorus. Next base: position 15,857,472 of record CM028366.1, read on the forward strand.
AAATGTCTAATTTTTGAACCAAGATACCATTTTCCACTCTTAGCCTCAATAGTTCTTGTTTTTCATGTTCAATTTGAGAAGGAAGTGTAGAAACCATCATCTGCAAGTAATAAAATGATCCCGCATTAAACAAAATTTATAGGCTCCGTTTGTTTCACGGAAAATGATTTCCGGAAAACGTTTTCCTTATTTTCCGGTGTTTGGTAACATTTGGAAAATGTAGTCAATGTAAGATGTTTTCCAAGTCAACGGAAAATGAAGCTTTCTTTTCCGGAAAATGACTTACGGATTCAATTTTCGTAAGTCATTTTCCAAAACTTGTTCATTCCAATTTTCTCCTAATATCACCTTTGCACATATGTTTTCCGTAAAAATTTCATGAGTTTGCCAAACACCGGAAAATGTTTTCCGACATATTTTCAAAAGATTTACCAAACGCCTGAAAATAGAACATTTTCATTTTCCGGAAACCATTTTCCAGAAATCATTTTCCTTAAAACAAACGGAGCATTAAGACTTATGCTAGGGTTTCTAGTGCGACAAATTGAGCACAACAATATTTATACATAAAATTTTTAGTTAGTAACTGTACGTTTGTCAGTTGGTCTGATTATTTAGTAATGGAACCTTCATACTGCAGTATAACCAATCATAGGATATCAATTGGTATGTCACGTTATTTTCTCCACAAATTTTTATGATTACATTGTGGCTAAATCATTAGTCAACATTTTAATTTGGATTGATTTTCAATATATCCTGATATAACATAACATATTTAGTTACGTCAGTTACCTCTAGATCTTTAAGATTTTCTTCCAAATCCACCAGGTACATAGCTTTCTTCACTCGAGACCTTTGAGCTGAAAGACGATTTGACAAGATTCTACAACCAAACCAAATTAATATGTATAATAATCGTGAAAAAACATCTTTATTTCATCTTTTTCGTATTTAGTAGACAAGTGTTCATGAGTCGAGTACCACATCATTTCAACCCTTTATCTAGTAGTTTAATACAATTTATATGTAGCTAGAGATAATAGATAGAAACGGATAAAAACAGAGAATTAAGATTGACCCATACCGTCTGAACTTCTTTTGCTCTTTGTTAAGGTTTCCGCTTGTACCGTACTTTAACTCAAAGTCAATGATTTCTTCAGCGGCAACATTAGTAATACCGTAAGTAGGATGCGCCGCCACGTTGCCACCACCACCAACATTGCTTGGATCAGTTGGTGGGAACTTATTCTCGGATTTTGAGCCCTCATTGCACTCATACGAAAATCTAACCTTGTCGTCATGTGGTTGATCGGAACCACCATTGGTCAGGGTCAATTTCATCGCAATATCCTCCATCTCTCACACTCTCTCCTTGTAAATTTGCAAATTGGGTAATTAAAGTTGCTAAATAACTAGCCATTAAATACACAAAAATCTAAGAAAAGTACTATACCAAATTTAAAAACTTTGGGCATTAATTAGAAAACGGGAAAATAGTTTTAGGAATTTAATATCTAACCGTAGAGATTTAGAGAAATGTCCTATAATATCCCTATTATAGGTATCTGAGAAATGTGCGTGCTATTAGACATATTTTCATTGTTTGGATAATATTGTAAAATCTCGTCATTGCCAAACTGCAAAGGCGGGAGAAGTTGGAGCTTATCATTAAATTATTTGGTAATAAAGTTATCAGCAATTAATTCAAGAAACGCGATATGAATGCTGTCAATTGCGCTATTTGGTTGCATGAAAACATTTCATAATTCGAATTAGAGGTATTTACAGAAAGATATTCATGACTATAATCCCCAACCAAATGATGCCACGTGGAAAACTTGCCTCATTCTAATACTATTGGACATATTTTTATTCAATAAATTTTACTCCCTCCGTTCCACTCAAAAAGTCTATGTTTGAAAATTTTAATTATTAAGAGATATATTAGTGTCATAGGAGTTAGTCATAATTACAAAAATATTTAAGCACAACCAAGTTGATTACAAAACAAGTGATGTGTAAAAGATGAAAAATTATGAAAATTATAAGTACAATTTTTTAAAATTTGATTCTTAAAGTGAAACATCTCAAAATAGTATAGTAGACTCTTTGCCTGGAACGAAAGGAGTATAAATATACTATAAATGGTAATATTCGATGTTTTTAAAATTATGTTCAAGTAACTATACTCTAATTAGAAATCGAAATAGAAAACTAAAATCAATTTTCCATATGACAAAAATGAAATTCAAGCATGTTTTGTATAGGCCCCAGGGAAATGATATTCCACTCCTTTTTCGTTTATTTTGTTTATTTTTAACAAAAACCCTTCACACTTCACACTTCACACTAATACGATGTAAAAATCATCATATACAAGCAAAATAAGAATTTATAAGGAGTGCCTTAATTAAAAAAAGTGAGTACTACATTACGATAAATTTTATTCCATAATTGAAAGGTATCGTTTTTTTTTCTTATCCGAATTAATTAATTGACCCTTTTGGCGCCTTAAAATATTACTTACTCCGTTTCAAGCAAAGAATTCATTATATTATTTTGGGATATTTCGCTTATGCATTTTTGTAATTATGATTAAATTTAATTCTTTTAATATATCTATTAATAATTAGACTTTTCAAACGTAAATTTTTTATGTAAAACAAAAGGAGTACTTGCAAAGTGATCTATTGAACTAAATAATATATATTAAATTTAATAATTCTAGCGTACACTTCGAAACAAATAAGGTAGAATATATACGAAGGGATTTAAGATTGAGAAGGAAAGAAACTCTGACCTGTGATATTTGTGGATGACAACTGTCCTCTGGTTCTGGCAACTCTTTCTGAGATCGGACACACTCGGAGTAGCTAGGTTGCCTACGTATCTCTCAAAAAACGGGGCGCATGAGATCTTGTCTTTTTATACGCCGGTGGCCCGATGCGGACGATCGAAGGTTAATTTCACTATCTACCCCTGTGGTTTAGCCATTTTTCAGTCCCTTGAGGTTTAGATTTGTCTCATTCCCTAGCCTTTTATTCATATTCTGTTAGCACAGGAGGGTGGGCAACTACATATATTCAAACCTCAAGGGGGGATCTTAAAATTGGGCAAACTTTAGGGGTGTGCGATGCAATTAACCTAGACGATCAGTGATAACTCCATAATCGAACCTAACAAAGGCTCTTTGCAAATTCTTCCTCACGGTCACGTTTGCTAAGAAACCAGAAAATGTCTGATCAAATCGTAAGTGTAAACAAGGATAAAGGTTATGGCGACATAGAGAGTATGAAAGATAAAGAGAGAAGAGACACCAAGGGAAGGAAAAACTCATTTAAAACTGTAGGTGTATGTAAATGTGAAAATGAGAGCCCTTATATATATAGTAGGTGAAACGCAGTAAATTACAAAAGCATATAAAATATAACGGCCAAATATTAAGGCTCAAAACAATATTTAATTAAGGCAAAAATCCATATTTGGGCCACTTAACTTTTCACCAATTTACAATGCGGTCACCACATGTTTCAAAATGGTATTCTTGCCGCTGAACATTAATTAGGTTGTAAGCGAGCCCATTTTTTGAATGCATATTTGTTCAGCCGTTAAATGAAAATAAAATACCTTTATCATCTCTAATTAAGAAATTCATCAACCCAAATTCTTAAGGATCGATTTCATCTCGTACGCCTGATGTTGTATACGCCTGATTTTTTGTACAGCATCAGTTGGTTTTTTGAAAATAAGAAATACCACAGGACACCTTCGAAAAATCTATGGAGTCTGTTTGTAGGAGTGTGCGTTAAGACGCATTGGTGGAGGTGGAGATGGAGATGCAACGCCAGAGACAAATTCTACTTGTCGGTGAAGGCGACAGTTGTCTTAGTGCTCGTGGTTGTATCGGTGACATGAACACATCGACGAAGAGGATAATGATTCATTCGTGGGTTTGGATTAGGCAGCAGCAGCCTTAGTTTGGCGATGACAGTTAAAGCTTCCAAACCGTCTCAGTCTCATCTCTGTCACCGGCACCCCCAGGAACGGAACCAAATGATCTTGGATTTTTCCTCTCAAGGATCGATTTCATGATCTTAGACACTGATGCTTTAATGGTTGCAAATCGAGGGTTATTGGCAATTGCTCGATATTATTGATCAAAAAATGAGGGAATCAAAATTTGAGTTGGAGAAATTATTAGGTTGGAGAGCTTATTTGAAAGGAATGCTGATTTGGATGTTGATTTCAAGATGGCAATATCACTGATAAGTATTTTGAAAGGGTTGACTTGGGATCTTAAATTAGTATACCAAATTGTTTTGGAGCCTTGAATTAAATACTCATTTGATTTGTATGTTTGACATTGAAAATTCATTTAATTTAAGGCCTTATATCTATATTACCCAACTGATTTGGGTTTTGAAATCAAACATCATTTGGGTGGCGGTGCTGGATACATGAAGCATGAAGCACTTGTCAAAAGAGAGAGGGAGAGAGGAAGAAGATGAAGACAGTAGTATAATAGGTATTTTATTTTTACTTAACGGCTAAACTAACGTACATCCAAAAAAGGGGCTCGCTTGCAACCTAACTAATGTTATGTGGCAAGAATAACATTTTAAAACATGTGCTGACGGCATTGCAAATTGGTGAAAAGTTGGGTGGCCCAAATATGAGTTTTGCGTTTAATTAAAATTGTTAATTACTAACAAGCTCTAGCTCAGCTGCTCACTTCTCTTAACGGAGTGGTCCAAATACCCATTTAGTACTGTTCATTTCTTTTAACGGAGAGATCGAGTGTTAAAACCCTACACCATATCCACTTTTGTACTTCATTACTGTCAACGGAGAGGTCAGACGTTTAAAGCCTCACCAGAGACACAATTTGTTTAGCCACACCAAAAACACCATATAGTATTAATTGTAGCCTTTCAATATAATAATAATAATAATAATGATAATAATAATAATGATAATGATAATAATAATAATGATAATAAAGATAATGATAATGATAATGATCATAATAATAATGATAATAATAATAATGATAATGATAATGATAATAATAATAATGATGATGATAATAATAATAATAATAATAATAATAATAATAATAATAATAATAATAATAATAATAATAATAATACTAATACTACTACTACTACTACTACTACTACTAATAATAATAATAATAATAATAATAATAATAATAATAATAATAATAATAATAATAATAATAATAATAATAATAATAATAATAATAATAATAATAATAATAATAGTAATAATAGTAATAGTAATAATAGTAATAGTAATAATAGTAATAGTAATCATAGTAATAGTAATAATAATAGTAATAATAATAATACTACTAATAATAATAGTAATAATAATAGTAATAATAATACTAATAATACTAATAATACTACTACTACTACTACTACTACTACTACTACTACTACTACTACTACTACTACTACTACTAATAATAATAATAATAATAATAATAATAATAATAATAATAATAAATATAATAATAATAATAATAATAATAATAATAATAATAATAATAGTAATAATAGTAATAGTAATAATAGTAATAGTAATAATAGTAATAGTAATCATAGTAATAGTAATAATAATAGTAATAATAATAATACTACTAATAATAATAGTAATAATAATAGTAATAATAATACTAATAATACTACTACTACTACTACTACTACTACTACTACTACTACTACTACTACTACTAATAATAATAATAATAATAATAATAATAATAATAATAATAATAATAATAATAATAATAATAATAATAATAATAATAATAATAATAATAAATATAATAATAATAATAATAATAATAATAATAATAATAATAATAATAATAATAATAATAATAATAATAATAATAGTAATAGTAGTAATAATAGTAATAGTAATAATAATAGTAATAATAATAATAAGGATTGAGGTAATGTCTATATCACCTCAAATATTTTTAAAAAATAAATTAAAAGTGTTAATCTCAATACAATAAGTTTGAAACATGAATCTAACTAAATTTCTCACTAATCAAACGACCGTTGGATATCACGTTGCGTTGATTGGTGGCACAACATCATCGAGATGATACTCGATGATATGGAACCACAATTATAATTAATACCCACACCAATTATAGATATGCCATCCTCTGTCATGTAAATCATTATTGACTTTCGAGAGCATCCACTTAATGAATGGAGCCATTAAGAGAAATTTGAAGCTTCTACAACTTCTCTTGTGTGTGTATGTGTAAGAGAGAGAGAGAGAGAGAGAGAGTTTTGGTGAATTAGTGTTAGCCACCATTTTCTTTGGGAGGTGCTAAACGCAACCCCCTCCCCCGACAAAATTACTAACTTGTCTCCATCTTCTTATTGTATTATAATGTATTGTGTTAATATATATATATATATATATATATATATATATATATATATAGGCGAAAGTTCAAGAGGACATGCGCCAACCCTAGGCGCATGTTCAAGATTTTCCTAAGATTTTCCCAATTTTTTTTGAAAATTTGCACTTTACCCGCTGAGTTTGTTAATTTCGTTAAAGTGTTTAATTGAATAAAATTGTTTAGTTAAACAATTTAATGAAATTAACAAACTCAGGGGGTAAAGTGTAATGTTTCAATATATCAACAAATTAAAGGAAAGTGCAAATTTTCAAAAAAAAAATTGGAAAAATCTTGACATGCGCCAACGGTAGACGCATGTCCAAGATGACATGCAATAGCCCTAGGCACAAGTCCTCTTGAACATGCGCCATTTTCCCAAGATTTTCCATTTTTTAACTTTACACTTTACAAATCCAAGGGGGTAAAGTGCAAATTTTTTAAAAAATTGTGAAAACACAATAATAACAGCAAAAAAAAAAAAAATAGAGAGAATTTGAAAATATAAGTGAGTGTTTAAGTTCAAATTTTTCTATGCATAGAGAGGGGCAAAACAATCATTTCGCCAAGGGGGGCTGCGTACAACATATTTAGGGGGTTGCGTTTAGCATCTATGTTTTCTTTAGTGAAAAACGACCAACATTTTTGTCTCTAGTGAAGGAATATATCCTAGATTCCTATTTGGGTTCAAACTTACAAGAGAAAGTTTTCATTAGGCATGGTGGAGTCCAAAATCCTAATTGGTTTAGAAATATTTAATGAGAGTAATGTTATGTGTACTTAAAGTGTGCACCTAAAGTCCTTGTTGGTATCTTTTGGTTGGTTAGAAGATTTTTAAGTAATAAGACTCACTAATCATTTAACCAATTAGAAGATACCAACTGAAATTTTAGTGCACATTTAGTGCAGACTTTAGGTGTACATAAGCATTACTCTATTTAGTGGACTTGAACTTACCTAATATAATTAGAAAAATAAATTCCTATTGAAGCATAGATTATTAGCCTATATAAATGCTAGTCATGGCTATCTCTGAAACTTGGCTTTTAGAGTCCCTAGCGTGAGCTAGTGCCAATGTGGAGGGGCCAAGTCTCCTTGAGTCCTTTTGGTGAGATCTCGTATACAACTTTGAGGGAGAGTCGTGAGTGACATCCTGATCAATAGAGTTAATAGTTGGTAAGACTTTGTTTTAGCATTTAATTGAATCCTTTAGAGTGTTTAGAGAGTGTCCTAAAACTTGTAACGGAGAATCAATTGTCTCAATATTGTTAGTTATCTCTAATTATTATATACTCCTTCGTCTCTTAATTATTGTCTTGTTTAATTCAATACATAAATTTAAAAAATAATTAATTTAATTATTAATATTGATATAATGTGTAATTTTTTTTAATACCATGTATATATTTTTATAATTAAAATAAAAAAAATAAGAGTAAAATATTGAAACCCGAAGCACCAAATATCTAGACCTATGTGTATGAATAGTGGCAGGGTCAAGTGGGAGAAGTGTAGTCCCCCCACCACCTCCAATTTTGGATAATGTCACTTCAGTATTACCAAATTTATGAAATATGCTATCTATACTTCCTTTAAAAAAAAAAAAAAATTATATTTGTGTCAAGTGGATAATTGCCTCGGTGTCTTGCAAAAAATCATTTATCTTTTCCCCAAAATTTTGATTTAATAAAATGAGTACTTTTAAATTTATATATAAATTAAATAAAAAAATTTTTTTTTTTGGCTCAAGTGAAATTATAGAAATTTGAGAGGGTCCTATGGTTTAGGACAACATTTGGATTATAAAGCTTAAACTTTTTCTCCTTCCCCAGTTTTCTCAAAGTCACGATTTGTATTTTTCCCTTCACTCCTTCGAACTTTCAGCTATCTGGGCACTAATTGAGCATTTGGGTATGAAGACTGTGATGTTCTTCTAGGTATGTTTGTGCTTGTGAGACTTGTTATTTTTAGATAATTTTGTTGTTCGCTTTCTTTTTAAGGTCATTGGTTGACAATTTAGAGCTGGCAATGGGCTGGGCCGGGCCAGCCCAGCCCCAGTCTATAGGGTTGACACATAAAATCGGGCCGGGCTGGGCCAGCTCAAAATTTGCATCGGATCTCAAACATCTAGCCCAGCCCAGCCCACTTTTGGGCCAGCGGACTTTCGGGCCATCGGGCCAAATCAGTTTAAATTTGTACCAAAAATATATTCTACAAAATTTACAAGTTATCACATAAATTTTTTTTTAAAACTCATTACAAGTCTACAATTTATCAAATAAAATCTACAAATAATAAGTCTCACCTTGATGGATTAAAATACAACTATATAAATTTTTTGTAGAAAGGAGAAGTGCAAAATACGTTAGAACACAAGTCTACAATTGTTTGGACGTTTGGTGTTTGCACTTCACAGGCTCGCAACAGATAACCAAATTAGATATGACGGTATATGAGTAATGAATTAGTGAATGTGGTTGACTGGTTGTGGGTTTGTATGTACAGGCGTACAGCCTGTATCGGGCTGGGATAAGTTAATAAAAGTGTATCAAAATGGTTTGGAAAAATGGTTTGAAAAGACTTAAAGCAGCGAAAAATTTGAATTGAAAATGATTTAAATTTCCACTAAAAGACTTAAAGCAATAAAAATAGTTTGAAAAGTGTAAATTGAAAAGTTAATAAAAGTGTATCGGGTTGGGTTGGGTTGGCCTGAAAAATTTGGGTTTTTTTGCCCGAGTTCAATTAGCCCACGGGCCTATTGGGCCGGGCAAAAAAAGTCCAAAATTTTTTGGACCTTCTAAATTGAAGCCCAAGCCCCTCATAATATCCGGTTAGCTGGGCCGGCCCATTGGGTCGAGCTAATTTTGCCCGCTCTAGTTGACATTGATTAGGCAATAAGATTTTCATAAACCTTACCTTTCGTGAGGGAAGGGTAAGGCCCAGTGGTAGAGCTGGGGCTTTACAGAGTGTGAGGTCTCAAGTTCAATCCCTTCCCACGCCCCCTTAGGACATCAAAACAAAAAAAAAAAAAAAAAAAGAGGGAGGGGTAAGATAGTTGAATGGACATCAATTTCACTTTGTAATGGTAGTTTTCAGATATTGAAAACGACAAAATTTAACTGTAACAGTAGAAAGAGTCAAATTGGTAGCAAAACCCAGGTCTAAGGACCATTTGCATAGAAAAAATATCATAGGGACCAACCTAATAGATTTTATCAAGTACATGGACGAAAATGTTATTTTATCATAATTATTTTAAAAAAAAAAGTAATAGAAAGATAGAAATAAAACGGGTGAAATTAAAGAAAAAAAAAATCTAAAATTACAAAATCAATTTATAAAATCGGAGTCTTAATTTAACATTTTCTCATATTCCACCATTTATCCCTCTTAAATTATTCGGGAAATTGCTGGCGGGTCTCCTTTTTAAAATTTTTAGCCCCTAAAGTCCACCTCTTTTTTTAATCAGAAAAAGAAATTTTGATAATTTTCTTCCTAAAATGCCCACGTCTCTTTCATCCAAACCAATTATGGCTTCTGAAGCGAATTTTCCCCACCAATTGCATATACATTTCTGAAATACGGTCAGTCAATCTCACCTAGAAACAGAGTTGGCGTGATCAATCCAAACAAAAAAATAAAAAAAAATTCAATTTCGACATCCCGAGTCCGGAGAATCCATCTTTAATTAATTTGAATTCCGATCAATTTTGAAGCTCAAGTTTTATGTTTTTTTTGCTTATAGATTGTGATTGTGTTTGAAGCTCAATTTGAGTTTTTATTTGGGTTGAAGTTAATGATATTATTGGAAGACAAATTTGGCTGCTGGTTGGGGATTTCTATCCCTACTGTGTGAACTATTGTATGTTAAGCCAACAAATAAGATTCATATTTGTGCATCCCGATGCACAATTATTGCATCTCAAATTAAATCCCGATGCATAATTCTTGCATTCCGATGCACAAATTAATCTGAGAAAGTGACACTGCATTCCGATACCCAACTATTGCATCCCGATGCAATAATTGTTGCATCTCAAATTGAATCCCAATGCAACAATTGTTACATCTCAAATTGAATCTCGATGCCCAATTAATCTAAGAAAGTGACATTGCATTTCGATGCCCAATTGTTGTATCTCAATGTAACAAATCTTGTATCTTAAATTGAATCCCGATGCACAATTTTTATATCACGATGCCCAAATTAATCTGAAAAAGTGGCACTGCATTTCCGATACGCAATTGTTGCATCTCAAATTGAATCCCGATGCACAATTGTTTTATCCCGATACCCAATTGTTGTATCTCAAATTGAATTCTGATGCCCAATTGTTGCATCCCGATGCCTTGGGATGCCTGATGCGCGCGTGTTTTGGTTTCATTAAGGGTATTGTTGTTTTTGACAAAAAAATATCTTTTTTCGATTAAAAAAAAAGGGTGGACTGGAGCGAATTGAAATGTTAAAATAAAAAGGACCGACCCGAAATTATCCCTAAATTATTTCTTTAATCATTAGGGCAAGTCCAACAATGATACTTAGTCCATAGGTATCAAACCAAATTTTGATACCTATTGATTAATATTTACAAGGTATCAAATTATCATCTCCAACAATATGTATCGAATTATCATCTTCAACAATATGTATCAAATTCATGGTATTAAATTTATTTTTTATTAACTTTATTGATATTTTATATATTATCGATTATTTAAAGTTTGATGGTTGTTTTAATTAATTAATTATTTTTGTTAAAATAAAATTTTCAAAAAAAATAAATAAATTATGAATTAATAATAATTTAACTGGCTATTGCCTCCAGACCTTCCACCTGCTCGCGTGTTCAGCTATGTAAAGTCCTAAAAGAGGTAACAAATTTACTACCTCTTTTAAGACTAAAGAAAAATTTGGTATTCTTTATTTTGACAATTGAAAATGCTATGACCTTTAACTAGGTATTAAAATTTATAGTATTTGATATCCGTCATTGAACTTGACCTTAGGCATTTAAAAAAAAAAAATCAAAAATCTATTACCAAGCTACTCAATGGCAAAGTAAAATACGTCCATTTCCCAATAAAAAGATGATTGAAGCAGTTTTAACTTTGTTAATCCTTGACCTGGCGTAACAGAGTAACACACTCTTGGCGCTGTTGCGCAAAATTTGACGATATTCAATCTAAAACAGTCGACTCTTACCTGAGTTTGAGCAAACATGGGGGAGCCAAGAAAAAGTAGGTAAAACCTGTTTCTAAATAAAGACTAATTGCTGAATCAGAAATGGAGGAAAGAGATAGTACTACTTCAAGATTGGATTGGGTCTCAATTACAGTTTTTAATTAGGGTTCAATAATTCAAAGAAACCCAATGTGAATGATGATTTCACGCACCTTCCTCCTCTCTCCAATTAATTACTCATCTTCCGTTGACCTTAGGCTACGATCACTCTCACATTTGAGCAGTCCCAATTCAACCACCTCGAGTTTCTTCGGTTGTTTCAGCCTGGGTGTCGCACTCCGGCGGATAAGTCCTCATCTGGGTCGCCGGAATTTGACTTCACGGTCGGCTCTAGTAATGTTTCCTGAAAATCCGGTTGTTGCAGATGTCTGCGCCACCGTGGTGTCTGGTGGAATTGCACTCTCGCTACTTCGACTTTGGCAGGAGATTGCCAAAAGAGGGATTTTTGACCAGGTAGGTGACCTTCTTGCTTCTTTTTGTTGTTGTTGTTGTAGGAGTTGAATCGGTAGCATTATTCTCCTTTACTACGAGAATTCTATTCTTTCCTTAATTATTGGACCTTTCAAACCTGCACTCTGTAATTGGAATATGGGGACTCTATAATGTGGCAAGTGTTGGGGTGCAAGTGATAAAGGAAACTGATTTAAAGCTTTTTCCCTCTCTGTTGTTTAATTGATTTTGTTAGAGAATGTAATTTAGAAGAAATTAGATACTTGAAAAGGGCTTTTGCTTAGTTGGGGGTCTTTCTTAAGCTCTCAGTTGGAAATTACTCATTAGAGTGTGCAAGCACAATTAGTGTAGAATGCTGACTGCGATTTGCATAAAATTATTCGCGAGGACTAGCAATTAAACTAACGAACAATTTTAGTGGAAATACTCTGTAATGAGCATATGTAACTAGAAGAGTAGATTTGGAACCTTGCTTTGGAGGCATTTTACATTTATGAGAAGTGAGACTTGTCTCTGAGAACAATTCAGTTGGAACAATTCTGTTTTTTTCTTTGTCTAATGGATTATATGGGATTCAACACCTATCCGTTAGATACAGGTGAAGCTGTTTGGGTGGCATAGAGACCGAAGTCCTAGTATAGGAAATGCAGATCTCTCAGATCAGAGCAGATCAGTAAGCCGATATGAAGGTTTTCTTTTTCTGTTTGTGGTGTAAGTGGATTGGTTTACAAGGACAGCTGTGGTGGTTGCTATTTGCTTGGATGAATCCTTGTTGTAACATTATGCTTAATTAATGTACGTCAACGCAAATTATGTTTTTTGTCATTTCAAGCTAAAAGGAAATCTTCCATTTAACACTTCCAAACTTCAAATTGCTAGAAGATTGAAGACAAAATCATGTTCATATGTTCTACAAAGCGGCATCTGAACAAGAATCCATGAGTTCTGGATGCCAGATTCCCTAATTTCAAGATATATTTGTTCCGTGGATAACATGGATCCATGATCCTGTGCCACTTTCAATAAATCAAAATTATGTGAATAGATGCGCTATCTAGATAACATGGAATGGGATCATGTGCCACTGTTCATAAACAAAGAAAAACATGCGACACATGGATTATGTTTTTTTTTCGTTTCAAGCAAAAGGGAAAATATACATTGGGTATTGTTTCTCCATCGTATCCAGAAAACACAGATCCTGGAATAGGTGGTGTTGTGCAAAATTAATGATCACCGGTATTTGTGTGGAGGAGTTTGTTAAGCTATCTTTTGGCGTTTCTTTCTTTGTTCTGTGGTTGTATGTATCCAAACCATGTTAAGTGATTTTTCTCTTATCTTATGTCCTCTTGGGACAACTTACTGAAGACTGAAATTAACACGGACAACAATAACCAAGAAGGATATGAGTTTGTGTGGTTTGGCTACAGGGGCGGACTCACTCTCCTTGGCCCACAAGGGCCATGGCCCCCCAAGGTTTTTCAAAATTACATTCGACCCCTTATAATTTTATAGTTTGTTAGTTTATCTTAAAGAAATGAATCACTTGCCCCCCTCAAAATGTATACCGTTGTTCCAAAATAAAATTTTGAAGACTTTGTTTTATCATGATTGTTCATTCCTCTTGATAGTAACTCTAATTTATACACATTTTAGTGTAAATAAGGCAAATAAAATACCAACGAGCTCTAGCTCAACTGGTACTCCTCACTTTTCTTAATAGAGAGGTCGAGTGTTCAAGTCTCACCGGAGACGACACCCTGATACTTAAAAATGTCGGGACGACACCCTGATACTTAAAAATGTCGGGTGTTCAAACTTCACTAGAGGCACCGTTGTTATTCAAGCCTCACCAAAGGCCCATTTAGTACTGCTCACATCTCTTCAGAGAGGTTGAGTGTTCAAACCCTACACCAAGCTACCCTGGTACGTCGCTACTCTCAGCAGAAAGGTCAAATGTTCAAACAATTTGGTCTAGCTACACCAAAGACATCGTATAGTCTTAATTGTAGTCTTTCAAGGCATTAAATAATAATAATAAGGGTTGGGGTAACGTCTATGTCCCCTCTAACAAAAAAAAAAAAAAAAAGGCAAATAAAATACTCTTTAGATGGTTGTTTTTATTGTTTTAAGTATTTTACTCTAGATAATGTCATAATCTTTTTATTTTAGCCATTTTCTCATTGATATATAAAGTTGGCCCCTCCAAGAGTTAGGTCTTGGATCCGCCTCTGTTTGACTAATAATATTACATTCGATGGAATAGAAAATGGCAAAGGAGGATTCATGTAGCATACCGGTAATCAGGACCAACGTCGGATTGAGTTCTGGTGGAAATGTTCGTCATATTTATCATTTCAGTGAAATTGATTTGCAGTTATTGTACCCTGAATAAATATTTTTAGCTGAAGTGATCCCCAAGAGGTGAGAGAAATGGCAAGGGCACTCAAGCAAAGACCTTTAGGTCCTTCGTCCTTGGTTCCAATCCTCCTACGAAGGGGCCATACTTGCCTATCAGAAAATAAAAATAAAAATAAAATAATAATACTAATTGTCAGATGAATTGTTTACGGATGATCCTGCATGTTGATTTGTTAATCGTTTGTTTAGTTCCTGAATTCTACAAGGGAAAGGAAATCCAAGGGAAAAATTCATGACTAAGAAATTTTTATTTGTAGTTTTTTATTACTCCCTCCGTTCCTAAATTATTGTCTTCCTTTCCTTTTTTATACGTTCCAAAAAAATTGTTTTGTTTCTAAACCTTCCTTTTTATGAAAACACTTTTACCGCTTTACCCTTACTTTTTCTTCCGGCATTAATTATGATCACATGCACAAGGGTTTTAATGCAAAGTACATACTATACTAAAATTTATAAAAGAGTTAATTGATTTTTCTTAATCCGTGTGCCCAATAAAAAAGTATAGGACTGATATGCGAAACCAATATTCATCGGTTCTTTTGCTTTCTCCTCTTTTTCGTTATCCAATTTTCTATGTTTATTAAAGAAATGCAACATCCACTTTCTTTCTTTTTTCCTTTCTTTTGCCTCCCAAAGTCTGAACTGAATAAAGTATAAATGCCCACACCTGTAAGACCTATTAAATGGTCGCTGCTTGTAAAGATAGTTAAAAGCTGCAGAGAAGGATTGCATACAAGTTGAGGAGCTTCATTGAAGGCAATTCTTACTATCATAGAATTTTTGGATATTCATGATGTTTAACTTGATGCTTATTATGCCTTTACTTCTGTAAGCTTCTTGGACCTCTTGGTTAACTGGTTAAGGGTTTTCTAGCAATTACAATAAGCTAATTCATTTTATAGAGCAAATGTGATACACCAAAATAACCAAACTGAATTCCTTGAATTCCAGTCTTGAGGTAGCTTTGATAATGTTTTGTTGCTGTTTTTACTTGTACAAGCGAATTCCATTAAGGCAAACATTGTCATCTCATTTACTGTGTTACCATCATTATCTTTTACCCGTTAAGGTGATGAAGACCCACAAATTATTAGGTTGAGTTGTAAGCCATGTTTGTGATGGAGGAAAAGCCATAGACAAATTTGTTTACCTAAAGTTTACTTTTGCCATGTTCAGTCAGTGTAGATGTGATAGACTGCACATTTGTATTTTGTACAATAGTTGTTCAGGTAATTCAATGAACTAAAGAGTCCTCTAATCTGCTTACATACAATTATCCGTAACTCGATCCTTTTTTTCTTTCAGAAACTAAATAGGAAGCTAGTGCATATAAGTGTTGGGTTGGTTTTCATGCTTTGCTGGCCACTATTCAGGTAAGTTGACATGAGACACAAGGAGGCCTTATCTGCATGATTCTTAAGCTACAATTGATCATTGCAGTTCAGATCGTCGAGGAGCACTTCTTGCAGCTCTTATTCCCGGCATCAATATAGTGAAAGTGCTTTTAATTGGACTTGGAATATGGAAAGATGAGGCTACTGTCAAATCAATGAGCAGATATGGAGACTACAGGTTAGAATTTGTTAATAATAATTGATATGAGTGCATGCACACATATGATATGACACATATCATCATTGTGTCAAACTGGCTATCACAGAGAACCTAGTATAAGGAAATGAATTGATAGTTCCAAGTATAGGATTCTTGCACCTCGCATTACCATATATCATAACTATGAGACTTGGGACCTTAGCCTTGTGATGAATATCGTTCTGCTCCATAAAAAAATTGTCTGACATACGAACATTGAAGGTGAAATTCCATTTTAGAACTCATGTCTTCACCTGGCTTATGAGCATCAGGGAGCTTATTAAGGGACCACTATACTATGCTTCCACGATCACTTTGGCTTGTGCAATCTATTGGAGGACTTCCCCGATTGCAATTGCAGCCGTTTGCAATCTATGTGCTGGAGATGGTATGATAATTAAGAAAAATTAGTGTCTGTGTTTTGTTTACTTATTTTTGTTGGGCCCTTTTTTCAATTCTTTCTCTTGTATACAAAGCATAGTGCTAATAACAACTCCCATCTCTGCATCAGGTTTTGCCGACATCGTGGGAAGACGGTTTGGAAGAGAGAAGCTTCCTTATAATCGAGATAAATCTATTGCTGGTAGCATTGCCATGATAATTGCTAGTTTCATTGCATCCGTCGGGTAATTTTTGTTCAACCCTCTTTATGAAAACCTGTGAAATTTTTTGATAGATTGTTGCGAAATGTTGATGGATATTGTTGTTATAGGTACATGCATTACTTCACCATGTTTGGGTACCTTCAGGAAAGTTGGGAAATGGTCTTCGGTTTCTTGGTTGTGTCTGTTGCCAGCGCACTAGTGGAATCCCACCCTCTAAGCAGCAAGTTTGATGACAACCTCACAGTTCCTCTTACTTCACTGTTGGTGGGAATTTTGGTATTTTAATTGCGGGTATCTCAAAATGAATATCTACGGGTGAAAGAAAGCTGAGGTCAATGTCAGTTAATGTGTACTCTTGGAATAGTCTATTTAGATTATGTATGTAATGTTAGACCACTTTGTAGTTTGTACCAGTTCTTGAACCAACCATGTTTTACCAGATCTTAAGCTACTTGAGTTATTTTCATCTTCAAGTCTTGTAATTGCTTCATCTCTATTGATCATGCTTGTTTCTTGAGGACAACGCTGCATTTCGTTGGAGCTGGGACAAAGCCCGAGCAATGAGCTGATTGCTATGAGGAGAATTTATGTTTGGTTTTATCAGGTGCTGGCAAGCTGCAACCATGGTACTGACTCGTTAGAACATTTGCTGGTTGCAAGCAAGCATAGCATTTCGAGCGTCATTGGCAAGGGGTCCGTAAATTCATTAAATAAGGAATTTATGCGTTGGAGGATCGCGTCAGGCTTTATAACGAGCTGAATACAAACGCACAAAACTTTTATTTGAGTCGGCTCACCTGCGGCCCACTGAGAATCAAGTTAATCATGATCGAGATGTCCATTTCCCCTTCTGATTCCTTTCATCCAAACGTAATTCGAAGGATAAATCAATTTCCCACGGATTGAAAAATGACGTGCTAATAACATTTTCTCAATTAAAAGTAACAACAATCCGTAGTTCATACTTGTAACAGCAAGTGTTGTATGAGTCTCATCCGGCTGTCAAGGATGAAGAATGGTATTCTATGGATAGTCTGGTCCCGTTGGAGCATGAGCTCTTAGGCCCAGTTTGGGCATTTCATGTACCAAAAGAATAAAAAAAGAAATTACTATACGGTGTAAATGGATAAAACTACAATAGCTTGGCCTCGAACTCTATCAATAAAACAACGAAACCACTTCTTAAGCAAGATCGATTATTATTGGCTACGATAGAATAATTATATCAGACAAATTTCCAAATTTATGTCGATAAACTTGTGTAGCCCATTGTCGGCTCAACTTGAATCATCGACGCACCTAGAATATCTATAAATAAATAAATAATTAAAAAGAGTAATGATAGAGATACAAATTATTTTGTATAAATTTTTCATACCAATCTAGCAAATCGGTAAGCATGTGATTGATTAGATACACATGACTTAGAATGTGACCTAACATTTTAACTCATTATTACATGTTTGACACCTAAAGTAATACTCCATCCGTTCATAAATTATTGTCTTATTTTTTTGTCCGTTCCTAAATAATTATTTTATTTAAAACTTTCTTTTTTAGGACAAAACTTTTACTTTTTTACCTTTACTTTTTTTCCCTACTTTAATTATGGTTCACACACATGGGCATTAAAAAAATTACCCACTATACTAATATTAATAACCAAGTCAATTGTTTTTTCTTAATCCGTTTCTTAATCCGTGTGCCGAAAATAAGACAATAATTTAGGAAGAAAGGGAGTATTAAAGTTCGTACCGAAAAATTATATAGCTATCATTTTCCAATTACAAATGTGTATACTCTTGAGAGAGAGAGAAAATATAGAGGGGACTCTGTTTGAGACAATCCCGAATCAGTTGTTGGATTTACAGATTAAAAGTGAAATGTTTTCACAAAACGAATCCAAATTGAAAAGTAAAGCTCACCAGAGGCAAACACCTAGTACGGTACCTGAATTCATATTATTTCTTGAGAATTCCAATTCCTGTAGTCATATTCATGGTACCCATAACTAGTATTCTCATCCACCTGCAGCTGCGTATTATTTCTTCTTCTTCTTCTTCGTCTACTAAGCATCAACCAAAGAAAGTTGGACTTTATTTATTTATTTATTTATTACTATTATTATTATTATTATTATTTTATATTCTAATGGGGCGTGGGAAGGGATCGAAACTGTGACTTCAGACTTTGCAAAGTTTCAGCTCTACCACTGGCCACTCTTAAGGACAAAAATTGAACTTACTAGTGACAAGCTCGGTATTATCCGATGTGGTGGGATCCGTAACGTGGCGGAGGCGGAGGCAGAGGCAAGGGATTGCGACGTAGAAGAGGAGGAAAAGGGAGAAAATGAGGATGACGCCAAATGCCATTATCTTGCCGTGCATGGCGTATAGCCGGTCATGCAAGAGATGAACGCTGTTAATGCCGTCTTCTTGTTGTTGATGGTTGAAATAATTTGGAGCCGTTGCAACAATGGATGGTGCAATTCCAACTTTACTAGCCATGTTTCTTGGGGGGGTTTTCTTTTTCGAGATATGAAGCTGAAAATACTTCTATTATTGATCACGATCAATCACGAATATTGACAGCATGACCCGTAACTTTGCTTTCTTGTTTCTTCTCTTCTTTTTGGAATTATACTAGATTCTGAAGATGTGGTGTTATATTTTCAATTGTGTACTTCTCTTGGATAACGTGCCATGCCCTCAAATAAAGGCAAGGAAAACAAAAAATCTAGGGTGTGTTTATTTCGATAAGGATTTTCGTGTTTTACTAAAAAAAATTCGCATGTGATTTTAGATTTTTATTTGAAATGATTAAGAAAGTAGAAATAGTGAGAAAGTTGGTGAGATCAAAAGAGAGAAAGTTGAATGATCACGGTAATTTTTCAATTCCAATGATTGATAAGTAATCATTTTACTTATTTATTGCGTATTATTTGAGTTTAGAGTTTATTAATTTTCAAAGTTTTTGTAATCTAATGTTTTGTTATAGTATTATTTTGTAGTTTCACGGTTTAAGGGGCTAATCATGTAAATTTGAAGGATTTTGAAGCAAATTTAAAAGTTTATGGGGACTTTGTGCAAATTCTAAAAATCTGAAGGAAAACTCAGAAAATTTGTTTTCCCTAATAATTAGGGCGGCCGCTCCTTGTAATTTTTGTACTTTTGTGGTGCTTTAATGTATTGTATCCCTTTCTCCTTAGTTGTTGTACATTATTAGAGTATAAATATATTTCTTTTAAGCTAGGTTTAGAGATTCAGTATTTAGAGTTATAAAAACAAAGAGAAGAAGATCGTGACAATTCTTCCAAGATTTAAGGATTGTAATCATTACTTTTATCAATTTTAATCTTCTTTCTCATATGCTTAATTTTATATATCTTTTGAATGCTATGAATTTTGTTTATTTAATTATAAACTAAATTCATATAGCTAGGGTTAAGGGTAGCCTATTCATAAATATTCTATATTGATACGACTAGGGTTTCAATTGAATTATAATTGTGTGTGTATTTTCTTGTTCTTAATGTTTTGAAAGATTAGCTACCTTTTAATTCATTTAAATCATGTGAATGAGACCGAGAGGAGATTTTATGTGATGGACCATAGGAATTTACACCGTGGATCTAAATTCATGCTAGAGATAGATGAGTTAATACATGCAATTAGCTATAGATCGTATCGAAAGCTAAGAGGATTTCACAAACCCTAATCCTTTATTTTTTTTTTCTAAATCTACCTAGAAATACGTAGGTTTTCAGTTAACTATAGAATTGATATTGCTCGAGAGAGAATATCGATTAATTAAGAAAATTTCGTTGTCGCACATAGATAATCAATTGATACTCGAAGTCGTTGATTTTTACTTGGAAGTGAATTGGTGAACCTAGCCCTAGCGTTTTCTCTCATTGGTATCTCTAAATCCTGTGATCTTTTACTTACTTTCTTTAGTTAAAATTGCAAAATCTCAAGATAATCGTTCGTCTAGATTAAAGTGAAAAATAATTGATTTTGATATTTGTTGTCAATTCCTTGGAATCGATAATCTGTAATTTACTTACACTTATTACTTGATTTAGTGCACTTGCTAGTATTCGGTTTTGACCATTTCAACGATCTATCGTAATAAATCTCTTAATTATTAAACTTTTCAAACTCACAATCGACTATTTGGGTGAAACGGAGAGAGCATCATGTAAGCAAGAGATTCAAGACTAGATTGAAAATGGTTTTATCGCGGTAATTTTGCTACGAAGAACTTAACAGAGTAATTATAAGCTATAAGTCTATAACTAATAAAAATACTTGACAATTGTATAATAAAATCTCAAAACATGTATATATATATATATATATATATATATATTTATGTTGCGTTAAACAAGTTTATTTAATCTGTATTTCGTCCCAAGAGCAAAAGATCACTAAATTGTAAATAATGGGGGAAAAAGAATATCAGAAACCATAAATTGAAGATCCCATAATCAGTAATTTGTAATTTGTAATTTGCTTCTCACCAAGGTTGAATTATGCTCAAGTTTTCGTTTGGCTTTATGTAATAATGTAAGTAGTTGTTCTCATGTCCACATTGCTCGGGTCTGTGTTTTTTGGAGAAAGAGAATAAAACGTGTTCATTTCTAGTCAATATCATTGTCAATTCGCTTTACTTGCTAGCTCTAATCATATTTTGACTCGTGTTATGCAATTATACAATTGATTTTTATGTTGTGATTGTGTTTGCGTTATATGTGGTCACGAACTACCTCTAGACACTAACATTTTCTATATGTTTTTGGGTGGTTTGTGGTGCACCTAGTTGACTCAGATGTA